>CM060962.1:149775024-150010024 GCA_030765045.1 Tenodera sinensis
ATTACTTGTTACTCTAAGGCCATATAGAGTTGAGAGTTGGGGTTTGGCACACTGGAAAGGTTAAATACTACACTTTTAACAACTTTCGACCAATCATTATTACATGCAAATTTTGGACTGTTTTTTTGATGCTATATTTTGTAAAACCAAAAATAGAATTTAAATCGATGTGTTAAAAATCTAAAAAAGATATACACGTATTCCCTGACATTTTATTTATAAAATAAGACATTAAAAACTATGGAGCAAGCGTAAGTGCATTTACTACAATTTTTATTCTGGAGGCCTGTAAGTGCTCACGGGACGACATGAAGTAGAGATCCATTTGTACAGCTGGATTTGCCGTTCTTGGTTCCTGGAGGACGTAAATGTAAAGCTTGAAAGTGAATACTAAGCCAGGTGATTGTAGACAGCATGCGAATTGGTGCGTCAGCTTCATATGCTACTCGCATAACTTCTTCTTACTAAGGCAGTACAGTCCATGCAGAAAAATGTCTCCACAATGCACCTTCTTTCTGATACTCCTGTGGTATCTGATACGCACTTTTGAACTTTTTTAATTTTTTTCAAAAAATCTTCTGATGTAAGCAGTTCTTTGTGTTTAGCTTCTTTCTTCATGTACGCCCATACATTTGAAACAATTTCTCTGCTCTGACTGTGTAATGTTTTGGTTTCTAATTTAGAACATACAGGTGGCATAACTGATTTACGCTATGATCAATGCCTCACAAATTCACTATATTCACTCTTTATCGCAAAGATCTATGTCTTCAACTGCACACTGCACTAAAAAGCACCTGTGAATTAGCAAGGACTGTCTCAGATTATGCAGAAATCACTACCTTCCCCCTCCCTCACCATGTTGTGCATGGTTTCATTTGCGGAATTATATAATATGAGCTGATGAAACAGACAAAAGCTATGGGTTCGCCTACAGGACATCCAGTCAAGCTCAGGGGCCAAGAACGATGCGTCCAGCTATGCTTTAAAATTATAGTCCTTCATTCCTTTGTCAAAAACTGAAGCTTTAGCGAAACAATTTTCTTTCGAAGAAGGAGGTAGACGAGTAGAAATTTAAAGTTTTGTGTTGTATGTAAACATCAGTTTAAAATGCATATTTTAAAAACAGTTTGAAGATGCTAATAGTGTACATATAATAGTGTCAGCTAGCAGTGTTATCCTTACTGTACTGTTGTGATGTTCATGGAACAGTTACTGTAATGCAAGGTGGCAATTGTGTGAGGTTACGGTAGCCGTCACCGCTGTCACCGAGTCCGCTGCACTGATTTGTAAGTTAATTACAACTAAACTATTAGAGACTCCATCCTGATTTTTTCCGAGAATATTGAATAAACTTCAGTGTATTTTTAGTTTTTTTTGCAGATTTTTAAATGGTCGAGTTTGTTTTATTATCTAACTTTAAAACCTTAATCGTATAAAGTATAGTATCAATAATAATTAATAAAATTTTCTAATAAATTTCTCACCAAATACTGCGATTTATCTCTAATTTGAGCCAAAGATCAAGTAATTTACTTAATTACAGTTGGAGGTATGATTGATCGAAGGGTGAGGAGCGCACGATTTTTGGGACATTTCAAAAATTAATATCTGGCAAAATAAATTATTTTTTATAAAACAAAGAAACACGGGTCAAATGTATTTTGCTCCAAAACACCATAAAAAATTTTCAAGAAAATCTAAGATATTAAGGTCAATTTTTACTATATTTTGTGCGATTTGACGTGGAATGACTCAGACAGAGACAGAGAGAGACAGAGAGAGACAGAGAGAGAGAGAGAGACACACACACACACACACACACACACACACACACACACACACACACACACACACACACACACACACACACACACACACACACACACACACACACACACACACACACACACACACACACACACACACACACACACACACACACACACACACACACACACACACACACACACACACACACACACACACACACACACACACACACACACACACACACACACACACACACACACACACACACACACACACACACACACACACACACACACACACACACACACACACACACACACACACACACACACACACACACACACACACACACACACACACACACACACACACACACACACACACACACACACACACACACACACACACACACACACACACACACACACACACACACACACACACACACACACACACACACACACACACACACACACACACACACACACACACACACACACACACACACACACACACACACACACACACACACACACACACACACACACACACACACACACACACACACACACACACACACACACACACACACACACACACACACACACACACACACACACACACACACACACACACACACACACACACACACACACACACACACACACACACACACACACACACACACACACACACACACACACACACACACACACACACACACACACACACACACACACACACACACACACACACACACACACACACACACACACACACACACACACACACACACACACACACACACACACACACACACACACACACACACACACACACACACACACACACACACACACACACACACACACACACACACACACACACACACACACACACACACACACACACACACACACACACACACACACACACACACACACACACACACACACACACACACACACACACACACACACACACACACACACACACACACACACACACACACACACACACACACACACACACACACACACACACACACACACACACACACACACACACACACACACACACACACACACACACACACACACACACACACACACACACACACACACACACACACACACACACACACACACACACACACACACACACACACACACACACACACACACACACACACACACACACACACACACACACACACACACACACACACACACACACACACACACACACACACACACACACACACACACACACACACACACACACACACACACACACACACACACACACACACACACACACACACACACACACACACACACACACACACACACACACACACACACACACACACACACACACACACACACACACACACACACACACACACACACACACACACACACACACACACACACACACACACACACACACACACACACACACACACACACACACACACACACACACACACACACACACACACACACACACACACACACACACACACACACACACACACACACACACACACACACACACACACACACACACACACACACACACACACACACACACACACACACACACACACACACACACACACACACACACACACACACACACACACACACACACACACACACACACACACACACACACACACACACACACACACACACACACACACACACACACACACACACACACACACACACACACACACACACACACACACACACACACACACACACACACACACACACACACACACACACACACACACACACACACACACACACACACACACACACACACACACACACACACACACACACACACACACACACACACACACACACACACACACACACACACACACACACACACACACACACACACACACACACACACACACACACACACACACACACACACACACACACACACACACACACACACACACACACACACACACACACACACACACACACACACACACACACACACACACACACACACACACACACACACACACACACACACACACACACACACACACACACACACACACACACACACACACACACACACACACACACACACACACACACACACACACACACACACACACACACACACACACACACACACACACACACACACACACACACACACACACACACACACACACACACACACACACACACACACACACACACACACACACACACACACACACACACACACACACACACACACACACACACACACACACACACACACACACACACACACACACACACACACACACACACACACACACACACACACACACACACACACACACACACACACACACACACACAGACACAGACACAGACACAGACACAGACACAGACACAGACACACACACACGCACACACACACGCACACGCACACGCACACAGACAGGCAAGGACACGCACACACACACAGAGACAGGCAAGCACACGCACACACACACAGAGACAGGCAAGCACACGCACACACACACAGAGACAGGCAAGCACACGCACACACACACAGAGACAGGCAAGCACACGCACACACACACACAGAGACAGGCAAGCACACGCACACACACACACAGAGACAGGCAAGCACACGCACACACACACAGAGACAGGCAAGCACACGCACACACACACACACACACACACACACAGACACAGACACAGACACAGACACAGACACAGACACAGACACAGACACACACACACACACACACACACGCACACGCACACAGACAGGCAAGGACACGCACACACACACAGAGACAGGCAAGCACACGCACACACACACAGAGACAGGCAAGCACACGCACACACACACAGAGACAGGCAAGCACAGGCACACACACACACAGAGACAGGCAAGCACACGCACACACACACAGAGACAGGCAAGCACACGCACACACACACACAGAGACAGGCAAGCACACGCACACACACACAGAGACAGGCAAGCACACGCACACACACACAGAGACAGGCAAGCACACGCACACGCACACACACACACACAGACAGACACACACAGCCAGAGACACAGACAGAGACAGGCAAGCACACGCACACGCACACACACACACAGACAGACACACACAGCCAGAGACACAGACAGAGACAGGCAAGCACACGCACACGCACACACAGACAGACACACACAGCCAGAGACACAGACAGAGACAGACAGACACACACAGAGACAGACAGACTGACAGACAGACACACACAGAGACAGCCAAACATGCACAGAGGCAGACAAACACACACAGAGATAGACAGTCAGACACGCAAAGACAGAGACCAACAGACACACAGAGACAGACCTACAGACACACACAGACAGAGACAAACACACAGACAGACACACGGACAGAGACAGACACACAGATATAGACAAACACACACAGAGACAGACAGACCTAGACAGAGACAGATACACAGAGACACACAGACATACACATACAGACACACACTGAGACCGACGGGGACACAGACAGAGAGACACAGACATACAGAGCCAGACACACACACACCACTTTATAAAAATGCTTTTTTTTTTATTCAGCGGGCGTCAAAACATATTCCGGTGAAATCTCTGCATCGAATTCTTGGGTGGAATGCAATACTTGCTCTACTTTGCTATACATAGTAGAGAAAGTAAAAATGTCAAGTGGTTAAAAAGGGCAGATTTTATTTCTAACATTTCATGGGAACTCATAAAGCCACAGACTGAATGCAAGTCTAAACTCCCAAAGTTCCTGAAAAGATTCGACGAAGTGCTCAAAAATTGCTTGATGTTGAAGAATCAACTGTGGAAGATTTTGCACAAATAAAGAATCCTGAGAATGGCGTTGTGAATATGGAAAATTAAAAGATAAATCAACCAGGAAATTGCATACAAAGTGTTCCGAATGGGCTTGCTTTAGCCATTTGAAGGATGTGTACATGAACTGCCTCAAAATGACAGTATTGTATCTAATACGCACCAGTAGAAATGAGATGCAAGTTAGTGAAATATGAGTGGAATTCTAATAGCACTAGAGGATACCTGGGAGGGTAAAGAAAACCAGTCTCTTTAGGTATATTTCTAAAGGAAGTGCTGTTAATTGGTAAATCTTCTAAGCTCAGTTTCAAACAGAACATTTGAGATGTACTTCATTTTATGAGCAAATATGTTGTGCTGATCACACTTCCATTATTGAGTAACACCGTTCAGTTTTCTCGCTGTTTCCCGATTCTACCACTAAGGCATACTTCCGCCAGTTTTGCTGCTGGTGGTGGCAGCCGATTCTGCTGGTGGCAGTGAAAGGGTTCTCCTTTGGCATGATGCAAACACGGGAAACTGGGTGAGTGACTGACTGGCTATAAGTTTGAGATTATGCTTGGTTATGGGGCTGTTCTGATCCTAATGTACCTGGGCTGTGCTTCCAGTATGGAAGGTTGGTTAGTTGATTTCGGGCACAGTTCCCATGGATTTAATGAATTAGGTGCATGATTTATGAGGCTTTCAAATAGGCTTGGTTAAGTGGTTAAATTCAAACTCTTGCTTTGGTTCAAATGGGGTAGAGGAACATTTGACTTAAATTAACCTGTGGAGCGAACGGGCATGTAATTTCAAATTGTTTGTGCCATGTATTTGTTGACGTAGATGTGCCTGGCCCGAAGTTTAATAACAAAAGGGTTGTATTTGCAGTAAACTTAATGTGTGCTAGTATGTTATGTTTTAAGCAGATTAAAGACCTTACAGTTATTTACTTGAGTAATGAAGGGTTAACCAAATCTGGATCAACCTAAGTACTCTTACACTTCACATACCTTCATTTGGGACAGATTATTGGTTCTTGTTAACTTTGAGAAGTCCTGGCTGGTGTTTGTTCAAATAGCTTTTGACGAAATTTTTATGGATTTTAATAGGATGTTTTTTCATTTGGAATGCTGACGTTCATTACTCATTGCTTGCATAATCCTTTCCTAAGAGCTTGACTATACTGCTTTATTTACAGTTTTGGAGGATCGTTTCATTCTCCACTAAGTAATTTTTTCTTTCTCCTGGTGTGAACTCTGCAAATTTTCTGATACTTCTTGATCACCCAAGGGTGATATTGAATTCTCTAAATGTCTTTTTCTCTTTTCTTGTGGAAAGCAACTTATTTTATTCCTCAATGTTTTTAATTTTCATATTTTTTGTGTACTATTTGTTTACTTAAGCATTCTTTTGAGCTATTTTATTTATTTATTTTTCTTACTCTTTGAGGTACTTGTTTTGTTCAGTGGCATATGTGTTACTTGGTATAAGACTGACTACGTCACACTGAGACCATGGATTCCAGTTATTGAATTTTATCCAATTACTTAAGTGAAACTTTTGCTCTTGTCATTGTTAAGTTTTGCATTGTTTCTCGAATATTTAAACCCAGAAATGGTAGAATATTTACAATGTAAATTTTAGCATATTGCCACAGTAACTCAGTGGCTACAGGAACTGGACAGAGACTGGAAGATCCATGGTTGAAATCCTGCCTATGGCATTGAATTTTTCAGCCTGATTCTACCTTTCCAATCTTTGCCCTATACACGGCCAGTGTGAAAAACAATTAATTGCATTCATTTAACCCTATAGTTGGTTAAACTATGAAGCCCGGGATTTAATGTACTTACACTTTGTAACTTGCCATTAGGGCATATTATCTCATATGAATTTGACATCTCCTTGTTTTTTAATGGGAAAATTGCGAGTCAGTTGGAGAATTTAATGTCGTGTCCCCATGTTGCCATGGTAGCTCAGTGGTTAGAGCAACCAGACAGAGACTAGAGGATCGGTGGTTCAAATCTCAGCTATGGCATTTAATTTTTCAGTATGATTCTACCTTTCCAATATTTTTGTTTGTTAGTTTGATATCTGGTGTATGGATGCGGTGCTTGAATGTATGTTCTATTATCATGCTACATGTTATACAAAAGTTTTATAATGGCCAAATTACATTACTAATATATTCCAAAAAGATGATCGCACAAAAGAAACAGGCATGGCTGATACTATGCATGATTTTATCACAGTTCTCAGGCACTTGCTCAAAGAAATTCCTATTTTCTGATAAGGATTGCTAAAAGATTTTATAAAAACAAAACTACACCTTGTTAGCCAGTCACCCAGTATTGCAATTTCAATTTCAATTTCACTGGAAAGCAAACAATTCAAAACAGCTTACCCATCGTAATTGAAAAACTGCATAGCAAACCATCCTAGCTCAACTTCATTTATTCGAGGCTCCTCTCCTGTATTTTCAGGTGGTTGTAATGTGCGTCCATAGAGCACCAAGACTAGGCGGGCTTCTCGTGGTAACATACAAACACTTGTGCTTTCCAAACTCAACCTGGAGAAAGAGTTTTGTGATACAAGATGAAATAAACTAATAAATAAATATCACTTAACTTGTAAAGCTAACTACTAAGTGTTCTCAGGACACAGTTCATGTTGAAAAATATGAAATCTGCATATATTAATAAAAACCAGTTTTATTTATTCCCAAGAATTAGGAACCTGTAAAAAACAAGGTTAATTTCAATGAGAAACTGTAATTTTTTCATAAAAAAACTGTAGTTATTTTGATGTTAAATACAAAACAAGTGTGAGATCTACACAGGCAGTAGGTATATACATACTTAAATGAAGACACTATCAGTGTACTTCCACACGATAACCATGTGTAAGACAGGATTGGAAAGGGTCATTAAAAAAAATTATACAATTCTATGTATAGTATCTCTGAGAATCAATGGTGGTTAGGGTGACTTTTCTGTTGTCCTGAGGTGATTATTTGCCTCTAGAGTGGTTGCCATTTTCTTGGTAGTTACCCATGATGTGATGATCTTGAAGCTGGATGTCCCTGTGGTCATACTCTAAAGTTGCAGTTTACAGCTGCTGCATCCTCCTTGAACTGTGGTAGTGCAGAAATTCGTGCCACACACTTGGGCATCCTAACTGGATTTATGAAAAGTTTTGTGTCTGAAGGTTACATCTTTTTGATAGAGCAACAAATTAGTACGATATACTGGTAGGTTGGTAATCTTCAGGGAGATATAACAAAAGCAGTTTTTATGATCACTTTATAATAACTAATTTTAATTTCTTGTATGATTTGCTTTCTCCCATCAGATAATAGATTACCCCAATTAACAAAGACATGCAAGATAACGGTGTTCAATGCTGTGACACGAAGTACTCTCCGGAAAATCCAGAAAAATATTGATAACTGTTTGGAGAAAATGAAAGAAGTGAGCAAAAACACAATCAAAATTGTTTCATGTTGCAGTGAAAATAAAGGTAAAACAATGGAAAATGCCAAAGCCAAGAAAACATAAATAGAGAGCACGTGGTGTGGTGGAATGATTAAGTTGCTTCACAAGATAATTGAAATTTTGAACAAGGATTTGCAAAATTCAAGACAGGAAATCAAAGAACTGTGAATGGAAAAACAGGACCTAAATCAAAAACTTAATGTTCTGGAAACGGAAAACCGTGCGGTACAAAAGAAATCATGGGAAAACCAACACAACCAAAAAGACATTGTTGGAAGAGAGGGGAGGCATAACATACCAACTAAACAAGCCTCTTCACTCTAAATGGAAGTATGTAAATGAAAAATTTAGATGGATGAGTGTAGTAAGCTGAAACAAGAAAAACAGGGAAGCCAAACTTCAGCTGCCAGTAATCCAGACTTGAGATCAGAAATATGCCAACCAAGCCCGTTCATTGCCCATACTGACAACTGCTAGCAAAGCCTACTCACTTGACTCATCATTCTTGTGCTTCAAACCCAGCTCAACCTGTGTTTGGAGAGTACCTGTGTCCTCATTCAGTTCTACAACAGTGGGTATGCAGATACTTGTCAGGTAACCTTGATTCCTGCACTCTTGTGAGAAGGAAAAGCAAATGCTAGAAAGAATTAAGAGCTGATGAACTAGAATTACTGCATGTCATTAATGCATGTCATTCTGCTATTTTAATTTCAAATTAAATATTATTAAGCTCTTCTGGGAGTCAATTTACATTTTATTTGGTTCTACAGTTTTAAAGTATGATTAACAGATTATTGTCTGTGGTTTATAACTAGGACTCGGAAGTTCATACCCTAAAAACACTGAAATATGCATGCAAATAGGCTCTTAAAAACTTGAAAATATGCCAAGAAATATAAACTACTTAATTAAAACAATTAATGTCCCTTTGCAGTAGACGAGTTAGTATAAATAATAAATAACGTTACCTTATTCCTTAGAGGTTGAAGCAGAAGTGGTCCTGCTGCTAGTATTAACTGCTAAATTGCAGTTCACAACCAACGCTTTGCACAAATTTTCAACTGTAAAACATTGTCTGTTGACTCACAAAACACTTTTGTAACGTGAAAAACTTCTCTCCACATCACAAGATGTTATCGGGGCATATTTAAATAATGTTAACTGCTTCATAGAGAGAGTCAGGTCCCTTGGTGTGACAGATGGTTTTCTTTCGATGATGTCTTGAATATCGCACAACTGTTTATAACCAGAATTTTTTGAAAGTACGTAATTCACTTTCTCTTTTTGTCCTATGCTACCAGGAACCGAACTGAGATGACATATTGTTTTTTTTTAAACACAGTAAGTGATTCATGAAAAGGGGATCCTACAGCTTCCAATGCTGTTATAGCTGTTGGTAAGAAAGAAAAATGGGCAGATATGAAACTAAGATCCTCTTTTAACCCAGTACCTGACAGAATATTTTGCACAGTTTCTATTGATGAAGCATCGTTCGAATCAATGAATTAACAACCTCTTCGACTATATCTATGTGCTCAGCATAATATAAAACTGCATCAACCCATGTTCCCCATCGAGTTAACACTGGTGCAGGAAGAAGTCGGGTATTAGGTACTATTGATCTAAACAACTTAACTCTTTTAGGAGATTTAACAAAAATTCTCCTTGTACTGGATACAAATCTATCAATGGGAAAGAATCACATATTGTCTCAGAAATGTGCTGAAGAGCATGAGCCAAACAAGTTATATGAATTAAGTTAGGAAAAATACCTTTCAGAGTTTGTCCTGATTTTACCATATAAGGACCAGCATCAGTAACAAATAAAAGTAACCGGTTGTATTTGATTCCACATGGCCATAGTAATTTCAAAGAGTTCATCACAAACTGGGCCACAGTTACATTGTCAGTGGCCGACAATTCGCACACATTAAGAAGATAAGGTGTAGGTTTTGTTCATTATTGAAAGCACCCATGATTATATTAGCAATAGAATAGCACTCAGAATCAGGGGTTTCATCAACAGACAACCACACAAACTGATTCGCTAATTCATTTTGTAAGAATGTCCTATATAAATAAGAAAATTATGAAGCTATTAACAGTGAAGCAACAAGAATCTAAAGTAAGAACAAATTAGAAACTAAAAGCTTCACTTATTTAGTAATATTCCAAGTTGTTTGGTGCTAACACATTTCAAGTTGACTCCAACTCATTCTCAAAGCTATACAACTTGAAACGTGTTAGCACCAAACAACTTGGAATATTACTAAGATAAGTGAAGCTTTTAGATTCTAATTTGTTCTTGCTTTATGTCCTACATAAGTCTTACGCAGTGTACTTTCTTCAGGCACATGTTGTCGAGTGTACTTGCCAAGAAAGTTTTTAAATGTTGTATTATTAATTTTGAATAAGGGAATATCAGCAGCTAAAAATGCTTGGCACAAGTCATAGGAAAATTCAGTAACTCTACTTCCTTAACACTCGATCCAGCAGAAATGAATGAAGAACACTTGAAGACCTGTGAAGCATTAAGATCAGAAGAAACTACAGTTCAAAAGTATTGGAAAGCAAGAGTGCTAATGGCTTCATTGCCAGATGCAAGGCACTAGAAAACAACAACAACAACAACTTCCTTAACACTCTACTATACAATATCTCAGACTAGTTCAATCCTGCTACAAACAACAAGGCGGAGCTGACTCAACTCGCCACGTGTTAGACCTACATGCACGCACATAAGTTTTGCAACACTAGCAGTATATGTAGCAGCACTAACTTCCAGACAATAAATAGAGTTGGGTTACACATTAACTTATTAAATCTCTGAGTTGGAATATTAATAGAATCATGCAGTAACATAATGGTTACCTTTAATCGGATTCCTTCTTCTCTGTCCACTATAACTGATTTCCGCCTCGCTTTAGAAATTTCAATCCAATATTTATCATCAACCGGTGGAGAGTACTTTGTGAAAAATTCGACAAGTCTAAAATTTACTGCATGCAAAATTTTATTTGCAGTCGGCGGTTCATTTCTGAAAAAATAATAATGAATTTTACTGCGTAAAATAGTAGTATTTTTCCATGCGCTGTTTTCATTTACACGATTATCCCGGTGTTCTTAGAGTTCCGGATGCTTGCTGTTCCATTCTAACACTATGCACACTACTTGCGGAAACAACAAGGAGATCACCAGTTTCTTTCTCAATGTTTTTTATAGACGATTCCGGTTTCTTTCTTTAAGCCGAAACAATGTGCGATCATTTGCATCGCCACTTTTTAAAGGTTTGCCTCGATTGTGTTTCATTTCCGCTGAAGCATCAGCCTGCTCCATGGTGAAAAGCTTACTGATTTTAAATTGCATATACATAAGTGCCCTTGGGCTTGCGAGGTATGCGAGGTGTACAGGAAATACAGTGTTCAATATCAGAAGCAACCAGGCACGGATCCAGGGGGTGTGCCAGGGGGCCCAGGCCCCCCCCTATCATATCCTACTTTATTTCTACAAATGCTATGTGTGTTACCTCATCATCACGCAAAACGGACAAACCGATTTCTATGAAAATTGGTATAGGTATGTACTACCTTTAAACATTGTTTCTTTCAGTTAAATATTTAGCTAGTCATATTTTAGCATGAATTTAATTATTAAGAAGAGGTAGTGGACCGGAACCCGGCCCCCCTATCGAATATTTCTAGATCCGCACCTGGAAGCAACTCCATACTATAAACAATAACATCTTAATCAGCATTCAACTCGATACAGACCTCGTTGCAGAGAGCTGTTTGGTATAGGAATGCAAAAATATTATATAATAGCAGTGTCCTTTAGTAATCGTTAAGTAAAATGCAGCTTAATTTAACATAATACGTTAATAGTGTGTATAATTTCACCTGTCTTCTATCTAATCTGTATACAGTATACTATTATTTATACATATATCTGTTGTATATATTCCTTTCAGAAGTCACGAGCCGAGAACACATCTATGTGGTATGTGAAGCAGAAAGATAAAATGTGGGCCTATTTACGTTTATAAGAATCAAAACATTTGCATACTTTTCTGTGTCCGAAATTAGCTCGCGCAGAGCAGTGATCGGAAAACTACTTACAGTTCTGTACTTAAAGGAGGGGTTTATCGTACGTACGCAAATAAAAGAAAACGCCCATTAACTTCGCTACACCAATCAACAGCTTAACCGTTTACTGTCCCAATATCTCTGTCTCTCTTCGCGCCCAGATGTTTAGAGCCGGATGAAACTAGGTTGAGACAGATTATAGCTGTTTTTGACCAGGTTCTTTGTTTGCGAGCTTTCTGATTAAATTCCCCTTATGTTTTGTTGCGTTTATGTGCTAAACTGTTTGAAATCTTTTCTCACTCCCTACATTTTCTCACACGCTCCACAAAACAGTACCCTATTATCTGTAGATATTAAATCACCCAAAAACTCTTTCAGTAAGTTAATTAATCTAGCACTCGAAGTTGGTTTTATTTTCAGCATTTGAAGGGCTTTTTAACATTTTATACGCCTAATTTAATTTGGTGGGAACCAGTTCACAGCACTGTTACGTTTGAAGACCAAAACACAACTACTGGTGGGCAGGCAAGCGTTGCTATAATCCTGCTGCTCAAAACGTTGACCTGCACTTTATCTTTGTTAATATAAACCTCTCAGATAATGCAATGATTATTCTCTACGCACATACATATAATGAAAGGATGGAAACAGGGGATTCACTGCATGTCAACATGACCCAGCATTAGTTCTTGCCAGCTCACAAGTTGCATCATCATGTGCAATACTACCAATATGAAAAATATTATACAGATAGAAAAAATAATAAAAAAACATAAAAATCATTAAAATATGCAACATAGGGGCTATAATACTGAAATATTATGCATTTATCAAAATCAAAAATATATGCAGTTATATGCACCATAAAATCATGTCCAAATAACTGAAAATTTCATAATTCATGCACATAACGTAAAAGCATACATTTTTAACCCCTATGAAAAAAATATGCAAATGCATGAACTTCCTAGCTCTATTTATAACTAATGATCGCTTCTTGATTTCTGCACAAGCAATAAGGACTTAAACCTTTTACCGAGTAATTGTCGCATTAATATTACAGGTGTTCACTATTGAGAAATATTGAAAGAAAATGTGCCACCACTGCAACCTATTAGGCTTATGGTAGAGAGTAGAGGGTATGCAGTGTAGTGTAATGTATTCCTCATTGTCATTGCCATCAGTTTGCTCACTGCTAGCCCATCAATAAATCTGATTGGTTCAAGTACCTAAAGTGCAGGAATTAGCAGAGATGACTAAGTGATAAACAAATTGAGTGGCAAGGGATGTGAACTGTTTGGTAACCATACTTTCCTCTATGTTGTACAGCTGTTTGTTTCTACAGTTATTCTAATTTTATGGAACACCAATGCAGGAAAATACAGAACCTATACAGCAGGTTTAAACCAAGAGTGGAACATTGGTGGAACAGTATTGTAAATGAACTGCAGAAAGGGAGTTTTTAGTGTGTAAAAAACATAAGAGATTGGCACAAAGTGAAACTGCAACTGGAATCTACAAGCTATTTGAGGTGCTCTTTTCGTGGCCCTAAAACCAGAAAGTTTGATACTGACTTCCGTTAAAAAGTACACATGATTCAACAGTATAATACATGTTTTTGTAAATAATAGATGAATCTTAATTCAATAAATCCAAAGTCACATTCTTTCTATTCTTTTCTTTCGCTTTTTTTTTTTTTATTCATTAGAATAAGTGTTTTGCATTGTAGTGTCAGCGTCACTTTAATTTCCCCTTGTTCCCCTCTCCTCTTTTTATAACTACGAACAGCATAACATGATAGTACTTCGACACACTCTGACTTACTTACTCCTGTTACCACATACTAGTCACTGAATGTTAACACAGCCAGTCTTAAATAATTTCTTCTTCCCATTAACAGTTGCACTCGCACAATGGGTGCACTGTGCATTTTTAGTCGTTCTGGGTGGCTCAGTTGGTTAGATGCTGGCCTACTGAGCCCAAAGTCACGGGTTCAAATCCGGCCCAGACCGATGATTTTTAAGTGTGCTTAAAAACGGCAACTCCATGTCAGTAGATTTACTGGCATGTAAAAGTACTCCTACGGGATAAAATTCTGGCACACCAGTGATGCTGATGTGATCCTGGAAATTGACAGCGTCGTTAATCAACAAAATAATTATTTTTTTGGTATTTTTATTTTATGAAGAAAGCATAAAAAGTGTGACGATTATATAATGAAATATGGTACATGTGTTTTAGAATTTAACACACTTCTCAAATATCTCCAGAAGTATGAAAAGTACTTCAGTCTTCTGACAATATTATAAAATAATGATTTTGAAGTGTCAATTACAGTGTATGAATTCATAGTTTGTAAAAGAGGTCCCCCTTTTGTGAACAGAAATGAATTATATACTACGTTCTACATATGGTAGATATGCAGTTATGTGAATTACATTATAAATAGTCAACTAAATAGGTATTACAATAATTTTAATTTAATTATTGTAATTTGTTACCAAAGCTTTGGTAACAAATTTGTTTGTATAGCTTTGAGAATGAGTTGGAGTCAACTCGAAACTTACGTCAGTTTTGCAACAAAAACTTGCAACATTACTAATATAAGCGAAGTTTTTAGTTTCTAATTTGTTCTTACTTTAGAATCTTGTTGCTTCACTGTTAATAGCTTCGATTTCCTTAATGAACTGTGCTTGTTTTATGCTGATCAATTAATCTATAAGGATTTTGCACTCCAAGAAGTGCTGTGCTCATTGAAGAAAAATTGAGATGTGTTTGAGGAAACCTACAAACTTTTCTCCCTGGTTCTAACAATTCCCTCAACCAGTGTATCTGTTGAAAGAAGCTTTTCTTGTCTGAGGAGAATCAAGACTTGGTCAAGGAACACCACTTCACAAGAACGTGAGACAGAATATTAGAAGACCACAAAAGAAAATCGTTTATGTGAATATTTGTTAAAAGTGTAGTTTGTTTTTTGATGTTGGTATGAGATGGTTAAATGACGAAAACGTGTTAATAATGTTCATTGTTACGAACAACTAAGTTTGTTTAAGGACGTCATAAATATTTCCATATTTAATTTTAATATATATGTATAAATATTAGAATTATATGTGTTCCATAATAAAAGCGAAGGGAGGATGGTTAGGGCTCGCTTCCCTAACAAGAAGGAACTATTTGATGGACGCATACACGGATGTATACGAAAAAGGCAATATCACGTGAGGTGACGTCAGACTCTTCCCACTAGCGTGTGTATATTCAAGGTGAATGGACGCATTGAGGTAACGTGTGAACATTGTAGAACGTTTACCAGACTTTCATCAAGCATTTGTTCCACTTTTTAAAAAAAAGTGGAAAGACTTAAATCATTTAAAACGGTGCTAGGAGGATTTATTTTAATGTAAAATATAGAAAAAGTGTTAATAAAATAATACATTGTGCTGAAGAAACATCGTGTGATTTTTCATTCCATCTGTTACCATGCCCTGAGGAAAATAAGAGCCACATCACTCAAAATTGAAACATCGCTCCAATAAAAACTGCACCAAATGGCTTGCCCAAAGTGGGGCACAAATTTGGATGGAATGGAAATCAACGGGAAATGAACTTATGTGAAATACCAAGTGACGCCATATCTTCGCGCCAAAAAGAAAGAAGACGCCATTAGACCATTGTTTGAAATTGACTACATCAGAACACCGATGAACGGATAATCAATGCGGGAAAACACCAGAGATCGTCTAGCGAAGCCAAACGCCCAGGAGACACACGTAACTGGATAAATCAACGAAAAAAAATTAGGACCAAACATTTTTATTTTTACATCCAGTTTATTTTTATGTTACTGCGAAGCGGCAAAATAGTAGGACTTTTAAGCCAAAGTGAACTGAATAAAGAAACTAAAATGTCGCAAAAAGAGAGAGATCTAGTAACAGGAGTAGGGGAAGGGGCAGATAGGCCTAGTTATCAGATAGGAACAGAAAGTGAGGAAGAGCTAGCAATAGGAAAAGACCAAAGGTTATTAATGATCATGTTTGGAAGACTAGAACAAAAAGTAGAACAAAATAAAAAAGAAATAAGTCAGCAATTGGAACAGAATAGGGAAGAGATAGGTCAGAAAATGGAGGGAGTGAGACAGGACATAGAACAAAGTTTAGGTCAGAGTATAGGCCAGAAACTAGAACAGAATAAGGAAGAGATAGGTCAGAAAATAGAGGAAGTGAGAAAGGACTTAGAACAGAAAATAGAATTAGGAAGACAGGAGTGTAAAGAAAATATGAAAGTAATGGAAACTAATTTAAAATTAGTACATAAAAACTTAAATAAGACAAAGGAAGCCTTAGAAGCTAGGGTAGAAATCATAGGAGATAGGATGGGAAAAATAGAATCGGAAATGAGAGAAAATAAGATTGTATTAGAAGAAGAAATTGCTAGATGTAGAGATGAAATAACAAAATGTAATGCAAGTGTAGACTGTAAGATTACAAATGTACAAGCAGAAATAACTGAGGAATTATGGAAAGAGATTGAGGTAGTAAAGAAAGGCATTATTAATGAAACTGTAGAACAAATTGTAATTCCTAAAATTAAGACTATGGCTGATGTGGTGCAGTCGCAACAGGATGCTATGAATGATATGAAACAAAGTCACTTAGAAATAAAGAATGATTTAAAATCAATATGTGAAGAAATGAAAGAAGGAAAAGAAAGTTTGGATAATGTAAATGATGTTGTGAATGCACAACAAAGGCAAGATGATTTAGATGTAAGTAATGTACAAGATGAGAGTTATTTGAATAATGTACAAACTGTTGACTCACCATACAGAGAAAGAGGTTCACAATCAAACAATGACACAACACACAACACATGCTACACCAACAGCATACTACATGAAATCACACCACCTACATTTGACGAGGAGATGGAAGAGTATTTTAAAGTGAAAAGGATACCAAATGAGCTTAGGATGATGATAGTTAAGAAGAGCTTAAAAAACAAGGCACTAGAATGGCTTAGGTTAACACTAGCTGGTCATGAATCGTATAGCTCATTCAGAAATCTATTCCTATCAAGGTATTGGGGCCCAGCTAAGCAAAACCAAACTAGGGTAGAGCTAGCGACAGGTAGATATGATCCAACCAAAGGGTTATCGCTAGTCGATTATTTTATGAAAGTAGCCAACAAAGGAAAGCTACTACACCCTAACCTGTCGGAAGCAGAGTTAATTACCAGCATAACAAGACATTTCCCAGACACAGTGAGAACAGGGTTAATTGTTGCGAGACCAGTAGATTTTGCAGATATGATAGAATTACTAACAGCCTTCGAAACACAAAATGGTCGGCCTAATGAGCAGAGATAGAAATGGTCATCCAAACTCACCTATCTTAAACAGGAGCGCGACTACGAACAACCAGAATGAGAGAGAAGATAGAAATATTAGAAGCACCCATGACAGGGGGAGAGGGGCACACCATTTCCCACAACCACACAATCATGGCGAAAGGATGGAGAATACAAGACAGCGGTACCACGACACAATACTGAGGGGTGAATCGAGATACCGAACGCATAGATATGATCGGGGGAGACCAGGAGACCGTACTCATCAAGTGAACCACATATGATTCTGTAGGGAATACTTAAACAGCCAAAGGTCGCCATACAATAGGGGTTCACAACAAAGGGGCAGAAACCAATGGAACACCGACAACGTAACACAACAGGAACAGAATGAAAATGCACCGAATAGGACCGATGCTGCACAGAATACAGAAACAACAATCACCTCTAACGCCCAGGAAAACTAAGTACAAGTCAACTTTGTGTCCCGGAAGTTGACCTGTGTGGCAGGAGGGGCAATATTGACCAACATTGTATAGGTACCTTGAGGAGACGGGCAAGTGAAAGGAAGGAAATAACCAATCCACCAATGATTAGGCTTAAGGTATGGGGTATCGAATTGCCAGCAATGATTGATACAGGAGCCAGCACATCAGTATGTGACGAACAGCTATTCCAGGAATTAATAACGAAGAGAAATGCTGAATTCTTGCCTGTGTGTGGAGTGTATTGCAGCACAGCGATTGGCAAGAAAAAGGAACATGTTAAATACCAGGTAAGGCTGGTAATTGAAATCGGAAGCTGGAAGTTTGATTTTATTGCCCTGGTAATACCTAGACTAACAGCTACCCTAATCATTGGCAGTGATTTGCTTAATCTTTGGAGGTCGGTGATCGATTATGACCTACATGAATTTATTATTAAGGAAGGAACCTCTGATTGCACCGCGAAGTTCCTGGAGGAAGAAACATGCCAGGAGGAACCAGACCAGACAGGGATCCATCCGGATGAGCAGTTTTTTGTGGAGAACATCAATGTCCACGAGAATAGGTTGGTAGACCTAAGGATAAGTAAGGAGAAAACAGGTTAGACGAGCGAGGAGGATACTAATGTTTGCAGCCATTGGATTTGCACAGAAGACGAATACGTTACCTCGAATAACTACCAACCTGAACCACTACCAAGAAATGAAGAAGAACCGACATCACAGCTAATCGACGAGAAGGTCTGGGGAGCACATGGCATCTCTGAAGAGGAAAGGAACCAACTTAGAAAAATATTAATTAAAAACAGGAAAGTTTTTAATAAAAAGCCAGGTACATGTAATAAGTATGTACATACTTTTAAAGTCAAAGATATCACCCCCTATTCACATAAATCCAGGCCCATCCCCAACTCCATCAGGGAGGAAGCCGACAGAGTGATCCAGAAAATGTTGGCAGACGGAATAATAGAACCATCGGACTCATGTTATGTGAATCCAGTGGTATGGGTCCATAAGAAAGAGGGAAAATTGCAGATGACCATCGACGCAAGGAAAATAAATGTGCGTACCTTGCCAGATCATTACAGGCCTGAGGGGGTAGACCAACTGATATCAAAATTGAAGGGAGGTCAACATTTTACTAGTCTTGACCTGACAGCATCATTCTGGCAAATTCCTCTTCATCCAGACGTCAGGAAATATACCTGCTTCCTGCACAAAGGAAAGGTGTACCACTTTTTAAAATGTGCCTTTGGATTATCAACCAGTAGCAGTGCACTACTGAGGGCTCTTGACAAAGTTTTCGGGGATACTATCGAGGCTCTTGTAACGCAACATGTTGGCGATTTTTTAATATACAGCAAGGATCCCAAGTCACACTTACATCACATAGATTATGTATTGTCCAAGTTTCAGGAAAGCAACATGACCCTGAACTTGGAAAAGTGTGAATTTTTTGTCAAAGAGGCAGAATTTCTAGGCCACATCATTACGCCTGATGGTATACAACCTAATCCGGAGAGAGTCAAGGCCATAGAGTGTATACCACCCCCACATAACTTGAAACAGTTGAGAAGGTTTCTGGGCATTTTACAGTACCAGTCAAAATTTGTGATTAACTACGCTAAAGAATTAGTACCCCTTAGAGAACTGTTGAGAAAGGATACTAAGTGGGAATGGAATGCAGAACACCAGGTAGCCTTTGAGAAAATCAAAGAACTTTTTAAGCACAGTATTCTCCTGGAACGACCGGATCCAAATTCACCTTTTCTAACATACACCGATGCTAGTGCGCACTCATATGGAGCAATATTAGCACAAGAAGATGCAGATGGCAACAAACATGTGATTGCCACAGCTTCTAGATTTCTAAACAAGATAGAAGCCAATGCCTGCATAACAGAATTAGAAATAGGTGCAATCCATTTTGTGTTACAAAAATTCAGGCAATATATCTACCATTATAAAATAATTATATATACTGATCACGTAAGCCTGTCCTTCATCCAAAAATGCAAGCTAACCAACTCCAAAATCTCGAGGTACATACATGAAATAACATCGCATGACATAGAGGTCAGACATATCCCAGGCAAGGAGAACATCTTTAGTGACTTATTGTCAAGATTAAGATCGGAAAGTCACATACCCGAGACGATATATAATCCACACCATGAAATTAAAATTATGCAGATAAATAGTAAGGAAAGCAACGAAATCTTACAAGGCTTCAAAAACATGGCGAAGCTACAGCAAGAAGACCCTGAATTGAAGAGGCTATTCGACAAGGCTCCAGACATAGTACCAAAATTGGAAGCCAAGATAGGGAAATTTAGGAACATCCTGTTTAAATTACATGGTCACGACGTAAGGAAGTGGAAAATGATGGTACCAAATTCCTTACAGGACAGGGTTATTTTGGCATTCCATCACTCGATGCTTCACTCTGGTACTGAGAGAACAATGCTTGCAATTGAGGAAGTACTATCCATCAAACATCTTGGCAAGAAAGTCAGGAAGTTAATTTCCTCATGCGACCTATGTCAGAAGGCCAAGCCAATCAATGTAAGATACGATGTCGTTCCACAATCCATCATGAGAAACGAGAAAAATGCATTGGTGTGTATCGATGAACATGGCGAGCTACCAAGGGGGAAAGATGGAAACAGATACATCTTCGTCATGTTTGATGTTTTCACAAAATTTACTAAGATATACCTCATTAGGAACATTAAAAGTAGGACTTGCCTGAACAAAATCGTTAAAGACTATATTCCCAAATATGGGAATATAAAAGCTATACTATCAGATTGAGACAGAATATTAGAAGACCCCAATAGAGAGTCATTCATGTAAATGTTTGTTAAAAGTGTAATTCGTTTTTTGGTGTTGGTATGAGATAGTTGAATGACGAAAGCATGTTGATAAGATTCATTGTGACGAACAACTAAGTTTGCACAAAGACGTCATAAATCTTTCCATGTTAGATTTTAATATATGTGTATAAATATTAGAATTGTTTGTGTTCCATAATAAAAATAGGAGACGATAATTGGGATCGCTTCCCTAACGAGAAAGAACTATTTGCGCGGATGAATACCGCGGATGAATAAAAAAAAGAGGCGATGTGTCGCGTCAAAAGGACGCCAAGAAATAGTTCACTAGCGTCGGTATCTCCGAGGTAGATGGACGTATTTTTATGTGTATGCGTCATGAAATGGTAAAGGTGAATTTACTGAGTGTTTAGAGACCTTTAATTAAATTTTGGCGACGTTAGGGAAGTTGTTCCGCTAACATAAGACTTTCTACTGTGATGTGATTTGGCAATTGTGAACAAGAAGGTGCAAATAAAATGTGTGACTAAAGTTGGACCCAAGTGTATATTCATTCCATCCGTTACCACGACCTTGTAGATAGAAAACGAGTCACATAGCTCAGCCCATTTAATTAAAAACAGCATCAAAATGGCGCCCAACGTGGGGCTCGAATTTAGGATGGGATGCAAATTACGGGAATTGAACTCACAATAAACATCAAGTGACGCCATATCATCGCGCCAAAAGGAAAGACGACGCCATTAGACCATCGTTTGATGTCGATATTAGAAAAACGATGAATGGATAATCAACGATACATCAGAACACCGAGGCACGGATAATCAACGCGGGAAAACATCGGAGATCATCTAGCGAAGCCAACTGCCCAGGAGACGTACATAACTGGACGAAGCAGCCGAAAAAAAAGTAGGATCAAAAATTTTTGTTTTCACATACAGTTTATTTTCATTTTTATGTTACTGAGAAGCGGCAAAGTAGTGGGACTTTTAACCCTAAGTGAATTGAATAAAGAAACTAAAATGTCGCGAAAAGAGATAGAAACAGGAGTGGGGGAAGGGGCAGATAGGCCTAGTTATCAGGTAGAACCAGAAAGTGAGGAACAAGTTGAAATAGGAAAAGACCAAAGGTTATTAATGATCATGTTTGAAAGACTAGAACAGAAAATGGAACAAAACAAGGTAGAATTAGGTCAGAAAATGGAACAAAATAAAGTAGAATTAAAACAGGACATGGAACAAAATAAGGTAGAATTAAAGCAGGACATAGAACAAAGTTTAGGTCAGAAAATGGAGGAAGTGAGAAAGGACTTAGAACAGAAAATGGAATTAGGAAGACAGAACTTAGAACAGAAAATAGAATTAGGAAGACAGGAGTGTAAAGAAAATATGAAAGTAATGGAAACTATTTAGACTGTAAGATTACAAATGTAAAAGCAGAAATAACTGAGGAATTAAGGAAAGAGATTGAGGTAGTAAAGAAAGACATTATTAATGAAACTGTAGAACAAATTGTAATTCCTAAAATTAAGACGGTGACTGATGTGGTGCATTCGCAAAAGGATGCTATAAATGATATGAAACAAAGTCACTTAGAAATAAAGAATGATTTAAAATCAATTTGTGAAGAAATGAAAAAAGGGAAAGAAAGTTTGGCTAATGTAAATGATGATGTGAATGCACTACAAAGGCAAGATGATTTAGATGTAAGTAATACACAAGATGATAGTTATTTGAATAATGTACAAAATGTTGACTCACCATACAGAGAAAGAGGTTCACAACCAGACAATGACACAACACACAACACATGTTACACCAACAGCATATTACATGAAATCACACCACCTACATTTGACGAGAAGAAGGGAGACGATCCAAAACTCTTTGTTAAAGAGATGGAAGAGTATTTTAAAGTGAAAAGGATACCAAATGAGCTTAGGATGATAGTTAAGAAAAGCTTAAAAAACAAGGCATTAGAATGGCTCAGGTTAACACTAGCTGGTCATGAGTCGTATAGTTCATTCAGAAATTTATTCCTATCAAGGTATTGGGGCCCAGCTAAGCAAAACCAAACTAGGGTAGAGCTAGCAACAGGTAGATATGATCCAACCAAAGGGTTATCACTAGTCGATTATTTTATGAAAGTAGCCAACAAAGGAAAGCTATTAGACCCCAACTTGTCGGAAGCAGAACTAATTACCAGCATAACAAGACATTTCCCAGACACAGTGAGAACAGGGTTAATTGTTGCGAGGCCAGTAGATTTTGCAGATATGATAGAGTTGCTGACAGCCTTCGAAACACAAAATGGTCGGCCTAATGAGCATAGACATAGGAACGGTCACCCAAACTCACCCATCTTAAACCGGAGCACGGCTACGAACAACCAGAGTGAGGGAGAAGATAGAAATACTAGGAGCACCCATGAAAGGGGGAGAGGGGCACACCATTTCCCACAACCACATAATCATGGCGAGAGGATGGAGAACACAAGACAGCGGTACCACGACACAATACCAAGGGGTGAATCGAGATACAGAACGCATACATATGATCGTGGAAGACCAGGAGACCGTACCCATCAAGTGAATCACATACGATTCTGTAGGGAATACTTCAACAACCAAAGACCGTCATACAACAGAGGTTCACGCCAAAGGGGCAGAAACCAATGGTACACTGGCAACATAAGACAGCAGGAAGTAGATGAAAATGTGCCAAATAGGGCAGATGCTGCACAGAATACAGAAACAACCACCACCACCAACACTCAGGGAAATTACAACAACTAAGTTCGTCCCAACTGGCTGGATGACCAACAACACAAACCCTAAGCAACTTACAATTGACATCGACACCATGATGGCTACACAGAGAGAAAGATGGAGCTATTGTACACTGGACCACTGGTCATAACAAAACAGCTGGGTGACCACACGTATGAGCTACAGAATACAAATGGCAAGTTGGTAGGAAGATACCATAAAAATAAATTAAAACCATACAAAGAAAGGACCAAATAGTCTTTGCCAACAAATATGTAAGGCAGGAATAGTAGAAATGATGGAAAATAACAATTTTTAATGGGTTACTTATAGAAAATTATGTTCAGATTAGAAATTACAACAAGAAAGAAAATCAACATAGTCATTGGCTATATCGACCACAAAGAGCATTGTCAACAAAGACAGATGAGGACACTGATTGTCATTAAAGAAATGAATTATAGCGACGGAAAATAATGTGTTTTTGACATAAGGATGTCAGGGACAAAAATAAAAAGGAATCAATTATGATGACAAAGATAAAATATTGACACAAAGATGTCGAGGGTGAATTGAGAAGAAAAATAATACAATTGCAGAATAATTATAAGTATAGAAGTTTTCTCTTATAGTGAACTAAGAAAAACCATAATCAGAAAAGCAATGCCCATGAATTAAGATGGATATAGACAATGCTAAGCCCGAAGAAATATTGAACCAAATAATAATGAATAAGAATCCAATTAAGAAAAATGGTACCATTATTAACATCAGAGTTTAAGAACAGACTCAATGACCTGCCTATACATAATAAGCTTACAAGACAAAGAAGGCAAAGAACTGAATAAAATATTGCCATAAATATGATCATAATCATTAGCTCAAAATTTGTATCCTGTTTTTCTCTCCTCATAGCACGGAACATAAGTCAAAAGCCACATAATAAACCATGATACACTTAAATTATATTTGTGTCAATGTCAAATGTACAATAACTGAGTATGTGTTGTATAAGAACTGAATATGTGTTGTACAATAACTGAATATGTATTGTATAATAACTGGATATGTTGTATAGTAACTGAATGTGTTGTACAATAACTGAATATGTATTGTATAATAACTGGATATGTTGTATAGTAATTGAATGTGTTGTACAATAACTGAATATGTATTGTATAATAACTGGATATGTTGCATAATAACTGAATATGTGTTGTATAATAACTGAACATATATTGTGTAGTAATTGAATTTGTGAAATTTATAAAGACATGCTGTGTCATGCCAAAACAAAAGACAAAGACAAACAGCGAAGAAGACCGTAAAGAAAAGAAAAAATATTGTACAAAGTGATTGCATCAGAGGAGTAGGGAGAGGTATTGTATTGTGTTTCAAGATTGTAAATATAGGTAACAACTTGAAAAACAAAACAAGGGGCATATGAGACAGAATATTAGAAGACCCCAATAGAGAGTCGTTCATGTAAATGTTTGTTAAAAGTGTAATTCGTTTTTTGGTGTTGGTATGAGATAGTTGAATGACGAAACCATGTTGATAAGATTCATTGTGACGAACAACTAAGTTTGCACAAAGACGTCATAAATCTTTCCATGTTAGATTTTAATATATGTGTATAAATATTAGAATTGTTTGTGTTCCATAATAAAAATAGGAGACGATAATTGGGATCGCTTCCCTAACGAGAAAGAACTATTTGCGCGGATGAATAAAAAAAAGAGGTGATGTGTCGCGTCAAAAGGACGCCAAGAAATAGTTCACTAGCGTCGGTATCTCCGAGGTAAATGGCCGTATTTTTGTGTATGCGTCATGAAATGGTAAAGGTGAATTTACTGAGTGTTTAGAGACCTTTAATTAAATTTTGGCGACGTTAGGGAAGTTGTTCTGCTAACATAAGACTTTCTACTGTGATGTGATTTGGCAATTGTGAACAAGAAGGTGCAAATAAAATGTGTGACTAAAGTTGGACCCAAGTGTATATTCATTCCATCCGTTACCACGACCTTGTAGATAGAAAATGAGTCACATAGCTCAGCCCATTTCATTAAAAACAGCATCAAGATAATGCAACAATGCATAAAAGTAAATTATTCCAGGACACCTTAAGAACATTAGGAATAAAATTATACTATTCCTCAACCTATTATCCTCAAGGAAATCCGACAGAAAGAACAATGAGAGATATAAGTATATATTTCCGCCTACTTTGCCACAAAGACCACACTTCCTGGACGGAAAAATGCGGGTACATCGAGGAGGTGATTAACCATTCGGTGAACCCCACGACCAAGTTCGCCCCAATCGAATTGAGGATCAACACAAAACCCAAGAGATTGACAATTGACATTGACACTACGATGGCTGCTCAAAGGGAATTGACAGAGAAGGAAAAATGTCAATTGGCATTCAGAAGGTTACAGCAAAAGGCAGAAAAAGGGAGAAACAAGGTAAAAAGATTTATCAGGAAATGGTCCCCACAAATTGGAGAAAAGGTGCTCTTAAGAAGCCACAAAGCATCCAAGGCATCTGAGAAAAGATCTGGAAAAATGGAACTACTGTACACTGGACCACTGGTCATAACAAAACAGCTGGGTGACCATACGTATGAGCTACAGAATACAAATGGCAAGTTGGTAGGAAGATACCATAAAAATAAATTAAAACCATACAAAGAAAGGACCAAATAGTCTTTGCCAACAAACATGTAAGGCAGGAATAGTGGAGATGATGGAAAAATAATAATTTTTAATGGGTTACTTATAGAAGATTATGTTCAGATTGGAAAATACAACAAGAAAGAAAATCAACATAGTCATTGGCTATATTGACCACAAAGAGCATTGTCAACAAAGACGGATGAGGACACTAATTGTCATTAAAGAAGTGAATAGCGACAGAAAATAATGTGTTTTTGACATAAGGATGTCAGGGACAAAACAATAAAAAGGAATCAATTGTGATGACAAAGATAAAATATTTTTGACACAAAGGTGTCGAGGGTGAATTGAGAAGAAAAATAATACAATTGCAGAATAATTATAAGTATAGAAGTTTTTTCTTATAGAGATAAGAGATAAAGAGGTGACGATTAGTGAAGTAAGAAAAACCATAGTCAGAAAAGCAATGCCCAGGAATTAAGATGGATACAGCCAATGCTAAGCTAGAAGAAATGTTGAACTAAACAATAATGAATAAGAACCCAATTAAAAAAAATTGGTACCATTAGTAACATCAGAGTTTAAGAATTGACTCAACGACCTGCCTATACATAATAAGCTTACAAGGCAAAGAAGGCAAAGAACTGAATAAAATATTGCCATAAATATGATCATAATCATTAGCTCAAGATTTGTATCCTGTTTTTCTCTCCTCATAGCAAGGAACATAAGTCAAAAGCCAGACAATAAACCATGATACACTTAAATTATATTTGTGTCAATGTCAAATGTATAATAACTGAATATATGTTATATAATATCTGAACATGTATTGTATAGTAACTGAATATGTGTTTTATAATAACTGAATATGTGTTGTATAATAACTGAATATGTATTGTGTAGTAACTGAATGTGAAATTTATAAAGACATGCTGTGTCATGCCAAAACAAAAGACAAAACATACAGCGAAGAAGACTGTAAAGAAGAAAAAAGGTATTGTACAAAGTGACTGTATCAGAGGAGTAGGGAGAAATGTTGTATTGTGTTTCAAGAGTGTAAATATAGGTGACAACTTGAAAAAAAAACAAGGGGCATGTGAGACAGAATATTAGAAGACCCCAAAAGAAAATCGTTTATGTGAATATTTGTTAAAAGTGTAGTTTGTTTTTTGATGTTGGTATGAGATGGTTAAATGACGAAAACGTGTTAATAATGTTCATTGTTAGGAACAACTAAGTTTGTTTAAAGATGTCATAAATATTTCCATATTTAATTTTAATATATATGTATAAATATTAGAATTATATGTGTTCCATAATAAAAGCGAAGGGAGGATGGTTACGGATCGCTTCCCTAACAAGAAGGAACTATTTGATGGACGCATACGCGGATGTATACGGAAAAGGCAATATCACGTGAGGTTACGTCAGACTCTTCCCACTAGCGTGTGTATATTCAAGGTGAATGGACGCGTTGAGGTAACATGTGAACATTGTAGAACGTTTAGCAGACTTTCATCAAGCATTTGTTCCACTTTTTAAAAAAAAGTGGAAAGACTTAAATCATTTAAAACGGTGCAAGGAGGATTTATTTTAATGTAAAATATAGAAAAAGTGTTAATAAAATAATACATTGTGGTGAAGAAACATCGTGTGATTTTTCATTCCATCCGTTACCACGCCCTGAGGAAAATAAGAGCCACATCGTTCAAAATTGAAACATCGCTCCGATAAAAACTGCACCAAACGGCTTTCATCTTTGGCGATTATTTCCACTGAGAAGGAGCTACCAGCTGATCTTATGGAACATCATCCCTTTTATGACAACATTATCGACAGATTTGCTGCTCTAAAAAATATGAGGCTCGGCTTAGTTTTCAAGAAATAGGCGAGTCGGGCATGCTTATTTTATGTTAGACTAATGCCGGTATCCCATGGTCCAACTTTTTGTTCCAAAGCATTGTGTACAACAAAAGTGCATCATGTGACATCAAGAGTTGGATACAATTTTGTTGCATACAATTCCTATCTTATTTTTTGTATCCAACCTGTTCGTATACAATGCTATTGAGTTGCATCCAATTTTTCATCCAACAACTTGAAAATAGCCAATCAGCATCAGTAATGTAACAATATGGGAGTCTGTAGTCAAGCTGTTGTGTGTGTGTACAGCTCGTGGCACTAATTACTGTGATGGGTATTTTAATAAAACGTTTAATTTTTTCTGAAAGATTCATTAACGATCTTCGTGACCACTAACATATATTACTGAGGCTATTATTACATATCTATATTTCATAAATAATAAGAAATCCAGTTAACAGTATGTTTACATGTTATGTTATGCAATGAGTTCAAATCTTCTGCCCATCCATACTAAGACTTACCATTATAATTGTTCCTTATCTCTTTCCTGCTTCTTATGTGTGTCCTGATTCCTGATGTGTAATTTTGTCTTTGACATGATGTAAAAGATTGAGATATAAGTCTTCGCCAATTCGTACAAAATTGCAATAGTTTTCCGGGTCCTGTATTCTTGATTCGTTTTGTAGTGGACCCAGTACGCCTCGGCCCGTGCCCTGTTCTCTTCTTTGTAACTATGGCCGTGCCCACCAACACCTTTTACTTCTAATACATCTTTTCTTCCTACTGAGACTCGCAGAAATATACCCAAAACCTATACTTAATATAGCAATCGCTAAATTAATATTTGCGTCTGCCATGTTTGTTTCCCACGCTTGCTACGCGAACTGTCATTTGTATTGGACCAAAATGAATCATAGTGTGACAGACACTGCTTCTCTTGTGTACAGTTCCATTGGATACAAAAAGTTTGGTCAAAAATGTTGGACCCTGGGATGCCGGCTTTGCATTGTATTTTCAGCATGCTTAAGTGAACTTCTTCACCTAGTTTGTAAGGTACGAGCCGCCACTGCTCTGAAGCAATATTATCTTTAGCTGCAGGAAGTGGGATATAGAAAGAAACTTCTCTATGATGATCCAGTTCTCTAAGATTTACAGTGTATTTAAGAAATTTTAACTCTTTGGTAGGTTTAGAAGATCCATGATCCGTTTCAACAATACCAGTGAAATTTGGAAACAACTATTTCTAAACTATAACTAAATCAAAAAGGAAGCTTAAAAAGCATCTTTAATAACAATATTTCCATCTTCTGGAGTCTAAGTCACAAGATGTCAATATGGAGGAAAAAGAAAGGTAGAGATCTTGTTAAAAATGTGCAACTGAACTTTATTGTTTTCACTTGAAAGAAAGTACCTTCGTCAACTTTTTAGGACTGTTATAGTAGTACTGTCTGAAGCAAGAGGGCTCAGATGGTTGTCACATATTTTGTAGCACTAGAGAAGAACAAGGTGAAGCATTGCTTTTTGATCTGCTTCAAGGTCATCAGTAGCTTCTATGAAAGAAGATAAGTTTTTTAGCTCCCCAAGAGCAGCTTCATTTATTTTCTCAATTCTGTGAAGTTCCTTCCTTGGAAGTGTCTGCTTGATCTCATCCATAGTTCCTTGCACTGAAAGTGGCAGAGTATTCCAGCCTACCTCTACTTGTTTTAAGAACTTTAACAGCCTCTTAGTTAATCCTGCCTTTTAAAATATGCTACCAGCGATTTAAAAGCATCAATTCTCTTTCTTATGCAAACTAGGTCAGAGTGTACACAGAGAAAATCCTGCTTAAAAATGTGTTTCAGAAGTGTGTTGAAACAATGACAAGCACCAGAAAATTAAGTAAACTCTGCAGGGGCTGCAACAATATAATCAATCTGCTATTTGCAACAATGGGTGTAGGTTTCAGATGTTTAAAGAGGATTCCCAAATCCACAAATCACTATTTCTTTCAAAATATTGACTGCAGTTTTCTCTTCATTGGAAAACGGTGCAGTGAATAAGATCCTGTTTTCCATTTTGCAATGGTGATCAATTGTCAATGTAATGACAAGTACTTTGTTTTATGGAAATTATCCATTCACATGAAGCTTTTTGAAACATATGTAGCTTTCATTTGTTTCTGAGGTTCTGTAACTGTTCTCATACTGTTGTTGAATATTCCAATATACAATAACTTTGTTCACAAGACACAAATTAAGCTGGTTTATTATCAATACACTCAATTATGGCATTGAATTGTTTCCAGAGATCACTTTTTCTTTTATTTTCATTATTCTCACTAATGATATACTCAGTTATCTAGCTTATTTTTAACTTCAAAAACAGATTCCAACTTGTTCTGATTTTCCTTCAAGCCTTCCATCTCTGTCTTATGTTTGTGACATGCTACACTCTTAACATAGCTCTGGTAACCTGGCTGCTTCTGTACTGCCCATAGTGCTACCTATCTGACAGTGGCTTGTGCACGATGAATTTGGAAACAGTACTCACCACACTCATAGTGTGAGCCCGGTCACTTGACTACTCTGTACGGTCAGTGTTTTTTCACTGCATATAGCACCACTTTCCCTAATGCATTTATCCCTGCTTAGTGATAGGTTATGCAGCTTGTACAGAGACTCGTACTTGAGTTTCTGATTTCTAATCCAGACCTTGAACAAATTTGCCACACTACCAACACTACTGAATTAAGAGGACGACATTCAATAAGGTTTCACACATGTACATTTTTGGTTTCAGGAGTAACTTCACTTGTGAAACTGTTTGGGTTAATAGCAGTGCACTTGTTTCGGTTATCCAGAACATCCAGAAGTAGTTGTGTTACATGTCGGAACAAATTACTTAAAAAAGGTAAAACAACTAACAACTGAGCTACCATGGCATCTTGCCAGTATGACATTAAATTCCTCAACTGATTTGTATTTTCCTGGTAGACCACAAAGGTAATCAAAGTGGGCAAGATTAGCTTGTCTTTATTTAAACAACAAGAAATAACAAATTTAAATATAACAAACTTGAATTTAACTTGCCTTGAAAAACTTGCAAACTCACTTGACAGATTCACATAATATTAGAAATGTCACAAAGTTGTATTTTAAATGAAATGAAAGTCTTGCGAATAAACTTCTGCCATCTAAACCTTGTTAAAGTCATTATCTAACGCAAAACACAAATCAAATGAAGTTAGGTAAACCAGAAAGGCATTTTGAATAAATTTAGATAGAAGTTACAGATAAAGCGAGCACATGTTAATGCCTCCCTACAAAGCCACGAAGACCCGACATCCTCATACTGCGAGAGCTCAATCCAAAAGACCAGGCATATCCCAAGGCGGTCCAAGCCTGGTTGAAAGTGGCCCTGCGCATGTGCGACTCATTTGCTCACTGTAGTCTAGTGGGACTGAATTCGGAGTATGCATGGCTCCCTCTCTGATGCTCTTACAACATCCTCGAGTGAAGGCAGGCAGTTTAACTTATTCCAGAGGAAGCACTGGATGATTTACGTCCTCGATGAATGTTGAGGAAAATATTGGCTCACAATTAATGAATATTTAACAATGTCCAAACACAGTGACAAAGATAGTGCTACTAAACAAAAAACTGAGTATACTCACGAACCAAATAAAGCTATATTTGGTAAAGGTATTCCAATTAAAGGACCAGCATGGGAAATAATATGCTCTATAATAGAATATTTCAAAGTGAGGAAATTGAACAGGGGGGCTCTTATTCCAGTCTCTAATGTACTGGATACAACCTTGCGTGCCGTATGAATCAGTAAGAATACTGTAGTTAAGATTTTATTAAAATTATTTTGTTGTTTAACAACGCTGTCAATTGCCAGGATCACATCAGCGTCCCCAGTGTGCCGGAATTTTGTCCCGCAGAAGTTCTTTTACATGCCAGTGAATCTACTGACATGGAGCTGTCGTTTTTAAGCACACTTAAAAACCATCGGTCTGGGCCAGATTTGAACCCGTGACCTTGGGATTAGTAAGCCAGCATCTAACCAACTGAGCCACCCAGACCGATGTAGTTAAGATTGGGAAAGAAAAGTATGACAGAGGAAAATCAGGCATCAGGGTCTAAATTAGAAATTCCTGGAAAGAAAAGAAAAGGATTCAAACGTGTCACCAACTTAGATCCTCTCCAACAAAATGCTATGTACAGACACATTTATTATATGAGAAAGGAGCATCCTACTATATTCAAATTTCTTCTTCTTCTTCATCTGATTACCCTCCCCGTATGGAGGACTTACACCCCCTAGGACTAACAAGCCTGTGCCTAGAGTCCGATGCCTGTTGGGGAGCAGACAAATCTATGAACCAGACAGAGTGAAGACCGGGAAGAAACTATGCAGCCCAGTACCAGGTATGAGAGAGAGGAAGAGAATGATATGAAATGCAGGTGAGATGGATGAATGGAAAGGTGATGGAGCAGTTGATGGAATGAGTGACAAACGAAACTGGAGAAAATCCGCCCAGACGCCACTTCATCCACAGTGAATACCACACGTGGGTCCCTGGGATCAAACCTGGATCTTTAAATTACAATGTCTATAAAGGAAGCTAAACTATTTGAAGATAGTAGAATGGTGAAAAAGTTAGGTTTCTCATATAAAAATCTGATGTGCTGCACTCACATGACTTTCACTACTCTTGTACTAACCATTCTTACAAACTCTTATTCCTATATCTTCTTCGTGTTAAGATAAACATTTGTACAAATTATCTTATTGCTTATTTCCTTGTAGGTGCAAGGGGAATATTAGAATACATTAGGCTTTGTGAGATAGTCAAATCTTTTAAAGCTTTGAGATTCCGTTCTCTTTGCACACTTAACATACAAAAAACTGAACAACGATGTTCCACTTCACGAAAGTTTTAAGTTTTTCGAAACTCGCACACATAACAAGGAATATCTCAGAAATAGTTCACCCTATAAGAAAATTTATGCAGACATAAATTGTGTATTTCAGCAAGATCTACATTTTTTTGTACAGTATGATTTTGTCTATCTCTTAACGGTTTACCTGTTATGCAAAAGTCGTCCAGAGTAAATGCGACTACAGGGACTATAGCCAGAAAATTCAAAATATACATTTCATTTGTCATAAAAATATCTCAAACATATGACATTTTAATCAAAATCGTTAGAGCCATTTTTAAGAAAATCAAAATTTTCGAAAAATTTTCCATCTAAAGGGTAGTTTAGGCTGAGGCTATTTTCTTCAAAATCTTTGTGTCGCATCCTTGAAAGACATTAAACTAAAATACCAACTTTGGTTTTTAACCTTTTTTTTGTTTTTGAGTTATGCTGTCCACAGACACACAGACGGACCTTTTTCTAAAAATGCTTTTTTTGGATTCAGGGGGTCTCAAAACATATATTTCCAGTGAAATCTCGACATCAAATTTTTGGGTGGAATACAATACCTCCCCTACTTACCAGTAGAGAAAGTAAAAAGGTAAATGGCAGAAACTGTTAATGGAGACACCCAACATCTGTGTTTGGTGCTGCAGATTCCTTCGGAGATTCTTACACACGATTTCAAACACATTGTTGCGCTTGATGAGAACTGGGTTAATGCCAATCATTCTGTCAGCAAAGGTTGGATGTACAATGCACTGGAAGGAACTATGAATGTGCCTTTAGGTAAAGGAGGCAAAATAATACTTTTCCATGCTGGAACTGCATCAGGTTTTGTTACTAATTGTTGTATTCTTTTTAAATCCAAAAAATCAGTCGATTATCATGAGGAGATAAATTGTAACACTTTCCTTAAATGGTTCAAAGAACAGTTTCTTCCAAATTTACCTAGACCGCCTGTAATAGTAATGGACAATGTGAAATACCACTCTGTAATTTCTCATAGAGTGCCAACAATGGGGGCAAGAAAAAATAAAATAATTCAATGGGTTGCTTGCCATAATGTACCAGAGGAGGAACTGAAAAGAAATTGAACTACTGGAACTTGTGAAAGTGAATAAACCAGTTTCCAAGTTATGTAGTCAATGGCATTGCTACAGAATATGATTACAAAACATTTGAGCTTTCCTCTTATCAGTCATATAAATGCAATTGAACTTGGGCCAAAGTAAAGGCCTACGTTGGGCAAAACAACACAGATTTCAGTGCGTTGTTAGTAATAAAGCTGACAGAAGAAGCATTAACAGCAGTGAATGCTGAAAACTGGGAAAAGGCAGTTATCCTTACAAAGAGTAATAAGTATAGTATGGGAAAATGAAGCAGTTTTGGAAGAAAGGATAGAACAGCTCGTCATTGTCTATTATCTGGGCAGCAGCAGCAACAATAGTGATGCGAGTAATTCGGATATCAGTGGCATTTTCCCATTAGAATAAGCATCAATATTTCACAAGTGTGTTTCTTTTGTTAATGCAAATCTTTAGACTGATATATACTTGCATGTTCCTTCCTTTGCATGAATATTCAGTATTTTACTACTGTCTTCGTATACAAATATAAATAACACCCTCTCAATATCCCAAGTGCAATTCAATCATTTTTGTACACATCATAATGTGCTCTCCATGGGGTTGCGGTAAGCAGCAACATCACCTCTCTGTCACTGTGAAATGTCAATTCCTTTCTTAGTTAGCGATGATTATAAATAAACCACAAGTAGCTGACATAACTCCTCATGGGTTAAGATGACAATAGTATTATCTGCTGCAAAAGGATCCATGAAGAATAGCTATACAGACTGTTGCTGAGTTGCAGAGGACAGGAATTTATGTTTCAGCAAGCCTGTGACAGCTGTTTATAACAAAGAGTACAATAGGAGAGTACCACATAAGTTCTAAGACAGCCCACAAAACAGTAAAAAATACCTAGAATTCACCTCTAAGTACCGATATAAGAGTTAAGACTTCTGGGAAAAACTGGTGAGGACAAATGAGAGCTTATTCGAAGTGTTTGGTTCAGACTACCTATGCAGAGTTTAGAGGGGAAAAAAATATTTTCACAGTGAAGCACGGCAGATGATCTTTCCATGTCTGGGGTTGCATGCCACACTTAATAGGCAACTATGGATATTATAACATGTTTCAAAACAGCTTCATACTCCTCTCCAGTCTCCAGATATGAATGCTATTGAACAAGTGTAGAACATCCAGGAGAAGTGCATAAGAAAAGGCCAATTTCCAACAAAGAAGCACTGAAAACTGCTTGTGGAAGAACGGAACCAACTGCAAAATGTGGAGGTTAAAAAACTTGTCCATTCTCCACCAAGAACACTAGACGCTATAATTAAAGTTAAAGGATATTCTAAGAAGCATTGAACACCAATATTTTTGTAGTACTATAAAATTGTTCTTGCGAGCATATGATTAGATTTTGTGGCTGAGAAGTTTGCAATTTCATTTTTATGCAAGTGCTGCTTTGTTTATAAATTGTTGCTACTTTCTTATAAGATACAAATTTTTGCTGAAAATGCTGTATTTTGATTCAGTAAATTTTAAGTTATTATTTCAATATTCTTCTACATAAATCTATAATATATATATAAACTTCCTTGAAATTATGGTAGTATACAAATCCTTTCTGTGCTCATGGCTCAATCCAAGTGTCAATGGTGTCTATAAACCTATGTATCAAGTGTTTTACATTTTGTATATATATCTACATATCTCTAAGGAGTTTTTATGGGTGTATTATGGAATAGGATGTACTGTCAATCTATGAGATTTTACAGTATTTTATTTAGCTTTAATAGTAGCACTGTTAATTCAAGAAGATATCTTAGGTGGTGTACACGTCATGGGAATATGTGTAAAACAGAAAGTGAAATAATTATGACCTTTGACAAAATCGCAAATGAATGAGAATACAATTAACCATTTAAGGATCAAAACTAAACCCCTAGCACTAGAGCCCAGGAAGGGCCTTAGCTTGCCAGCCAGCTGCTGCGTCCCCCACCTCTGCCCACTAAAGGCGTCACTGGTGGGGTACAGTACTGGAGGGTGGGACATGGTCAGTGCCCTGAGCCACCCTGGCCAGTTATGCGGCCTTTGTGACCTGGGCCACTTCTTCTCCATCAAGTAGCTCCTCAATTGGTCCCCCTGGGACTTAATGAGGCTGAGTCCACCCTGTGCATTTAAGGATTAATAAGGAAGAAAAAAGACAATATGCTGTGGTAGCAAACCTTTGTCATTCATGCTACAGATTCCAAGCATAGCCACTACACTAAGGAAACAGCATGCAAGTTAGACTACATAAAACTTAGAGAACAGGACAGTGAAAATTTGGAAATATATTTTAATTTTATTTTATTATTACATGGAGTCATAAAATTTGGAATTGATAAATTTATCACATGCCTGTGTCCTATGTTTGTAATGAATGCTCCTTTATGTCATTCCATTAATTCAAATTGTCTGCAATCCTTAGTGTAAAAAATCTGATGTGTGTAGTTACACGACTTTCTCTATTCATGCTTGTACAAACTATTTATAAAAACATTTATTCTTCTAATTCATGATAATTGAGATAAATATTTGTAGGGGTGGTATTATTAAACATTTTCTTATAGGTACAATGAGAATAGGAGAATACAGTAGGCTTAAGCAAAACAGATCCTTTAAGAGCTGCTCAAAGCTGTGATAGCTTTGAAATTCCATTATTTGTATGCTCAGGACATAAAAAAACCGTAACTTTCTACTTGAGAAGTGTAAGTATCGCAAAATTTAAACCAAAAACAAGGAATATCTCAAAAATAGTTACCCAAAAAAGTACTGCAAATAAATTGTCTGTATTAATGAGAACCACATTTTTGTGTAGAGAAATTTTCCTACAGTTTAACAGTACATGCAAAAGTAGTCCAGCTTGAAGAGGAGTTCAAATGCTATTTCCAGAAAATTCAAGATGCACATTTAATTTGTCATAAAAATATCTTAAATATATGGTATTTTAATCAAAATCATTAAAGCCATTTTTGAGAAAATAAAAATTTTAAAAAAAATTTTCAATGCAAAGGTTAGTTTGCGGTGAATGGGATTTTCTTGGAAATCTGTATGTTGCATCCTTAGAAGATGCTGAACTTAAATACCAAGTTTGCTTTTTAACTGACTACATTTTTGAGTTTGCTGTTAGCAGATGTGTGGGCAGGTAGGTAGGCATGGCAGTTGGGTGGGTAGGTCCACACAGAGCTCTTTCTAAAATTTTTTTTTTAAATATTCAAGGGGCCTCACAATATGTTTACAGTGAAATGTCATTCAGGGGGCCACAAAATATATATTTCTGGTAAAATCTCAACAGTAAATTTTTGGATGGAATACAATACTTCACCTATCTACTATATGTAGTAGAGAAAGAGTAAAATATATAGCAGATTTTTCTTTCACAACAGCCATGTGTAGGCAGTTTTGAGAGTGAATGAGACTTGAGAAATACATGCCAATGGCATTGCAAGTTGCTGCAAACGCTATTTTAATGTCCAAGTTTTTATAGTTAATTTCTATTACGTATGTTATTTGAGATTTCCTAGAAGTCTTCCCTGCATAATTGAACCAGATAAGGTTAAATGTGCCATGGTAGCTCAATCAATAAGGCCATTGGCAAAGAGAGCAAAAAAGAGCCTATTGTTTGAATCCTAGCCATTGCAATGAACAGTCTGAAGTAGTTGAACAATAGCAGAAGCTATTGAAGTTGGAACAGAGATCTGCAAAATAGGAATTCTGTGATGCCGCTAGAAATACCGTAATGTACAACAGCAGGTGGGTTCACAGGGGGGAGCATCTTTCATATGCAGTGCAGCAGTGCAAATATCTATAGTGAAACGAGCAGGTTACAGTGTGTAAATTTTTTTTACCAAACTAGTATGATCTATGGAAATATCACAGGTAACTATTTTTAATTGCAAGCAAAAGATGTTCATCAGAAATGGAAGACAAAACAGAAATGAAAAAACTATTTTTCTTAAGCCAGTCACTATAGATGAATTAAGTAAAATAATTAACTCAAAAAAGGATAACTTTTCAGCAGGATATGATGAGATACCTGAGTGTGTAATTAAGTCTTGTAAGAATAGTTTAATAAATCCCCTATTGGAAATATGCAATACCCCCGTCAACTGGGATAATTCCTAGTAAGATGAAAAGCAAAAGTTGTTCCTGTATACAAAAAAGATGATGTAAACAATATAAATAATTATAGGCCAATTGCCATTCAATCAGGTTTTTCGAAAGTTATGGAATCGGTTATGTATAACAGGATTGCTCCTTTCATGGAAAAGTTTGTATTTAGTGATAAACAAAATGGTTTCCGGAAAAACAAATCCATACTAAATGCCTTTTATGTGTTCATTAAGGGAACACTGGAAGGAATTGAAACTGATGATACAACAGTTGGTATATTTATGGACTTTAGTAAGGCCTTTGATTTAGTTGACCATGACATATTATTGACAAAACTGGAAGCCTATGGAGTGCGTGGGATAGCGTATGAATGGTTCAAGTCTTACATAACTGACAGACAACAACTTACTGCACTAACTTGAGATAATAACACTGTAAAATCTGAAACAAAGTTAGTAAGGTGTGGAGTTCCTCAAGGTTCGAATCTAGGCCCCTTACTTTTTCTAGTGTACATTAATGATCTGCCAGTGAATATACCACATGTTGAGACTATATTATATGCAGATGATACTAATTTTATTCTCAAAGGCAGTAATTCCATTGATCTACAAGTTCAAGCTGATAGTACAATGAAAAATATGGAGAAATGGTTAGCAGCAAATAAACTAGTGCTAAATGGAAAAAAGTCACACTGCATGTGCATCACAAACTCTAATAGCTGTGGAGTCATGGGGAATGAAGCTGCAGACTCACTTGCAAAGAAAGGCACAACAATAAAACAAAAGTCTAAATTCAATTTCTCATATTCCTCAATAAAACGCTTGATCATTAAAAAATTTTCTCATTCATACCTACAAGAAATAGAAACAAATGCCAAAGATAAAAAATGGATTACACTACTTTCCAACCCAGATATAATCCCCCAGGGACCAAGGAAAACAGCAGTTGCAGCCTTCCAACTACTGACAAATCACGACTGCTTAGCAAGTCATCTCTACAGAATAGGTATCTCAGCTTCACCAATATGTGTCCTGTGTAACGATCCAGCAGAAATGAACGAAGACCACTTGAAGACCTGTGAAGCATTAAGATCAGAAGAAACTACAGTTCAAAAGTATTGGAAAGCATGAATGCTAATGGCTTCATTGCCAGATGCAAGGCACTAGAAAACAACAACAACAAACTCTAATAGAAGTAATAAATCAGTAGGACCAAAAATTGTATATAACAAAGAAACCATACAATGTCTCCAAAACAAAATTTTTGGGAATCATAATTGATAAACACTTCGATTGGAAAAGTCATATTAAGAATGTTACAGCAAGAATAAATAGAGTTCATTATGTAATATATGTCCTAAAAAGCATCAGTAACCTACAAACACTAAAAATGGTTTACTTCTCTTATGTACAATCTGTGGTTGCTTATGGTATATTTATATGGGGATCCAGTAGTGAAATAAGTGTGCTATTCATAATGCAAAAGAAAATACTTAGACTAATGCTAAATTTGCATAGGACAACATCATGTAAACCATACTTTCGGCAAAATCAAATTCTTACGCTGCCAAGTCTGTATATTTTAGAAACTGTTTGTTTTATAAGGGACAATATTCACTTATTTAGCATAAACAACACTGTTTATACACATAGTACCAGAAATAGTAATAAAATAAACATACAGACTGCCAGAACAACAAAAAAGGTAAATTCCATACTTATTTATTTGTTCTTCAGGAATGTGTATGTGAGACTGTAAGGGTACAAAATAATGGAACTGTCCCTCCTTTACATTTGATGTAAATAGCTGTGTCTGTGTCTCTGCGTGTGTGCGCATGCGTGTGTGTGTGTGCGCATGCATGCATGTGCGTGCGTACTTGCGTGCGTGCTTGCATGCCTGTGTGTGTGTACATTTTGCATTATTCTTGAACACCCATAGTAAAACTTGTGAACAAAGAAGGCATCTGACATTTTATCCTTGAGACATAACAGAAAATTCTTCTTCCCATTCTTGTTTATAAACACATGTACAACGCTTTCTTGGGTTCTTTACAGGTTTAGACACTCATTTTACTCTTGGTTCTAGTAATGCACCACCCACAGCTGATTGAAAGGGAACTACAGAAAAGTAGGAAGATCACCCAAGGGCAACCCTAGAAATGGTGAAAAATGGAGGTTCAGTAAACAGTGCAGCAGAAAAGTTTTAAGATCCCATGGACAGCACTCCGTGATAGAATAAAATCAAACGAGTAAACTTAATTTAGGAAGGAAATCTTTATTCAGTGAAGATAAAAAAATGGAGTTAAAGAATCATATACAAATACTGGCAAAATCATTTTATGGTATAACACTGATAGAACTAAGGCGTGTTGCCTACAATGTAGCCAAAACATTGATTTTGCATCACAGCTTCAACTGCAATACAAAAATGGCTGGAGAGAACTGGATTACAGCATTTCGGAGGAGAAATCCTGAAATTACCCTGAAAGTACTAGCCTCACTTGTATGGTAAACATGGTAATTATACTGAAGATGAAGAAGCTTCTGCCAGAAGTTTGATGGAGATGTCACTGGCTCCTGCTGTGTTGGAAAAAAGCACAGATGCTAGAAAAAGCTGCAAAGCTCATTCTGCCATTTTAACTGGTTCACCTATGAGGAAAGTTTTATGCAAGAAAAGAAAAAAAGGCTCAAAAATGCAAAATATCCAAAAAATATGGAAACCACACATAAATCAAGTTAAACATATGGGTAGCCTAAAAGAAAACAAGAAGATGGAAAAGAACACCTTTGTGAAGGCTAGACCAGAAGAAACATGAAATTAGATGATTCTTCAACTGAGACTACAGCAGTGGATGAAACCAAACTGTATGATCACAATGAAGATGATGACATGGTTGATATAAACATGGAAATGCATATAATTTGTGGAGAATTTGGTGACAATGAACTTTGGTTTAGATGTGAGTAGCAGTGGCGTAGATTGTGGGCTATCAAAGCTATCACCGAAACCCATATCTAAAATTAGATTGGATTAATGGAGTTTAGGGGCCTGTCGACAACTAGGTCATTTGGGCCCCTTATTTGAAATAAACTAGAAATTAATAATTACAATAACAGGCAATTTCCCCTATAAATGTGAGGGGGAATGCAGGAATAAGTACATCAAGGCCTTGGAATCCTGTGCTGCTATATTCACACAAATGTTTCTGAAATGTGCCGTGTGAACACGACTGGCTTGAAGTTGCAAGAGCATGTTTTTAATATTATGCAATCGTTGTAGTCCTCAAGAGCTGATTTAGTATTATTTATTTCACAGTGTACAGGTACTAGTGTCATAGTATAAATAACGTACACAAACAGCTAGGTCTCCATACTTAAACTCTCTTTATTTTTCACAAAACAAAGCAAGAACAAAAACGCATCTGGTGGCGTTAACAACAACTATTTGGTTATAATCACTGACGGTAGATGTCCTCAGCTACTCTGTGTCCTCAACATCCTCCCCACCCTGGTCGATTTCCAGTGGAATCACCAGTTGTACCGGTCGACTGATCCTCGTACCATCGGGTAGACACAGGATGGCTGTCCTCACTCGGCCATCTCTCCCTTGTAGTACTTCGTCAACTCGGGCTCTCTTCCACATGTGTCTGGGCAGAACGTCTTCTTGCAGGAGGGCGACGTCTCCAACTCGCAGTTTCGGATGTTTGCCGGCTGGACACTTAACCTCGTGGTAACTCCGCAGTTGCAGGAGGTATTCCTTTTTCCACCTTCGCCAGAAGTCTTCGGAGATTTTCATCTTCTTTCGGAATTCCTTCGTAAGATCTTTTCTTCCGTCAGGCTCAGGTCCGTTCGGAATGGTCGTGAGTTTCTCTCCGTTGAGGAAATGGGAAGGTGTAAGAGCTTCAAGGTTGCTCCCGTCTTGTACAATGGGACGTGAATTTAGGGTGGCTTCGATGCTGATCAGAACAGTGTTGAGTCCCTCTTCATCGACCTGTGATCGACCAAGTACCTTTCTGAGACAGCGTTTGGTGGAACCGATCATCCTTTCCCACCATCTTCGGCACCAGTATGTCGTAGTATAAATAACGTACACAAACAGCTAGGTCTCCATACTTAAACTCTCTTTATTTTTTTTTAATATGCATGCTGATTTCTGGCGATGTCTTCTAGTGCAGCCACAGTGAGGGCAAATTTGCAGTTCTCTTTTGACAGCTCGTTCGTATTTCTTTCTATCAACACACGTCATTTTCTTCCATCGTTTGGCAGCCATCATTACTATCTCCTCAACTGGGCAATCTTCATACTTTCTCCACAAATGGTGCATAAAACAACAGAAAGCCCTCTCTTCGTAAGGCTTTCTTCTTGGTTCCTGTGAAACCATCTGGCAATCGCTTTTTGTAGACATATTTAATGTTAAACTATACAATTTTGTAATGCTTTACAAATGCTTTACATTTCTTTGTTTATATGGATGTTACTCGCGCACTTTATCTTAAGCCCAGGAATCCAGTGTAAGACATATGTAATGTTAAAATGTTGTGTTGAAAAATCCATTCCATTTGAGCAAGGTATGGTCTTGTCTTGGCAGTTTTTCTTCTTAATGCCCCGTCAATACTTCACTATAGAAATCGGCGGCGCCGTGGCCGAGCGGTTAGCGTGCTCGCCTACCACCTAGGCGGCCCGGGTTCGATCCCAGGGACCCGCATGTGGTATTCGTGGTGGACGAAGCGGCGTCAGGGCGGGTTTTCTCCAGGTACTCTGGTTTCCCCCGCCATCTCATTCCACCGGTGCTCCATCTTCATGTATCATCAGTGTCACCTACTGCGGTGCCGTAGTAGTAAAAGCGGGCGTTAAACACTACAACAACAACAACTATAGAAATCACAGTAACAGCTTATCCACCACGTGATCATACACAATGCCTATCACCCAGGACATTGTGCACAATTTTTTCTGCTCTTGGTTGAACTTCAGCCTTTTTGGATCTTGGACTTGAAGGATGTTCCACTGGACACTTTCCTGTTTTGTCTCAAAGTCTTAACGATGAAACCAAGCTTTGTCACATGTGATCTCTCTCCAAAAAATATGGTTCTCGTCAAAACCTTCCTTTCCACTGTTGATATCCCACGATGTGGTGAGCCTTCTGTTAATCACTGATCACATAAGGCACCCACTTTGCTGCAACTTTCCTATAGCCTAGGACATTTCATACAATATCTTCAGCTTACCAAGAGAATATACTCATAACCTCTTCTATCTTTGGTAAAGACAAATGACAGTCTTTGCACAATATAACATCAATTGCATTGACACTGATGACATCATTCAAAGTTGGTCTGTCACGATGTTGAGCACCCTCAAGCTCATTTTTACCCTCCCTAAATCGCTTAACCTCTTGAGCGATGGTCATTTAAAACGTCCGCGAGCCGAGAACTGCTAGCATTTAAATTGTTAAATGCACTAAAAGTGCTTCGTATATACACAGCTGTATTTTGTGTAAATATTAAGTTATTTTAATGAAACAAAAGCTAGTATAAAACTCGTTATACAGTATACATGTACGTCATCAGCAAAGTTGAGTTGCATTTAGAAAACGTTGAAATGGCACTATTTTGTTTCAGTGTGGTGAAAAGTTAACTTTGCTCTGTCGAACGCATCTAATATAAGTTCTCTGAAAGAAACAGTGGTCGACCCATTGTATGTGTGGCTTATGCATCAGCAAAAACAAGGCATAATGTGACATAAAGCAATAGTGTATGCATGGTCTCTGAGTCATCAGAATAGATCATGTTTGCAACTTTTGCTTACGCGTGTTTCGTAACTTAGTAGACTCCATTTCTTTCTTTGTTGAAATACATACATATACTTTCCTGCTTGTAGCTGAAGGGAGAAGTGGTATAAAAAGGTATTTTTGCACCAACTGGACATAACCATATACAATTGTTTGGTAATTTGGAGAGCTCTAAACCCACACAGGACAATGACCTACCTGGACTTCCGACTATCAATAGCTCACAGCCTAATTGAACAATACCACGTTGGGGGTAGAAAATCCAGAACCCCTGCACCCCTCAGACTTCAAGGAAAACATTATCCTAAAAGGATACCACCAACAGCAAAGAAGTCCCGCCCATCTCGAAAGTGTTTTGTGTGCTGCAAGAAGGGGATTTGCGAATGTGGAGGTGTACCCTTGTGTGTGTTTAACCCTGTTTTGAGGCATATCACTGCACAAGGAACATATAAAGGTAAGCCAGTAAAGCATATAGACTTTACTTAAATGTTTCATAAAGGGAAAATTAAAATAAGTTGGAGTTAGATAAGGGATAAATAAGGGTGAGATGCACAAACGCACAGGATGTGTATACATACCCATAACGCTTATCCGTCATACTAAATGGACGTGATTTCACGTCCATATCACTGAAGAGGTTAAGCCTCTTAAAAACCTGAGTTTTTCCCATAGCTTACTCTTTGTAGGCTTGCTGCAACATTTCCGATGTTTGTGATGAAGTTTTATAAAGAAGAATACAAAATCTAATTGATGCATGTTGATGCAACTTAAAATCCATGTTGGGTACACTTTTCTACTTCACCTGCTTCCCTCCAATTGAGGAGCATTTTTTTCAAAACTCGATAGATGCACAACATGTATTTCTGCAAAAAGCGGTTTTTCCTAATTATTGGCAATATTAATTGGTTAGCACCGCAACTATATTAATCATTCAATTCTCCTTCCTGAAACTGTCTCATTGAATGTAAAAAGAAACAAAAAGCATAGTTTAACTAGTGCAAATTTGAGGTTTCAAAATGCAGAGTTTCTTTCAAAAACCAATAGATGCTCTTTAACTTTTCCGCGTGAGAGAGAAATTAACACATGAAGTTTTGTTAATTTTGTTATTTGTTTTTGCTACTTCTTATTTATGTATTTATTATTTTTTATTTATTTTCACCTTTTCATAATATATAATCTGCTATACAACCAACATATTAATGTTTGTAAGGATTATTTTATTAGGCATAAACTTAGAAACTAAGCACTGGTACATTCACAATAACAATATATTTTGTTTTATTTATATAATACGGGCCCTAATGACCTAGCTGTTGATGGGCCCTTAAACACAACTCACTCACTCACTATTAATATAACAAACATATTGAATACATACAAATTTCAAACAATATAAGTAAGCTTTAACCTTTATTAGTATCTTCTAGTGCATCTTTATAAAATTCTTTTGCAGTTTCTGGAATTTCAAAAAAATTTAGATAGATTTTGAACATACTTTCTCTTTTCTTTGCTCACTCTATTAATTTTGGGAACATTTTGAGATCGAAGCAGGAATTCGCTGCAGCACTTACTCCATGGTTTCATCACATCCACCTCCACATCCAAAGCAGAATATGTATTTTGAACTTCTACACATACCTTATGGTTTTCCTTTGATTGCTTGGAATATGCTATGATTCACTGGGTATTCATTTTGAAAGGAGGCTTTGACTTCAGTGTTTGTTTTCCACTTTCTTTCAAGTCCTTAATTTTCCAGTCTTTGAACAACACTTTCACAGAGCCGTGATTTTGTAATATCTGATGGTACTTATCAGGGCTCAGGATATTCTCTTTTTTCTTAACTCTTTTTCAATTCTGCCAAAAACTCTATCAGGAGGCATATAACTGTGCCCATGTATTGGGTAGATATGTGAAATGCGGGAAAATTTTTTACTCCACCCCAGGAAACCAATAAGCATGAACATCATCATACTATTCTTGTTCTGACCAGAGCAAGAGTCTGAAAATAAACGAATGGTAGAAGGAGCATCACTGGACATCCTTTCTTCCAGTTCCAACAAGAAGTGGTGCAAAGCTGAGGTAACCTGGTTGCAGCCTTTAGCAGATTCAGTTTCCAACCATGTATGCAAGGAAATGTCGTCTTTGTTCTGGGTTTTAGATGGAATCATTATGCATAGATTATACATCCACACCTGCCTGGCATAGAATACCTTGCTAACAGAAAGTTTAGGCAGTGATTAATTCTTCTCCATATCAAAGCAAATAGCGATTACCTCAGTGTTTTCCTCTTTCAATAGCTGATAAAGCCTTTCTGAATGCAGCTTGTGCAGTCTGTACATGGTTCTCAGTTTGTTTTTCTTTTCATCGGCCTCTGTCTTAATCTTCGTCAGTCCCATTTTGCAGGTTGAGTGTGTGTCAGTGAGTGGTGTATGGAATGAACGATTCAAGAAGTTGTAAAATATGTATTTATATTTTGACAATGAGCAGACTGGTAGATTTCTTAATCTTCTTTCGTTGCAAAAGTTGGTCCACATTTTTCTGATAGTAAGTTCTGGAGGTAAATATCCTCTCCTTGATTTTGCTCCTCCATAGTGGCTTTCTCTACATCTGTACTTCTTAATGTCTTGCTTTATAGCAGCAGTAATGCCCTTCTGGAGTATTCTTGTTCTGTCACCTCCTCTGGTTTCCTTTGGCGCATTCCCAGTTAAGTGAAATTTTCTAGCCAGGAGAGATAATCTAATCTATTGAAACCCCTGTTATTCCTTGGAAGTTTGCAGCGCATACTGACAATACTCGGCCATGATTAGTTCTCCCACTGTGTTTAGTGCTAACAGTCTGCTTTCTATTTGCAGCTTCTTTCTTCACCACTCTGTGATTAGGAGATGTAATGCTCATATATTTTGAGACAGAATATTGACCAATAGAAAATCGTTCATGTAAATATTTTTGTAAGAGTGTGTAAATTTCTAGTTCTTGTTTGGGTGTATCAGGGACTTATTTTTAATATTCAAGATAGCCAATGTTTTCTTGTCACTTTGTGTTCAACCAATAAAAACTATTGCGCGGATGAATACAAAAGAATGGCGGTGTTGCGTCAGACAGACGCCAGGGACTGTTTTCATTAGCGTCTGTGTGCTCAAGATGAAAGGATGTATTTTTTTGGTAGCGTGTGAACATGTAACTTACACCCAAACTTTTATCCAGTGTAGATTCTACCTAATTGTGAAAGTTGTTGATTAATAAATATGGTGCTGAAAGTGTAAATTAACGAATAAATATGTTGTGATAAAGGAACGTTGATTTATGCATTCCATTCTGTAACCTCGACCCTGCAGATAAGAGTAGCGTCTGCTACCACACTATTTCATCTTTCAGTAAGAACATTATCTCCGGTACGCTATGTAAAGACCTATTTATAAAAACCGCACCAATTTCACAAGGATCTATTTTTTTTGAGCACGGAAAGGTGTTGGTGAAATCCGCTTATATCATTAAAAGTCAAATCAGCTGCATCACAGTGCTTATGCCCTTTACTTTTAGGATTTTGTGGAGTGCACTTGAGACCATGTGAACATGTAATTGCTGGACTATGAGATTTCCTTGACTTGTATTCTGATTTCCTTTCCTTGTTTTTGCAATTCCTACCTCCCGCGCATTCTACAACTGGTACAGTATCACAATCTGAGCTCCTGTCCATTGTGCATAATACAGTGCAGTGTCTCCACTAAGAATAAAAATGTCATGTAAGTATAACAAAGCTTGCAGAAATGAATGTGAAATCCAAGCATACAACCTGATTTCGCAGTTATTGCCAACAATGCAGCAGTGTACAAAGTTTGCAGATATGATTGAGAATTCCAAGAATCGCAACAGTGAGATGGTGGTCAATGCCAACATGCGTTTCATAGAACTGCCTGGTTGCTACACACTGGATCATAATATCATGAAATGGCATCTATCAAATTTTGCTTTAACTGAGCAAATGCATCTATTGAGTTTTGAAAAAACTGCTAATATTCCCTACCTTCTACACAGGACATGAATTGAATTTTGCAAAATCTGATTTCACAGAACAATGCAGAAGGTGAAAATTATGCTGATATTATATATAACTCAATTTGATAAAAGTTTACATCTATTGAGTTTTGAAATAGCGCTCCTCAGTTGAGGACAGTTAGGCAAATGGTAAGCATGGTATTTTGTCACTGTAGGTCAGATCTTTCCATTATTGCCAACACCAAACTCCAGTTTGAATGCTTTACAATGTAAATAAATTATAGTTTTAAAAAACTAAGAAAAACACTCTTTTATAACAAACCAAACTAAAAGGTAGAAAATAATTTTTAAGTATGAAGAATTTGTTCTATAAAGTCAAGTAGTTCATTATATTGCAAAATTTTGTAATAAGTTAAAAATAAAAACTAATTTATATTAACAAAATAATACATTTTATTGAAAAAAAGTGTGGGGTACTTTTTAGATATTTTTATCATATCTTCACTTTTATAAGTAGCTACCAATGAACTATTTATAACATTTGATGTCAGACACTCCACGCTTTTTTACAATAAAATGTATTATTTTGTTGATATAAATTAGTTTTTACTTAAAACTTATCACAAAATGTTGAAATATAATGAACTAATTTACTTTATAGAACAAATTCTTCAAAATTAAAAATTATTTCCTATCTTTTAGTTCGGTTTGTTATAAAAGTGTTTTTGTTAGTTTTTTAAAACTGTAATTTATTTTTAAATTTTTATTCTCATTTTTCTAATATTTTTTTTTTCAAAATTTTTAATTTGAAATCTTTTTATAATTTGAGTTCAAGAAAGTTTTCAAATCATTCTTTCACAAATAGTATTAGATTACAATTACTGTTTTAACTACACCATCAGCTGTTGTGAACTTCCTGCTCCTGGATAAACCTCGATCCACAATCCTTTCCCCAAAATCTTGTGTCCCTCGCAGATCCTTTATTCGGGCATCTCCGTCTTTCAATATGTTCAAGTGATTTAATTCTTCTATCCAGTGTAAGCTGTGTTGATTACTAACCTACCAACTGTTGTGGGTGTCTTGGCCCTGTATGAATACCCGTCCGCGATATTTCCTCCGGGTCTCATGTTCCTTTCAGGTCCTCTCTCTGGGCATCTACGTCATCCAATATATCAGTATCTATTTAATTAAAGCAATTTTCAGGGTGCATGTAGACATGTTCCCTAGTGACATCTAAGATGTCATAACTGTACCATTTTTTATAAATTTGCTTAGTCATTCTTTATCCTCACGATCCTGGTCACAACAATGGGACAAAGTCCTGATGATATTGTACGAAAATTCTCATTGTTCCTTATCACGTGTGCAAATTTTCAAGTCAATCAGACAACTCTAAATTGGTGAAAATTACATTGAAAGATTCTGTTACATTGATAAAAGTATCTAAGTAACCTTTTATCCTGATGATCCTGGTCAGGACAAGTCGTGCTATTATTATTGTATTGCCATTGGTCCTTGACACATGTGTAAATTTTCAAGTCAGACCACTCTAAGATGGTGAAAATTACATCGAAAGATTCCTTTGCATTTATAAATTTAGCTTAGTCATTCTTTATCCTCACGATCCTGGTCAGGATATTAGGACAAAGTCATGATATTGTTACATTGTCATTGGCCCTTGACATGTGTGCAAATTTTCAAGTCAATCAGATGTCTCAAGTTGGTGAAAATTACATTACATTGTTAAATTTAGCCAAGCCACTTTTTCATCCTGATGATCCTGGACAGGACATTAGGACAAAGTGATGATATTGTCACATTGTCATTGGTCCTTGATATGTGTGCAAATTTTCAAGTCAATCAGATGACTCAAGTAGCTGAAAATTACATTACTTTGATAAATTTAGCTAAGTCCCTTTTTATCTTGATGATCCTGGTCAGAATCTTAGGACAAGGTTATAACAGTATTGTGTTGTCATTGGTCCTTGACATGTATGCACATTTTCATGTGAATCAGACAAATATAAGTTGGTGAAAATCATGTCGAAAGATTCCATTACATTGATAAATTTAGCTAATTAATTTTGTTTTTTCCAGATTACTCTAGTAAGGACTTTAGGATAAAGTTATAATACTACTGTAGTGTCATCGGTCCTTGAAATGTGTGCAAAATTTCAAGCCAATGAGAGGACTCTAAGTGGGTGAAAATTATGTCGAAAGATTCTGTTACATTGATAAATTTAGCTAAATAATTTTGTTTTATCCTGATGACCCTAGTAAGGACCTTAGGATAAAGTTATGATGTTATTGCACTATCACTGGTCCTTGACACGTGTACAAATTTTTTTAGTCAATCAGACGACTGTAAGTTAGTGAAAATTACATCGAAAGATTCTGTTACATACATACAGATGAACCTAATACAAAGTGTGTAAAAATTAATTCTGGTTGTTTTTTGACACCCGTAAATAACAGTTTCTGTTCTTTTGCAAGCATGTTATCACTAGTACATCAAAATGAAAGGCAATTTAACTTTTTTATGTGGTGTTACACTGAGCATTTAAAGTAAGTTTGGAGAAAATTGCACTACTTTAATAGTAAAATGTAAATTTAATAGAAAAGGGTAAAAGGTATCACGTTTTCCCATAAATGCAACTTTATATATTCTTAACAATAATTCAATAATAACCCAATACAACTGACTAATGAGTTTATATTTTATAAGGCTCTATAATTTACCAAGAATCAAACAGGACACGGTCATAGAAGCTCTTGGTACATGGCACTGGTCGGGATAAGACTGGATGCCCCACAGGTCGTGTGCCATGGTAGATCTGAGCAGCTAACAGAAATTCATCTTGAGTCCAACCAGAAAGTAGCCGATGCAGTCCACCAACATGAAGCAAAACACTATCCAAAATTGTGCTGCTTAGCTTTGTATCTGAAATCAGAAATGAAATGGCTAGTTGGAGAAATCAACCCAATAATCAAATTTGCTTTAAAACATGAAGCAAAACTCTAAGGAAAGCTCAATTAATGCTTATTTCAATTTCTTTAGAATTAGAAGCAACAAAATAAAATTATATTGGACCATCTAAAACCAATTTAGTAACATTGCCACCTTTCAATTTTAAACACTGCAGAATAAATGTGAGATTTCATTGCTCAGTCTTCAAACTTCACAATAAGAGCACAATTAATTTTGCTACTTGATACTGCTTTGACTTTATTTGTAGGGAACAGCATTAAAGGTTGTTAAAGGTAGACTTGGTATATGGCATGACAAAAGTTATGTAAGACCCAGTACTGTAAAAACCTGATGTGTTATACTCACATGACATTCTCTACTCTTGACTAACTGTTCCTACAAAACTTATTCCTCTATCTTCTGTCCTTCAAGGTAAACATTTACAGAAATGATTGCTAGTGTTCTTGTAGGTGCAAGGGGAATATGAGAGAAAATTCAGTAGTTGAATAGCTGTCCTATTTTAGCGTTGTCATAAAGACACGCCTACTAATAGATCTGTAGAAAAAGACAATTTTGAATATGAATGATAAAGGATAAAAAATTGTATAATGTAAAAGTATTTGATAGATACAGGTAATAATGTACATAATTATTATAAAAGATGGAAATAAGACAGCTCACCATTTTAGAATTATTTATTTAATTTAGTGTAGTATACAGATGATTGCGTAAAATGTACTAAGAATCACGGATAATCAATTTATAAATCAATATCATCTAATACACTTAATTACAGTTCAAAATGTTGGAACAAATTTACAGTAAATTTAGTAATCGCTCTACGAACACCCAAAAGTAGACCAATCACTTCCCAATTTGAAATTTTGTATTTGTCTCTTAAACAAGGAACTCAAGGCTCATAATGTAGTCCCCCCCACCCCTCCCCTCATCAACCTCCTTAATTTGGTCTACATTTTTTCAAATGGGATTGTAGGATCAAGAATTAATCTCCTATTTTGTTGCCTGTCAATGAAACTTATGTTTACTCTTTCATAAAAATAAGGTTAGAAAATGTGTTGTCAACTAAATAATGCCATTTTGAAACCATCACAAGTATACTTTCAATAAATCGTAATTAATTATTCCAGGATATAAAAATCTTCCTACTAATATTTCCACAAACTAGTATCTTATAAACTTAAGCGAATAAGAAATATGTATCTGTGTCACCAATAAGTATAATTCCTAATTCCTAATAGCAGTATCATAAAAATCAAATTCCTTGTCATGGCCTAAAGCAGACTGAGCAATAGTCAAATCTTTTAAAGCTGGTATCTATATGAAGGCTTTGAAATTTCATTCTCTTTGCACAGCTAAGATATTTCATCCTTTATACATATTAATTACAATTCAATACTGCTTAAATGCTTAACCCTATAATCTAATATAATACAATATAATTTTGCACACTTCCCTGAGTTGCTGTATTTCCATGGACCCATAGCATCTAACATTGTGGTTACATGAGCTATTGTGTCCTAATTACTACTTTTCTTTCAAGTATCCACATTTTGTTCTTTCTCCTTATTCATAATTTTCCTTAGCCTTCTATTCCTAACTAAACCTAGATTTTTTCCTACTTTTATTAAGTAGGACACTCAAGATCTTTTTACCCACAGTCTCATTTGGTAAACTGAACCAATTCTTCTTACGCAATTCTTCTCATACCCATTGTTTCTTCACACTCTACGATAAAATGCCAATAATTATAATTCAGATTACATAATGGGCATTTTTCTTGCATTTCTCTTCCCCCTGAACCTTTTAGCATCACCACCCCTGTCCTGGCACATGCAAATCCCTCCCTTGCTGTTTTGTCACAAATATCAACATACTTTTCCCTCCCCCAAGTCATTTTTAGCTTTGTATATTGTGGTGTTCTATGATTGCTGATCCCATAGAGAAAGGTTTTTGATATATTGAAGTTGGCAATATAGTTGTCAAGGCCAATGAGAAGAGTGGGAGGTACAGGTTTATGTGATCGTTTTGAAGTGTGCATATAGTGAAATTGAGCGTCCTCCTCATTTGATTTTAATTTGTACAGTATCCTTTGAGCTGCTAGTTGTAGTTAGTGCATAATTCTTATCTTGGGTTGTTTAAGATCATTTTGTTCAAACAAGAGTACAAATACATTTATATATATAGACAAATAATACTTTCAAATTCCACCCTTAGGGGTTTTTAAATGTCGCAAGATGTAGGTCACAGTAAAAAGGAATTAATAAATATGGAAATAAGTGTAATTAAGGACATGAATACGGTAGAAACAATTATGGAAGAAAAGAATGAGAAAGGAATAATAAGTAATAAAAGTGAGAAAATATTGTATAATTACAGAGATTCGGGTCCATATTTTGTTATTATCAATGGTAACCAAGGCAATGTAAACAGGATTCATCCTATGAAATATGGTAAAATGATATTTGAAAATGGATTTAAAGCAAAAGAAAACAAACCTATTGGCAGAAATAGGATGGAAGTACATTTCAATCATTTCTAAGAAGCCAATAACTTCTTAAAGTCAGATTTCGATAGTAAATATAATGTGAAATCATTCATTCCTTACTACAACTGTATAGTCAAGGGAATTGTAAGAGGAATCGATGTTGAGTTATCTGAATCAGAAATCCTAGAACAAACAACAAATGATAGAAATTACGAAATTCTTAAGATGCACAGGTTTGTGAAAAAAGTACCTGGAAAGAATCGGGGCGATATTCAGCTGCTCCCCACTGAAACAGTCTTATTTACTTTCAGAGCACAAATGCTTCCCAACAGAATATATATTTATGGCATATCATGTCAAGTAAATGAATTTGAAGAGAAACCCTTTCAGTGTAAAAATTGTTTGCTTTTTGGCCATTCATTCAAAACCTGTAAAAAGGAAGTTAGTTGTAACAAATGTAGCTACCAACACGCTGAAAAGGATTGTAAAGCAAAAACCGAAAGATGTATCAATTCTTCCATGAAACATAAAGCAAATTCAAAGGAATGCCCTAAATATTTATTCGAAACTGAAGTTCTAAAAAAAGTGAGAGAAATGAGAGTTTCAAGGTACGATGCTATTACCATTCTGACAGGTAATACAACCTACGCCGACAAAGTAAGCCAGAAAAGTGCGGTAATAGAAAAACTGAAACTCAATTCGTTATGTGTCATTGCCTCAAAAGAGTTAAACAACTTACATAAAGAAAATACAGTTTCTTCCATTAAATCTAAGGAAGTACCTAGTAGGTCTTTGACTACAAAAGCGGTCAAAAAAAGGAAACCTAGTCCTGTAAACAAAGTAGGGAGTACCAATAAAATCCCAAACCTGAATGTGTTGATCAACCCAAATGGCAGAAATCAAGCACAAAATTTAATGTCGAACATACCATCTATCCATAAGAAACTAATTCTGATGAAAAAAATGGAGAGAGAATCAACAAATCAGGAATCAATAATTCTTACTTTAGAAAATAACTGTAGTATGGAATTGAGTGAAGTAATCATTCCTTCTCAGGAGAAAATATCTCAGGACATTTCGATATTAACTTGCTACAACAATGATGCAAAGCAACAAGTTCAGGATAGTGGAAATAAAAAAATGTAAAATTATGTCATGGAATGCAAGAAGTTTAAACAGTAAAAAGAATGAATTAAACTATTTTATACATAAAGAAAATATAGACATTTTTATGATTACCGAAACATGGTTTAAACCAGGAAATAAATTTCGAGTCCCTAATTACAAAATTATTAGATCGGACAGAATGAAAACTGGTGGAGTTTTAGTTGGATACAAAGATAATATGATATTACCTAATTTTGAAATTACTGGAAATTTAGACGACACAGTACAAGGAATTATGATTCAGTTTGGTTCAATCAGAATATACAATATATATAAAGTGCCAAATTCTATTATAAGTGATACTTTCTGGAAAAGAATCTTTTACCGCAGTACTCGAGAAGAAATTATTATTAGTGGGGATTTTAACTATACTTGTTCAATGAAGGATGGCAATTTTAATATCACGAGTATTCCTTTTGTCAAAAAACTGGCAGCAGAAAATTTATTTATCTTAAATGATGGTACCCCCACCAGAATGGGAGCTTATAACCAAGCGGATACGTCTCCGGATTTGTCATTTGCATAAAAAAATTTAGTATCCAAAATTTATTGGGAAGTATATAAAGATAACTTAGGAAGTGACCATTTCCCTATTATTATGAATATGGGAGATACTAACTTCAATATAAATATTAAAAATATCAAAACAAGAAATAAAAACATTGACTGGATAAACTTTCGTAAATTCTTTGATTCAGCTTTGAGTAGTGATAGTTTGGAGGAAGACAATATTATTAATACATTTTATACACAATTACAAACTTATTTGAACTGTTTTCATCCAGGCTATTATAAAAACAAATCTAAGATTTACATAAAACCCATTTGGTGGAACAGTGATTGTCAATTAGCAGTACAAAAGAGGAAAGATGCCATTAAAAAATTTTGGAAAAATAGGAATCTAGAGAACTTTCTAATTATGAAAAAAGAAACAGCAATTACAAAGAAAATACTAAATTCGGCAAAAAGAAATAAATGGAATACATTTTGTAACTCTCTATCTCTACAATCTAAAAACATAAATCAAGTATGGAAAGATATCAGATCCTTCTCAAAAAATAATGTATCCAGTTATACAAAAATTGAAGATTATTTTGATTTACAGTATAGTTTCCTAAAAACCAATGCCCCGGACTTTGTATACTCTAATTTTCAACAAGATTTACATGAATTAAAGGAAGATACAACTAGTATTGTGGGAAACGAGGATTTAGTTAAAGAAATTGAACTTAATGAGATACTACATGTTCTTCTAAGGCATACGAATAACTCTCCGGGTCCAGATGAAGTAAGTTATCAGATGATACACAATCTATCAGAGGATACTTTAAGAACATTGAGCAGGGGATTCAATTATGTATTTAACAGTGGTAATATTCCTGGATACTGGAAACAATTCTATATTGTCCCTATTAAGAAACCATCTAAGGATACAAGTTTACCTAGTAGCTATCGTCCTACAGCACTATCCAGTGTACCAAGGAAGATTTTCGAAAAGATATTGGCTAACAGAATTACTTTTTATTTGGAAAGGTATGGTTTATGGCCTAAGTTTCAGTATGGTTTTAGAAAGCATTTTAGCACAACAAACAGTTTAGCCATTTTAATTACAGAAATTCACTCAAGCTTCCTGAAGAAAAATTGTTTATTAGCACTCAAACTTGAAAATAGCAGAGCCTATGACTCCATTAAATTAAATTTATTAATGGAAACATTAAAAGAAATTAAACTTCCTATTAAAATGAGAAGATGTATTATAAATTTGATGATTGGCAGAGAAATCGCATTACATCCTAGATTTCACTGTTCAGAAACAAGAACAACGAGCTTGGGTTTACCCCAAGGATCATCATTGAGTCCTATCTTATATATTTTATATACACTAATGTTAGAAAAATTCTTTAACGCGGAAATACAGAGACTTGCATTTGCAGATGATTTGTTATTATATGCTTCTTGTAAGATAGAAATGATGGACAATACTATTGCGAAGTTTGGTGAGAACATCAACAATATTATCGGAAATTTGGAGAATAAAGGAATTCTCATAAATTCTGAAAAAAGTCAATGGATAATTTTTAGAAAAGAAAGGAAAAAATTCAATAAAACACTTAGTGTGGGTAATCAAGAAATTGCTTCTAGCTCCAATATAACGTTCCTAGGAATGGTTTTAGATAGTAAATTATGCTGGAATCTTCATATAAATCAGATAGTAAGAAAGTTAAACTATATATCCTATATTTTCAAATATATTTCTGGAAAGAAATGGGGAGCTCATCCTTATACTCTACGAATATTATATAACAATTTGATAAATTCTACATTGGAGTATGGAGCTATACTATTCAGCAGAGTATCACGTAAAAGCGAAGATTTTTTGAGTTCATCATTGTACAAAATAATTAAACAATGTCTGGGCATTTCTGGAACACCCTCAAGAACTCTTACATTTAAAGAATTTGGGATCATTCCGTTTAGATTAAAACAATTACATCTAACTTGTAAATTTGTGGTTAAGTTGGGCTACTGCTTGGAAGATAAGCTTGTGGAGTCTCGGGATCAATTGTATTCATTTAATAATAGTAACATTTTAAATTACTTCAAGGAAAACTTCAGCATCATGTACATATGGATTCTATACAGAAAAATGGTAAAGAAAAACGGTACTCCTAGACATCCTATATACTGTGTTCACTGGAATATACTTCATTTTCAGTTAGATGTTGATACAAATACTTTCATAAAAAATGTACACAATCAGGTACAATTATGCAGAGAATTTACAGATACTTATCCGGTTAACACATGGGAATATTTTTTTACTGATGGATCCAGAAATAGAGAAGGTGATGTTGGTGCAGCAGTTTATTTAAGCAAATCCAAAGATCATATTACAGTTAAAATGAGTGATGAACTTTCAATATATTCTGCTGAACTTATTGCTATTAGAAGTGCAATAAATTATATCACTACAAATAAGATAAAAATGAGCATAATTTTATCTGACTCCCTAAGTGTTTTGAATAAATTAAATAATTTTGGACTTGCATGTAATCAGAATTTAATTGAGATGGAAATAAAATTAAAAGTGTATTATGCCTATCAAGAAAATTGTCAAATTAAGTTTGTATGGGTTCCCGGTCACAAAAACATAGAAGGTAATATGAAAGCAGACATATTGGCCAAACAAGCAAGAAAGATAAAAGAAAAAATAAATGTACAATTACCACCTAAAGACATCTTGCATCATATTAGAAGTAAAACAACTTCACAATGGTTAAAGGAACATCCTGAAGACCATTGGATAAGTAACAAAAAATATAATCCTTGGTTCAAAAATAGATACTATCCTAGACAAGACCTGTGCAACATAATCAAAATGAGGCTTAATATTGCATTAACACCTGCATTTTTGTTTAAGATGAAGAAGAAAGACTCTCCCTACTGCAGTTGTGGTGAATATGGAAACTTAGAGCATACATTATTAGGTTGCAACTTATATAAGAATGAAATCAATGAATTTCTGAGTTCTATTTATAATTTGGGCATACTAGGACCTATTAAAATAACAAATTTATTGAATTATAATCCAAAATTAGTATTCCACAAAATTATTAAACATATTAGGAAATGTAAAATTAAATTCTAAAAGTATAGTACTCCAAAAAGCAGCTCATTTAAAATATTAAAGGATGCTAAATTGACAAATTAGTCATTTAGTATAAACATTGGAGGAGGACGCTAAATGAATAAGTACTTGTATTCAAGAGCGTCGTAAAATAAAAAGAAGAAGAAGAGTGGGAGGTAGGAGAGTCATGAAATAGACAGCATGGTACAATCCTGTCTCTTCTACGTTGAACTTTCGATGGGATAGGATCACCAAGTAATAACCAGCTACTCTTTATATTAACGATTCCAATTATGTAACTGTATATTCCTTTAGAGTCATATTAAACGATTCCTTTGTGTTAGAAACCTCACATGTTCAGTTTTTGAGATAATGTAGCCTTTTCAACATCCCTGGTACCGGTCCAAGCTCTATCATCTGAATGCTACTCCCCTAGTCTAGGCCTTATTTAAGAAGGTTTACGACATATTAGTTTGAGGCGCCGGATAATGTCGAAATATTAGCATAGGTACCGGGTAATGATGACAAATTACAGTTGTATTCCCATTTAAATTTTTTTCCCATTATTTATCAAAAAGCGTAAAGAATGTGAAGTAGTTTTTCGGCCACCATGTGCGTGTGTAATAAAACTCCGGTGCTTGGTAGCTTGACCCCTTTAGTATAAATTTTAATTCTCCTTATAAAGTGAGTTTATATGTGAAATCCTGGCTAAAATGGTGTAATTTTTTGTAAAGTTTTCAGTTGTATAGCATTTTGGTTGTTATACCCTTAAATTTTTTTTTTTTTCCCTTTCATCGCCGGGTTTATGTTAAAATCGTAAAATTATCACCATTATTTCTTGTGTATTGTAGTTGTGCTGTTCTGATTTATTAATGTTGACTTTGAAATGTAAAACTTGTAAGTGCAAAATTGTATTTCGCTCGGAAATACGCAATGCCATGTGGTCGCATGTATATATATGTTCAATATTCAAATTTTTAAAGTTCATTTGTCATGTAGAAACCTCTGGAAAGTATGTTTGGCTATAATAACTGGTTGTACCATATAGATTGCCTATATTTGTATTTAGGATGTGGATAATTTGGATTTTAATGCAACATTTTGTTCATTTGGAAAATACAAGATGGTAGTGAAGTTAGTTATAGGGATCGTTGCTATAACAAAATACTACATCAGAGTTCACAGCTTAAAACGGCTTCACCTGGTTCCTTTTTGCTGCTTTCTATCTAGTTTGGAGATTTTAAAATTAGTAACTGTGTGCGTGTGTGCGTGTGTGCGTGTGTGCGTGTGTGCGTGTGTGCGTCTGTGCGTGTGTGCGTGTGTGCGTGTGTGCGTGTGTGCGTGTGTGCGTGTGTGCGTGTGTGCGTGTGTGCGTGTGTGTGTGTGTGTGCGCGCGCGCGCGCGCACGTGCGTAATACATGAATTATAAATACAGAAATTATTATTTCTGAACACGTGGCGTAATAAGAAATTTGTTTTTTTACCCCCACCCCCTTTTTTTTATTCATGTGTTAAATGAGTTGAGCGAATTAAGTGTTATAAGTGATGTTTTAAAGTGACAAGTGATTTCTTTCCTAGAGTGATTTTAATGAGTGAAAAGGTTATCAATCCTTGGTATGAATGCGAATGTGTGGAGCATGCTCCTGTATGATGTGTTGCATTGTCTATTACTCTTAACATTTATGTGTTGTATAATTTTATTGAAGAGTTGTTTTACTAATGTTACAGATTTAGGAGTTACTTTTGATATACTTATGTTGGATGGAAATGATAAATTTGACAGCCCTCTGGATAATTGTTTATGGACTGGTGCATTTTCTGCATTGAGAGTTGATGAGCTCATTTCAAAGAAAGTTTTGTGAATTTTTCAAGTTATACTGCATAGTTTTAGCGTGATTATTCAAGTAGTTTGTGGGTTAACTGTATCTTGATTTTGCATGATTTATGAATGGCTTTTGCTTGCTATGTTGTATTTAACCGATATTAGTGATTGCATGAATAAAGTTAATTAGATGTTATTTGTTATAAGAAAAAAAATATTCCATTGAAAGGTACATTATAGCAGTTCCACCAATGACTAGTCTCATTATATTGTGTTTATTCAAAAATTTGATTTTGTCTGTTATCTCTTATGGTTAAGTTCTAAAGCACTTTTGTAATGTTGTGCTGTCAATTTAAATATACTATTTTTGATTAAGGGGTACCCCATAGAGTTCTGTAATTCAGTTAAGTTATTTGGCTACACATTTTGTTTATCGCCTAGCTGTGCACATTATTTTGTACTGTTATTCTGGCAAACTGACATGAGTTTAAAAATCATGAATAAGAAACATTGTATATTTAGCTATATTTGCTTTTTCACACCTGTTACTGAGTTTCACTTTACTGCTTGCTTGGCATTGTTTGTGTCAAATTTGTATGTTTTTGTGAAGGCTTGTTTATTATTCAATTCATCTCTGATGCCAGCCTCTGTAGCGTGATGGTTAGCATGTCTGCTTCACATTCAAGACCTCGCAAGTTCGAATCTCACTTAGGGTAAGTTAGCCGGATAAGTTTTTTTTTCCCGAGGTTTTCCCTTATCCTGAGAAGATGAATGTCGGGTAACTTAAAGCTCTATGAACCTTGGGCTCATTTGAGCATCATTTCACCCGTTTCATTCATCCACCGTCCGATATGACATTATGTTGGAGAATGTTAAAAATCATCTCTGATACTGTGGTATAACTTGTTTCAGATCACATGTACTTAACTGCCAGTGTTAGGAGACCCAGATTGTAGCTAAGTATGAGACTAATCCTCCAGCACCTGATAGAGCAGCACATCCTACTTGTTGCCAGTGTTGCCATGGCCGAAGTAATGGTCAACCTTGATGAGTAGTCACCTTAGTCTTCAGGATAGAGCATCAGGAGGTCGGCAAGGTTGATCGACCCTCCTTATTAAGGAACATTGCGAACCGCACCATGTGGCAGTGTAAAGTGTTGGCGACCACCCAAAACTTTCATTTCGAGATTGTACCATGTGTCGGCGTGAAGTGTGCTGTGTGGCAGTTGTGAACTGCTGTCTGATTGAACTTTGAATTTTCATATTCAATGATTTTTTTTTTTTTTTTTTTCTGGGGACTCCACTGTTATCTGTTTATGTTTTAGTCTGTGATCTATCTTATACCACCATTTAGTAATATTTGTAAACTTTTGTGTGGATTTTTTTTTTTTTTTTTTTTTTTTAAGTTATATTATATGTGAATTTCTCACTTTTTTCTTTTACTTTCATTTCCTTGTAAATTTTGCTATCGACAAGGACACCGACTTTTTGTGACCCAGGGAAGATGTGGTGTTCTATGATCGCTGATCCCATAGAGAAAGGTTTTTGATATGTTAAAATTGGCAATATAGTTGTCAAGGCCAATGAGAAGAGTGGGGGGTAAGAGAGTCATGAGATAGATAGCATGGTACAATCCTGTCTCTTCTACGTTGAACTTTCGATGGGATAGGATCACCAAGTAATAACCAGCTACTCTTTATATTAACGATTCCAATTATGTAACTGTATATTCCTTTAGAGTCATATTAAACAACTCCTTTGTGTCAGAAGCCTCACATGTTTGGTTTTTGAGATAATGTAGCCTTTTCAACAACCCTGGTACCAATCCAAGTTCTACCATATGAATGCTACTTCCCTAGTCTAGGCCTTATTTAAGAAGGTTTATAACAATATCTACACAATTAAGTTTTGGAATTAAAACTACAAAATATTCCCTGTGTATAAATATCCTCAATTCTCAATTTAACTCTTTTCCAAAACCCTTCCTCCAATACCTCTCAATCCCTCCAAATATCCCCACACCCTATTTCATTTAATGTTCCTTCTATGTACTTGTACAAAGTATCCTCTTTATTTAGCATTTGAGGGGCGTTTTTTTAAAACTCAATAGATGCAAAATTTTACCAAATTGAGTTATATATAATATCGGCATAATTTTCACCTTCTTAATCATTCTGTGGAATCAGAATGTCCTGTATAGAAGGTATGGAATATTAGCAGTCTTTTCTAAACTCGATAGATGCACTTGCTCAGTTAAGGCAAAATTCGATTGATGCAATTTTATGATTTTATAATCCAGCATGTAGCAACCTCAATTCTATGTAATGCATGTTGGCATTGACGGCCATCTCACTGTTGCGATTCTTGGAATTCTCAGTCATTTCTGCAAGCTTTGTACACTGCTGCATCATTGGCAATAACTGCGAACTCAGGTTGTATGCTTGGATTTCACATTCATTTCTGCAAGCTATGTTATATTTACATGACATTTTTATTCTTAGCTGAGACACTGCACTGTACTATGCACAATGGACAGGAGCTCAGATTGTGATACTGTACCAGTTGTAGAATGCGCGGGAGGTGGGAATTGCAAAAACAAGGAAAGGAAGTCAAAATACAAGTCAAGGAAAGCTCACACTCCTGAACATGTTCACATGGTCTCGAGTGCACCCCACAAAATTCTAAAGGTAAAGGGCATAAGCACTATGATGCAGCTGATTTGACTTATAATGACGTAAGTGGATTTCACCAACACCTTTCCATGCTCAACAAAATAGATCAAGATAAATTCCTTATGAAACATATTAGTATTAGATCTTCTAATCACAGCATGGTGAAGAAAGAGGCTGCAAATAGAATGCAGACTGGTAATTATTATTTATTTATGCCAACAAACTTACTGTTGGTGTTTTTAAACACACAAGCCATGTGTGGGCAAAGTTTGAGAGGAAGAACTGGAACTTAAAAATTCAATGCCACAACTGGGATTTGAACCACAGACCTTCCGCTTACCGGGCGGACTGTTAGCATTAAACACAGTGTGAGAACTAATCATGGCCAAGTAATGTTAGTATGCACTGCAAGATTCCAAGGAATTACACAGGTGTCAAAAGATAGATTATCTCTCCTGGCTAGAAAATTTCACTTAACTGGGAATGCGCCAAAGGAAACCAGAGGAGGTGACAGAACAAGAATATTACAGAAGGGCATTACTGCTGCTATAAAGCAAGACATTAAGAAGTACAGATGTAGAGAACGCCACTATGGAAGAACAAAATCAAGGAGAGGATATTTTACCTCCAGAACTTAGTATCAGAAAAATGTGGACCAACTTTTGCAACGAAAGAAGATTAAGAAATCTACCAGTCTGCTCATTGTCAAAGTATAAATACATAGTTTACAACTTCTTGAATCTTTCATTCCATACACCACTCACTGACACACACTCAACCTGCAAAATGGGACTGATGAAGATTAAGACAGAGGCAGATATGGAAAAGAAAAACAAACTAAGAACCATGTACAAACTGCACAAGCTGTGTTCAAAAAGGTTTCATCAGCTATTGAAAGAGGAAAACACTGAGGCAATCACTATTTGCTTCGATATGGAGCAGAACTAATCACTGTCTAAACTTTCTGTTAGCAAGGTATTCTATGCCAGGCAGGTGTGGATGTATAATCTATGCATAATGATTCCATCTAAAACCCAGAACAAAGACGACATTTCCTTGTATACATGGTTGGAAACTGAATCTGCTAAAGGCTGCAACCAGGTTGCCTCAGCTCTGCACCACTTCTTGTTGAAACTGGAAGAAAGGATGTCCAGCAACGCTCCTTCTACCATTAATTTGTTTTCAGATTCTTGCTCTAGTCAGAACAAGAATAGTCTTGTGATGTTCATGTTTATTGCTTTCCTGGAGAAGAGTAAAAAATTTTCCCGCATTTCACATATCTACCCAATACATGGGCACAGTTATATGCCTCCTGATAGAGTTTTTGGCAGAATTGAAAAAGAGTTAAGAAAAAAGAGAATATCCTGAGCCCTGATAAGTACCATGGTATTTGTTTCGTTTCTCATTCAGTGAGACAGTTTAAGGAAGGAGAATTGAATGATTAATACAGTTGCTGTGCTAACCAATCAGTATTGCCAATAAATAGAAAAAACAGTTTTTCTCAGAAATGCATTTTGTGCATCTATCGAGTTTTGAAAAAATGCTCCTCATTTGCTGTACCTCCAGACACTGTTTTAAAATTTTATTTTTCAATTCCTTAGTTCTAAATCAGTACTTCAATATTCTTACTACAATTTTAGCTTTACTATCAGTTCTCCCGAGTTCCATTTGTGCAACACAACTGGGTGAAACTCTAGGTAAACCCAAAATTAATTTACAGAAACTCCTGTGTTTAAGAATAATGATCTTAGCATATTAGAAATACAAATGAATGAAGTTGTGAACTCTGTAATCCAATTTAAGAGGTAGATCTGGAACTTAAAAATTCAATGCCACAACTGGGATTTGAACCACAGACCTTCCGCTTGCCGGGCGGACGCTCTAACCACTGAGCTATTGTGACAAACTGCCAGAATGGCATTAAATTCTCAAGCCAGTTCGTATTTCTCCTGGTAAACCACAAAGGCAGTCTCACATCAGAGACAATTACCCCAATGGTGACTTACTATTGTAAGTACTTTATATCCCAGGATTAAATAACCTTCACATGGTAATTATTATTTATTTATGCCAACAAACTTACTGTTGGTGTTTTTAAACACACAAGCCGTGTGTGGGCACAACAGTAAGTTTGTTGGCATAAATAAATAATAATTATCTGTAATCCAATATTTTATTAACCTATATTTGTGCATTATATTGACTGTCTTCTGCACAGTGTTGTAGTCTATTTAGCATTATCCAGGGGAACCACAAGGAGGCAGACTACTTTATCCCCCCAAACAAATTTTTTTTAGAAAAGAATTACAATTACCTAAATTTATCAGAAAAATCCACTCCTCATCGTCCTAGAACTAATCCAATAGATTTTATTAAGATAGTAACAAATAAAGAGTTGACAGAACAAATAAATAAACTAGAAGACACACCAGAAGTATGCAGAATCGCTACAACTGAACATCTACATAATCAATTCCCCGAAACAGTGTGGCTCAGAATTTACACAGATGGTTCTGCAAATAAACTGAGAAATAATGTGGGAGGTGGTATATATTGTAAATAATTTTCACATTATTTTATATTGCCTGGACTATCCACAAATTTTGAAGGGGAAGTGGTCGCAGTACAACGAGCATTAGAACAGATATACTATAGGACTGATATAAAAGAAAATGAATTAGTTGTTCTCACAGACTCAGTTTCTGCCATTCAAGCAACTGAATGATGACAGTCCATACGAATCTTAAAATATTAAGGATGTAAGATCTTACTATAGATTACTCCAAACAAAATTTCAACAGATAATACTACAATGAATACCAGCACATGTGGGAGTGATTGATAACGAGATTGCAGACTTTCTAGCCAAAAAGGGTGCAGTGTTACACTCAAAATCTATGAAGTCCTGTGGATTAGATGCAAAACTAAGAAATGTCAAAATTAGTATAGAACAAAAATACAAACATAATATTCAGAAGGAAATTTCCAGTACAAATTATTCTAACATAAAAGAAATAGTACAAAAAATAAAACATTTCCAAAGGAAAGAAGCAGTTGCTCACTTCAGATTAGCCACTGGACATGAGTATTTGACAGAACATCTGCATAGGTTTGGTTTTGTAAATGACAGTGCATGTAAGATCTGCAATGCTGACAAGATTTTAAATGGAGAACACCTTCTGGAACGCCCAGAATTGAGGAAAGCTGTACCAAATGGGGAGAGACATAATTTATATTGCCTGGCTAGGGAAAAATTGATGCATCAAAATCCTGCACATTAGATCAACAACATATTTTAATAACCTAAAATTATGTGTTAATGCAACAGAGTGAATTCATAATTTTTTATTTTAAAAATACTCATTTTGAACATCTTAATTTAGATATTATATTATCCAAATGATTGATGTTTCCATAGTGGTAATGTTGAGATGGTCAACATACCTGGTTTAACTGTTGATAGCAAATTGACATGGAACGGACATATTAGTAAGATTGAAACAAAATTGTGTTCAGCACTTTTTGTTTTACGTAATATATCAAACTTTATATCCACTGAGACTGCAAAGATTGTCTACTTTTCATTAATTTATTCAACAATCACATACAGTATTGAATTATGGTGGTCAACATATAAAATTAACTAAAATAGAATCTTTACTTTACAGAGACGTGCTGTCAGATACATTGCAAAATTGTCAATGAATAGCTCATGTAGGGAAACATTTAAAACTTTATCATTACTTGCTCTTCCCAGCATTTTTATATTAAAATCCATTCTGTATATACGTAGCAGGTCACTTCCACAAAATTCAGCAACTCACAATTACAATACAAGAGGAAAACAGGACCTGATAATCCAAACACATGGACTAAAATTATACGATAAAAAGACTGACTATATAGGTAGTAAATTATTCAATAAATTACCAATAAACTTTCGTAATAATATTCCATTCTCCAAGTTTAAACACACATTAAACAAATTCCTTATAAATAAAGTGTATTATGGTATTGATGAGTTCCTAAATGACAAAATAGTATCTTAATTGATTCACTCTTTTGACATTGTCTCACCTGCACGCATGTGGATGATGTGACAAGCTCCCATTGGGTGCCTCTATGTGTATTGTACCTATATTTACTTACTTATACATACTTTTGTACTTCAATATAACTGTTGACCATGTTCTTAAACAATGTTTCAATTATTTCCATTGTGACATATTATAATGGACAATAAAGACTTGATTGATTGATTATTTACATTGTCCTATCCTCTCTCCCAATGCCAATCTCCACTCCATATAACATTTTCGCTTTAACTACTGCTCTAAATACTCTTTCAAGCCATTTTATCTGCATCCCTGGTATTCTATCTAGACATGATCTAATAGCTCTCATTGCCAGTTTTCCTTTGGCTAAGACCATTTTCTTTTGCTCACTCCATCCACCATTACTGTTTAGTCTTACTCCTAGGTAACCAAATTTCCTAACGACCTCAATTTCCATTCCTTGCCAGTTCCATTTTTCATCCTTTCTTAGCTTGTTGGACTTTTTAAATCTATTATTTTTGTTTTACTTGTATTTATCCTAAGGCTCCACTTGTTACAAAACTTATCTATTGCCCCAATTACTTTGTTTAGACCAACATTCGTTATTGATCCTGCAGCCAGATCATCAGCAAATAATAAATCTGGGATTTCCTTATTACAAATAGTTGGAGAATGCCCATTGTCCAATTCATTTGCCTCTAGGATGTCATCAACAAACTAATTAAATAATAAGGGACTCAGTTTACATTCTTGTATTAAACCTATACTACCTGGGTGACCGAGCTTCACTCGGCGTTCCCCCCTTTTTTTGTGAAATCTTGTTTTTTGGGACGAGATACTTATTTAGATAAACTTGAACAGCAAAACATTAACTAAATAAAAGTTTTTGTTGCAATTGTTAAGAGTCGTTTCCCAGAGACAAGAGATATAGAAATACATATAAATATTTCATAAGCACCATCACTTCAGTCGTAAAATGTTTACTCCTGAATGCAAGCTCCCCCAAAGACATCCACCTAGTTTGAGGTTTTCGTCGAGCATTTGTTCCACTATGGAGTTCAGTTCTTTGGTGCTGTGGTCGACTCATCTTACAGGGCATTAACACGTTGGCTAAGCTCCTTCATCTTTCCATCGAGTTCTTTCATGTCTTTCTTAACCCCGGCCAGTCACTCTTTAGTATTCTACGATAGCTCTATCTTAATATTGGACATTCCCATTTTCATCTTTTCCATTCCAGAGTTTACATTTTTCAATTTGGCTTTCATATTTGTTTCCATCTGCAACATTCCAAATTCATTTCATTTCCCATTATATCCATCTTGGTTAACATTTGTTTCATCAACTGTTCCATATCATGGTTTTTGACGCACTCTTGACACCAATTGTGACTTTACTTTACTTTTTTAATTGCTTCTTTATTACTTTCTCTACTAGTAAGTAGGGTAAGTATTGTATTCCACCCAAAAATTCGATGTCGAGATTTCACCGGAAATATATGTTTTGAGATCCCCTGAACCCAAAAATAACATTTTTAGAAAAAGCTCCGTATGTGTGTCTGTCTGTGGACAGCACAACTCAAAAACGAAAAGTAGGTTAAAAACCAAAGTTGGTATTTAAGTTTAATGTCTTTCAAGGATGCAACATGAACATTTTGAAGAAAATAGCCCCACCCTAAACTACCCTTTACATGGAAACCTTTTTGAAAATTTTGATTTTGTTGAAAATAGCTCTAACGATTTTGATTAAAATGTCATATGTTTGAGATATTTTTATGACAAATGAAATGTATATCTTGAATTTTCTGGCTATAGCCCCTGTAGTCGTATTTACTCTGGACTACTTTTGCATAAATGGTAAACCGTTAAGAGATAGACCAAATCATACAGAACAGAAAATGTAGATCTTGCTAAAATACACAATTTATGTCCAGATAAATTTTCTTATAGGGTGAACCATTTTGGAGATATTCCTTGTTATGTGTGTGAGTTTCAAAAAACTGAAACATTTTGTGAAATGGAACATCGTTGTTCATTTTTTTATCTGTTAAGTGTGCAAAGAGAACGGAATCTCAAAGCTTTAAAAGATTTGACTATCGCACAAAGCCTACTGTATTCTAATATCCCCGTTGCACCTACAAGGATATAAGCAATAAGATAATTTGTACAAATGTTTATCTTAACTAACACGAAGAAGATATAGGTATAAGAGTTTGTAAGAATGGTTAGTACAAGAGTAGAGAAAGTCATGTGAGTGCAACAATTCAGATTTTTAAAACACTGGAGTGGCACTAAGCAAAAGTACTGTTGAACAATAACAAATACTACAGGACAAAGAGTTAGATGATAAAAGCCATGTGAATGTAACATGCATTTCTGTTGCAATGTGTATGGAAACAATTGTATGAATTGTTGGTCAAAGAGGGAGTAGTGAAAGAAATGTAACTGTGTTTAGTAAAAGAAAAATGAGTAGAGAAACTGTGTGAATGTCATATGCTGCACTTATATTTAAAATATATGAAAAAATGTAAGAATTGTTTGTAGAAGAGGAGGTAATATGTTATGTAAAAGAAAAGGAAGTAGATTAAGTTAATTATTTTGTTGTTTAACGACGCTGTCAATTACCAGGATCACATAAGCATCGCCAGTGGGCCGGAATTTTGTCCCGTAGGAGTTCTTTTACATGCTAGTAAATCTACTGACATGGAGCTGTCGTTTTTAAGCACACTTAAAAACCATCGATCTGAAAAGGAAGTAGAGAAAACCATGTAAATGTAATATGTTGTGTGGTAAAATGGATTGCATAAGAACCTTTGCCATGATAAAACACTTAGATATACCAATTTTCATGGCGATCGGTCAACCGGTTTTGGAGTTTACACACTCAACATACAATATATATGCGTTGTGAGCCAGTCGTAGAGTATTGGAGTTGACTCCCATAGTTTTGATATGTTTGATGCCCACTAGGAGCGTGACTGTCGCTGGTAGGCTGTTCCCAGAAAAGCTCTGGCGTCAGTCTTGGCTTGGTTTTCAGGAGAGAGAGTTCCATGAATCCTTGGTAAGTGCCTAATTTCTAGTCCGCCGGTAACGGCGCGTTTTCTTTAGGGGGCCATTTCTGATACTCTGCAAGGGTGCTCAATTAAATTCAAGTACAGTGAATTTGACATTGTGTATAGTCGACAGCCAAAGGGCGAGAAAATGAATGTAATTGTTTGTAGTTCTCAAATATGATTTTTAGGCCACTAAACTTCGGCCCATTCTAATGTGCAATTATTCTGGTTTACCCACGAATAAAAGGTGAAGACTGCCCACTACTTTTACTGAAAAGGGGGACGGGGCATTCCATGTTCTAGTTTAGGTATGCCATTAACCACCCCTATCCGATCTGATCCTTATTAACAATAGTTAGGCATCCCCTTGGAGGACAAATTACACAAGGAAAATAGTGCAGTTGGTATGTATGATGTTGATAAACAATAGAGAATAACATGTGAATTGTTACGTAAAACAAAAGTGAGTAGAGAAAATAGTATGAATGTAATACATTGTATTTCTATTTCAAACATATAGCATATTGTATGAATTGTATGTTGAAGGGCAAGTAGCAAAAGAAGAGTGATCGTGTCTCGTAAAGAAAGAAATAGTAGAGGAAACTGTGTGAATGTAATACATTGTATTTACATTTCAATCATAGAAAATTGTATGAACTGTATGTTGAAGGGCAAACAGAGGATATATGAATGTCCTACATAAAAGAAAAGTGAGTAGAAAACCATTTGAAAGCAATACATTGTGTAGTAAAATGGTTACCCAAAAAGTTTGTCCATGAAAAGATACATATCCGTGCCGAATTTCGCTGTGATCGGTTAAGGGGTTTTCCACATTAACAGTTACATATATACAATTCATTTTGTATAAATAGATGTTATGAACTGTTTGTAGAAAAGTGAGTAGAGAAAGAAATGTGAATGTGTTATCTAAATGTGAATGGAGAAAACAGTGTTAATGCAATAGCTCTTCTATTTCAAACATACACAAAATGGAATGACTTCTTTTAAAAGCGGGGATAACAAAAAATTTTTGTGTGTGTCAAATCACGTTTTTATGGAAAGTTATTTATAGAAGAGTGAGTAGAGAAAGAGATATGAACATGTTATGTAAAAGTAAGCAGGGAAGACAGTGTGAATGTAATGTGTAGCATTTCCATTTCAAACATACAGAAAATTGTATGACTTGTTTTAGAAGAGGGGATAACATTTTTTGTTATGTAAACTCACGTTTTTTATGGAAAATTGTTTATAAAAGAGTGAGCAGAGAAAGATCTGAATGTGTTACCAGAATCTGAGTAGAGACAACAGTGTGAATGTAATACTAGAGGATTTCCATTTCATACAGAAAATTGTATAAACTATTTGTAGAAGAGGGAATATAAACATGTTTTTTTTATAAAATCGCATTTTTCAGGCAAGACATCAATGTAGATAAACTTAAGAAGCAAAACCTTATCTGAACACAAAATTTGATCAAAATCTATAGAACCGTTTCCGAGATGCACACAATATATGCAAGAATTGCTCTTTATAACAGGGAATAAAAAATGTTATTTTTTGTGTAAAATCGTGTTTTATCATGAAAGACACCTAATGTGAAAACTTAAAAAGTAAAACCTTATATGTATAAAACATTTTAACCAAATCTTTAGAGCCGTGTCTGAGATACCGGGAATACATGTAAAGAATTGCTCTATAGAATTATTTTTTATGTAAAATCGCATTTCTTCAGGAATGATACCTATATAGATAAACTTAAAAAGCAAGACCCTATCTGAATACAAAATTTGATCAAAATCATTAGAACCATTTCCAAGATGTGCAGAACATACATACTGGGTGCCCCAAAAGAACACTGACAATGCTTAGTATGTTGTGCAGGATGGCACACTGATCGATTTTCAAACAGGAACCCCTGTCCAGAAATGCATTGTTTGGACACTGGAGAGTGCCAAAGTTTGAGAATGAATGGTTATGACAATTTAACATTGGTGTTGTTATCTCAATATGAAAGCTATGCAACCCCTTAGCCTTCTGTGTACTGGGATGAACAACCTGAGCGTAATAAAATTCCTGCACATGTGTTAAATTCCTCCATGAAGTCCTTGGTGCACATCCTACTGCGTCACTTGTGTAATTTCTAGTACAGTAATGATTTTTAACAGCACTGCGACACTTACCAGTACACAGCTACTGAAATGGTCAACTTAAGAACAGTTTAATGTAAATCTGTGGAATCACCTCAATGTCACATATGCAAATCGTTATATTGGTAGGGGTGAGCAGTTCCATGGCCAGCATGGTCACCAGAACTGACACCTCTCGATTCTTTTCTGTGGAGTTGTATGAAGAGTATGGTGTATGGCACTCCTGTAACATCAGCAGAGGATCTTATGGCTCGAGTTCACGGAGCGGTCTAAAATCTTCAAAGACATCCCCACATATAGGGACATGTGCATGAGGCTCACCACTGCCAATGTAGGCTCTCAATGACATAGTAATACACAGTTCAAAGCCCATTTGTAATGTAAACAGCTTGATGTTGGGTTTATTGATGAAATGTGAACGTACAGCGTACGAAAGCATTGTCTGCATTTTTTTTGGGTCTGTCTGTCTGTATGTATATACATATGCAAGAATTGCTCATTTAAAGATATTAGATTAGATAATTTGTAATCGCATTCATTATTATACTACTTCCAAGCCTTACACAAGTCATTTTTTTCATTTAACCTTTGTAATACTCCTATAAACCTATTACTCATTCCTTTCATACTCAGCTTGGACTATAATGCTTCCCTATTGATTGTATCAAAAGCTTTTTCAAAATCCATAAATAACATGTATAATCTTCCCCTTTTGTTTATAAGGTATTTATTAACCACTGTAGTTATTGTAGTTATTACAAAAATATTATCTATTACTCTTATTTTTCCTAAAACCCGTTTGGAGATCAGATATCTTTCCTTCCTCCTCCACCCAATTTTGCACTCTTTCGGCCAAGACCTCATTGTAAACTTTACCTAATATTGAAAGCGAGCTAATTCCCTGTAGTTTGCTGGATTATTCACATCCCCCATGTCCTTAAATACTATTGCTGTTTTCCAACTCCTAGGTAGTTTACCCTCTTCATAATTGAAGATATAAGACACAAAAATTGAATAGTGATCTTCCATTTGAGAAAGTATTGCATATCTCATACAAATAACAAGGAATATCTCCAAAATAGCTCACACCACAAAAAAATTTATTTGGACATAAATTGTGTGTGTATAAAGATATATATATTGGGAAAAATAAAACTAAGGAGATTGAGATGGGCCAGCCATGTGGCAAGGATGACTCATAAACGTATCCCCAAGAAAATATTGGATGGAAAATTTTACAAGACCAGACCAAAAGGAGCACTAAGGGGAAGATGGGAAGACGCTGTAAGAAAGGATGCAATGCAGCTACTTGATGTTAGGATATGGAGAAGGAAGGCTATGGATAGGGATGAATGGAAGCAAAAGCTAAGGGAAGCTGAATTCCACAGTGGGCTGTAATGCTTAGAAGAAGAATGAAGAATACTAAAATCAAATTACAATTGTTATTCGAGACATAATCTACACCCTAGAATTAGATCTTTTTTGCCTAATCTCATTAAGGGACACAGGGACTGAAATTTCAACCAAAAATGACAAAATTTATGCATTTCAGATTTTCACCCACAAATGTATCCAGGAACTTCAGGAATCAAATGTATAAAAAAAGTCAGGTTCTGCCATTTTTAAAGTGCCAGCGCAGTTTAAATACCTAGGTGTGCAGTGATTTAAATGCCCTGCCTGCAGAACCACGCCAACACTTTCGCAAAGTGGAGAAATTCTTGTAATTTTGCGAAATAATATGCATTTTTGTTTGGTTTTTTTCTATGCAGTATGAAGCAGAGCGATCTGGTCTGCATTGTGCTGCTATCTCATGCCATTATACAGAGTTTTCAATACAATTTCCAAACAAGCTAATGTTTTGCCATTTTCTATAAGTATAACGCTATTTGTGCATAATTATGTATGTTATTAGTTTATTTTGTTAACTTCAGCGTGTGTGTATCTTATCTGCATGCTCACAGGCTTAGTCTTACAGTGATGTGATATGGTTGCACCTTGCTATGCTCAAGGACAGTTCTGACAATACAGGTAGCCTGTAAAAATATTTGAAATGCATGTCTTCAAAAAACTCAATTTTTCTGAAGTTTACATTTTTCAACACATAAAATGAGGCTGAAGCTGTAGTTTTGATCCAATTGCTGTAAAAAATTACATGAATGCTGTGCAAAGACACTTGAACAAACCTAGTCATTATTTTCGGTTTATGACAAATAGTTTTTATAAAAAAAACAAAATTTTCAGATTTTGGGCTAATTTTTCTATAAAAATATGTGCAAATAAAAATACATTTTTATTTTAGCAAATAGTGCTCTGGCTACAAAAGTAATGACTGAGCTTGTGCTCATAATTATAACAAATAAGAAGCACATAACGTTAGTAATTTACTTAAAAAATAATTAGTAATATTTTATACTATTTATGTATAAAATAATTAATAGCTCTGTAAGTAACAATCATATAAAGTGAACCTTGATACAAAGCTACAAAGTGACCTACTTATAGCCTACACCAAGTTTTAGCTCTGTAGCTTAAATATTACAGAACTTTGAAATTTCAGTCCCCATGTCTTGTATGTTATGTAAAACTGACTCCCCTGAAAACTTCTCAAGGGTTCATATGTAAATAATGAAGAATACTAAAATCAAATTACAATAATTGTTATTCCAGGCATGATCTACATTCTAGAATTAGATCCCTTTGGTCTAATCTCATTAAAGGATCTACAGATTGAAATAGTATAGCACAAATACACACTATTAAACACATAGGTTGGTAAATATTGCCAAGAACAGAGAAAATTAATGAACTTGGACTAAACATCAGAATAAACACAGCCACAGAAAATTGATTTCAGAAAGTGCTAATGCACAAGAAAATATGTAAATGCAGCAAAATCTAGGAATAAAATGAAAGACACCAGCACACTAGTTTCAACTGAAAAAGAAAACCAAACATTCAAGAAATTCACATATCATCCCTTAACTTTTTACAGATTCAAAAAGATTAACATATCACTGACCAATGTGTTACAAAAAAATTGTCTCAATTACCCAAATTATTTTTAGCTACTTTTTAATAATCCATAAGTGGATCAGGAAAAATGGTTCATATGTGTGCCTCTCATAGCACAAGCAGTGCTCTCCAACCACCATCCCGGCCAAAAAAAGGGCTGTCATAAAAACGTTAGTAGATCGTGCTAACCGCATCTGCCAACCACACCTACTGAACCTGGAACTTGCTCATATTAACAGTGCATTGCAGGCCAACGGTTACACCAGTCAGGAAGTCAAACTTGCCATACACCCTAGAAAGAAGCCCCTGCCAACCCCGGAACAAATCGACCGGAAAAAGAAGAATAAAGTATATCTGCCGTTCATCAAAAGTGTCACCGATCGCATTGGGAAGGTTCTCAAAAAACACGACATCCTGGCCATCTACAAACCCACACAGCAAATACGAAACATGCTATGTTCAACAAAAGATCCACTCTCGTTTGCGGGTGTTTACCGAATTCCCTGCTTGTGTGGCTCTGTTTATATAGGGACCACTCAACGTACATTAAACACACGCATTACGGAACACATGAGGTGCTGCCGTTTGGGACAAACCGAAAAGTCTGCAGTCGCAGAACACGTATTACTAGCGCCAGGGGAACACATTATACAGTATTCAGACACAGCGGTCCTATCTTCCACAGTACATTATTACACCCGTTTAAGTTGAGAAGCTATAGAGATCCACAAACATAACAACTTCAATAGAAAGGAAGAAACCAAACGCCTAAATAAAGCCTGGCATCCAGCATTACAAAAAGCACGCAGGAAACCTGACCGTCAACAAATCCAGAACCATACGCCGCCAACAGCCTCAACATCAAACATAGACCATAGCGGATAGAAGAGAAAGTGTGAGCTCTCCCGCTAGTTCACTGCATGATCCGTGGTCCCGTGGCAACTGACCGAAACTGCGGCGTGGCGATCGCAGTCGCCTTAAAATGCGGCCGAACTGCCTAGTATGTGATTCGGAAGTACAGACAATTTTATACGTATGCGTTGTGTGTTGTGAGTAATTAGGTACATAATTTGTGAAATTGCTTCTAAGTTTGTGCATAAATGTGTGTGTTCTTCAAAACGTAAGTTTCAAGCAACATCAATAATTGATTAAAAATGCCAACTTGTTTTGTACCCGGGTGTCGTTCAGGATACACAAACTGCTCAGAAGCTAGACATTTTTTTACTCCTCCTAAAGATAAAAATCTGTTTTACAAATGGGAAAAGTCTATTCCTAGGAAAGACACTAAATTATCTGTTAAATCTAGTATTTGTGGCAAACATTTTCCAGAGGACTTTTTAGTGAAAGTTGATTCATTCGTTGTGCATGGAAAACTAGTTGAAATCCCTAGAATTAAATGGCAGTTAAAGCCAGGGGCAATTCCCTGTATATTTCCTAATTTACCCAGGTACTTAACTACAGTACATAAATCCCGAAAATCTCCACAAAACAGAGACAAAAAATTACTGAAAAAGCAATATTCAACAATCAGTAAATTACCAGATGCAGGATCCAGTCAACCAGTTCTTATTTCAAACGCGCCGTCCTTCAACAATGAGGAATTCACAGAAAACAGTTCTAATTCCTCCAAGGTCACAAACACAAGTGTCAATAATGAAATTGCTACACTGAAGAAAAGAATTAGAAACCTCAATAGAAATTTAGTTAGAACTAAAATCCTGCTATCTAAAGAGAGGGCTAAATTAAAAATAGTAGAAAAGAAATTCGCTACTAATTGTTGCGAACATAAACGCAATTTAAATTATTTAAGTAAAAAACAAAAGCTGGTTCTAGATACAATGCTTAAAAAATACATAATTTGCATTATGGTTTAATTTTTCAGCATAAAATCATGTAAGCAGATATTTCCCACTGTTCTTCGTTAATTATAATACCCATTATTGTAAAATACCATCCTATATTATGTGTCAAGGAAAGATGATGTTTCAAAACAGTATTTCCAATATTCCTGCTTACGATTTTAGGTATTTAAAATGCTAACTGATAATATGAAACCCATTTTCACCATGTATTCGTGAACTAAAGTCAAGCGACCGCGACACCAGTGCCATCTTGCGAGCGAACCATAGTAACTCCCGAAGAGCTCACACTATCTCTTCTATCCGCTATGCATAGACTATAGAAGCAGCAACCCCGCCCCTGCAGCAGCTGTACCAATAAGTCAAGACCGGAGCAACCAGGAACTAGCTCCGCCCACCCGCGCCAAACGTATAAAGCCCGTGAAGCCAAAAGGCTCCGTGTCAGTCATCGCCGTGACTAAGAGAGTGTTAAGGCAACGCCACTGAGGATGTTCGACGCAGCTTCGGACGAAACGTCTGGAAGGAGTTTCCTGACTAGACCACAGCCCACAAGCCCGGATAATCAGTTTCTACATTATGACACTGGCCGTGAAAGCTTACGCAGTTTGATCAATGTCTGCAATGTTTGCTAGCTCACACACTTTCAGTCAACGATCATCCAATCCATTTTGTGGATTTTCTTTGCAATTTATGGTGTGAATATCACATTTGGTTGACCACTGCAAAGTTCATTGCAGCTTGTGAGGCCTCGCTTAAACTCTGCAATCCAATATTTTACTGTTGTAAACAAAGGAGCAGACCTGTCTAGAGTAGAATCTAGGTTTAAGGTAACCCATCTGTGAAGTTTGAAAAAGCACCATTTTTTTGTCCAATTTTTCTCAAATTTTGAGGATACACTTGTTGCTCAGAATTAAAATATTCCAAGTTTGAACTTCATATCTTGAATAGTTTTTTAAAATAATTTTTATAAACATTTTTGTAAGCTTATGTAAAAAATGCTCCTTGGTGTATAGTTTTCAACCAACAGCATTTCAACTTCTACAGCTAATCAATGACATATAATGCTACAAAAGTTGGGCAGTTTCTTTTTGTAACTTATATTGTTTGGAAGAAAAAATTTGAAAACAGTATAATCCAATTTCTGAAAATTTTACCAATTTTGCAAATTCCTGTTTGGAATAAACACTTTTGTATGAAAATACAGCAAAAATTTAAGCCCATGCTTTAATCCCTATGGTTTGAACAATGGGTGCACCATGTTTCAAGAAATTATCTGCAAAATTATAACATAATAATAATATTTATTTGAGTCCATATATCAATTTACATAGGTGTAGACCAAGTCAAAGTTACAATTATAAAAGTCAAAGTTACAATTACAAAAATGAGTTATAATTTACATTTATTTACAAATTACACATACATTTATCAGTCATACTAGTTTAAAAATCTTCAATTGAATAGAGCTTTTACTGTTAGGAATTCTCTTAATTTTTTTTTAAATACACTGCCCTTGTACATTTTTAGGTACTTGATTAATTCGTTGTAATAATGGGCTCCTGCAACATGTGGATCTTTCATTATCGATTTAGTATTGTATGTGTTTTTACGGAGATCTTACTTCTGCCTAGTATCATAGTGGTGCATTTCTTCATTCCTGACATATGAAATTAGTCTTGAGTAAGCAAGCAATATAATTCTGTATAGGAATAGTGAGTAGATCGTACAATACTTCTTATTTTTAAAAATATCCCGACAGCTTTCTTTGCTTCTTAGATCAAACATCATTCTTAAACATCTCTTTTGTAATATAAAGTCTATTTAGATGAGAGTCAGCACAAAGTCTCCACACTTCAATACCATATACAATATGAGGATAGATTATCCCATAATATGCAGTATTTAATACACTGTTATCTACGTATTTCAGGCAGCCTGAACTCGATGCACTGTGACGTCATATTCTTTAGCCCGATGCGCAAGCGTGTGGAAGCGGGGAGAAATGAAGGTCAACGGAGATAGAAAAACAGTCAGTGGCGGAGTAACTAAGATTTGAAATATTGGAAGCTTTGAACTTTATTGAGTGTTGACTGAGTATACAAAGAGAAATAAACATACATTTACCTAGAGGCTTAATAGAGCAAATTTAACATACCATTTCATAGCTTATCTGTCACTTATATTACATTTAATACTTCCAACTGAGTTCAATTTTGATTCAGACGTCGAGCTTTTTGTATCCTTTTCCCCCTAATTATCTTTCCAATATTTGGTGTAACTGTCTTTGTAGTACAAAGACGAAGACTGCATTTCAAGTTGCTGTCAGATAACTGGCTTCTGTGACCTGGTTTGCAGTGTTTCATTAGCGAAAAGAATTGTTCACAGAGGTAAGTAGAGCCAAACATGCTTAATATGTGAGCTGCTTGTCTGTGTAGTCGTGGAAATCGGGACTGAGGAAAGTTTATATAAAAATCAATCAAGTCTCTTTTATGAACAAAGGAATCCTTCATTTCCCGATCATATTGCAGGTCAATAAGTTCTAATTGAAACTCTGTAGGAACGTTCTCGATGTCTACGGTGAAAGGAGTGACAAATAATCAAAAATATGTAGATTCCATAGTTTCTAGCTCTTGGAATCGCACTCCGAATTCTCTGTGTAGATCATTTAGTATGCTTGCATATTGCTCAAGCTCTGCAAATTCCAAATGTTGAGAAGCTGATGAAAGTTTTGAAAAGTGAGATGTGTTCTTGTTGAGTAAGTGTTGTTCCCATAACGAAAGTTTGCGTTTGAAGGCCAGTACAGAGTCAATCAGTTGAGTAATAATTTGTCCCTTGCCCTGGAGAGAATGATTAAGAACATTGAGGTGTCCTGTGAGATCAGCTAGGAATGCCAAATCACAAATCCACTTTGAATCACTAAGTTCGTGAACAGGCATACCTTTTTCTTCTAAGAACAACACACCCCGGCTTAACCACCTCACTTCACAATAATAAGACAAGTCACCAAATTCACTATTGCATTCGTCGAGAAACACTTTAAACTGGCGATGACGCAGTCCTTTTGACCTAATAAAATTAGTGGTTTTCACAACAACACTCATCACATTATTCAGTTTAATACGTTTCGCACATAAATTCTCCTGGTGAATTATGCAGTGAACAGATATGATGTTTTGATTAGTACCAAGGTCCTTTATTTTGTCTCTAACACGGCCTATTAGACCAAGATTACCACCGATCATAGCAGGAGCTCCATCTGTAGCTATGGATATCAGTTTATTCCATGGAAGTTGAAGTCAATTTAAAGCTTCCTCAACACATCGGAAAATATCTGCACCGGTTGTAGTAGCCGTCATTGGTACTAAATCCAACATTTCTTCTGTGATCTGGAGATTTATATCCACACCTCTCACAAAAAGTACTAGTGCTGTGTCACAAGTATCTTGGCTTTCATCTAATGCCAGAGAGTAACAAATAAATGATTTACATCTCTCCAGCAACTGTTCTTCAACATTGTTGGCGAGATCTGCAATACGCCGCATTAACAGTAGAGGAAGATAAACTAATGGATTCACATTCTGGTATACGTTCAGGGCAAACTTCATCGGCCATCATACTGGTGCTGTTTTTGCAATTATTATTACGGAATGCGCTGAGCTATGAGACTCGTTTTCTATCTAGGTCGTGGTAACGGATGGAATGAAATATCACACAATGTTTCTTTATCACAATGTATTAATTTATTAACACTTCATCGATACTTTACACTCTCAGCACCATGTTAAATGCTTAAAAACCTTTACACTTTTTTACTTAGTAGAATTTATGCTTGATGAAAGTTTGGTGAAAGTTCCATGTTCACACTACCTAAATATGATCGTCTTTTCACCTCGAAGATACACATGCGAGTGAACAGTTTTTTGGCGTCGTTTGACGCGAACGCCTTTTTCATATTCATCTGCGCATGCGTCCATCAAATAGTTCTTTCTCGTTAGGGAAGCGATCCCTAATCATCGTCCCCTACTTTTATTATGGAACACATACAATTCTAATATTTATACATATATATTAAAATCAAATATGGAAAGATTTATGACGTCTTTGTGCAAACTTAGTTGTTCGTAACAATGAACCTTATCAACATGTTTTCGTCATTTAATTATCTCATACCAACATCAAAAAACGAATTACACTTTTAACAAACATTCACATGAACGATTTTCTTTTGGGGTCTTCTAATATTCTGTCTCAATACGTAGACAAATTTTAGCAAATTTGCCATCTTTAAATGGTCTAAGTTGCTTAGCAATTTCAAGTGAAATTTTATTGCTAAGACGTACAGCCGATTCACTTATTTTATGGTCTGTATCATTGTTAGTAGCCATAGTGTCTGAGTTTCTCTATCATCATGTCACGTTCCACTCCATTATAGCCGTCGTATTCACTGCTATGAGCAGCGTAATGTCGTTGTAGGTTATACTTTTTAATTGTTTGAACAATCTTGCCACACACTAAACATTTCGCGGCACCCCCTAGGTCTATAAACAGATACTGTTGTTCCCAAACAGAGGAAAAAGTATATGGGGAAGATGGGCGAGTATTAGATGAGGTAGCCACAGTTAGAGATGTTGCCATTTCTGTACTTCATGAACCGCCACTGCACACTAGTTATGCACGTCCGTTGCTGGTGCTCTCAGATAAACAACTATAACACAATGCCCGCTTGCATGCACAGATATGCTGACTTTGCCCGCTGCCCGTATTTACATGAGTTGAGGCTGCCTGACGTATTTTGACAAATGACTAACCAAATATATACCTTTAGCTACTTTATTGCAAACATTATTTATATGTTGTTTCCAGTCCAGGTGTTTATCTATGCATATCACAAGAAATGGATGACTATTTGTTTCTGTGATTTCACATTTATCTACTTTTACTTGAAATTTCTGGATATTACTCCAGTGTTGCAGTTCAAACTTGATTAATGCAGTTTTACTGATATTTGCAGAAAGATTTAAGCTCTTAAAGTATTCAACAGCCTGATTTGCAGTAGCATTGACTGAATCGCTCAGTTCAGAGTCTGATTTGTTCCAGCATATGGTGGTACTATCGTCTGCATAGGTAATAATCTTGCTGTTTACTGGGTTAGTGATATCATTTATATAAACTAGGAACAGGAATGGCCCTAGTACCAAGCCTTGCAGTACTCCACAGTGTACTACTCCCTGTTTAGATTTAACTCTATTTACTTGACTACCACTTTTATAATAAAATTGATTTCCATATACTGTTTTCGGTTTGAAAGATAGGAAGCCATAAGTTTATTGGATATCCCACGTACACCATAATGTTCCAACTTTTGTAACAATATGTTGTGTTGAACACAGTCGAAGGCCTTAGACAAATCCAGAAACATTCCTGCAACTTTATTCTTTTCATCTAGTCGACTTATAACTTCATGCACTAGTTCTACGGCTGCAGATACAGTCGATCTGCCCGCTTGGAATCCATGTTGTTGAAGGTTTAAAATGTTTACCGCAAAGAAGTTGTACAACCTCTTTAGAATAATTTTTTCATACAGTTTACCCAGAGTAGATGTCAGTACAACTGGTCTGTAGTTTTGTATCTCTTTTTTATTCCCTTTTTTATATATTGGTCTAACAATGCTCAACTTTAAGCACACCAGAAATGTACCATTATTGACTCATTTATCAAGTATGTTATGATATCTCCTAGCACATCTTTACAATCTTTCAGAAGAGATGGAGTTATCCCATCCCAACCATGTGATTGCTTATTTTTTAATTTGTTTATTTCCTTAGTTATTTCTTCCTTAGTGGTATCATACAAATAAACTGATTTGACAATCGGATTCCTACTGTTCAAAAATGCATCACAGTTTTTTGTAGTGCTGCTATCCCCTAAGCTTAAAAAGAATTTATTAAACGTATTTGCAATGACACTAGGATTTCTCTCAGATATTCCCGTGGAGTTTAGTTCAATATTTTCACAACGAGATTCAACCCTTTTTATACTATTTATAATGTTCCACGACGTTTTAGAAATGTTGTCTGATTTATTTATATACTCAGTACATTCACTCGCCTTGAGATCCCTTAGTTTGTTTTGATAGAGATTTCTGCATTGTTTATAGCGACTTTTACAGGTCTCATATTCAGTGTATTTATACCAGAAGTGCATATCTTTAACTTTTTCTTTACTATTTCACTAGTTAATTGTGTACATTTTAACATTTTTAAACACAGTTTTTGTAATATAGGGACAGCATTCATTAAAATGTACCTAAAATATTTTATAAAATTCCTCCCATTTGCAGTTAATCCCATCAGAGCTATATACAGTTTCCCAAGTTTCATTTTCTAAGACTTTAACTAGATTGTTTAGCCTGTTCAATGTAACTGACTTAAACGTTATGGCTTCAAATTGCTGTTCTTTGATATACGTATTCAGTATTTCAATGCACTGAGCATAGTGGTCTGAAATATGGCCATCTACTACAACAGCGGATGTACACCTATCCTCAATATTGGTTATGATATGGTCGGTTGTTGTGGATGTCATTGCTGTTTCTCTTGTTGGTAGAAAAAACAGTATCCATCAGTCCATGTCCAATCAGCAAGTCATTTGACTTGTTATAGTTTTTATCGTCAATTTTTAAGTTCATGTTTAAATCCCCCAGTATTACAATTTTAGTATTATTATTATTAATATTACTTTTAAACACTTTTACGAGGGGCAATCAAATATAAACAGGCCTCTTGTACCAAAACATGTATTCATGAAGATTAATTGAAAGTAACATTTTTCTTACTTTTCTACATATTCACCCATCTTTTCTATGCATTTGTTCCAACGGACAGGCAGTTTTTTAATGCCAGTTTCAAAGAAAGTATGAGGATGGGTGCGGGGCCAGTTGCCCACAAAGTCTTTCACCTCCTCATTGGTTGTGAAATGACATCTTCCACGAGTTTCTTTGAGTGGACCAAACATGAAGAAGTCACATGGTGAGAGGTCTGGGCTGTAGGGTGGATGTGGAAGGACAGTCCAGTGCATTTTGGCCAATTTTTGCTGTGTTGCTGCTGTGGTGTGTGGTCTGGCATTGTCCTGCAGAATCAATACATTTCTGATTGGGCTACTGCGACATTTTGACCGGAAAGCAACTCTAACTTGACTGAGAAGGTCACAGTAGTAGGCAGCATTAATGGTCCATCATCGTTGTCCTTGTTGTTCGAGGAAATCAATGAGAAGGACACCTTCCGAGTCCCAGAACACTATGGCCAAAACTTTCCCTTCTGACTGTCATGACTTGGCTTTCACCGGCAGTTGCTCTTCACTCCTCCTCCACTCCAGACTGCCCCTCTTTGATTTGGGTGAGTAATGATGCACCCATGTCTCATCACAAGTGATGATTCTGTCCAGAAAAGCATCACCTTCCTCTTTGTAGTGCGTGAGAAGTGTGCGAGACATTTGAACTCGCATTGCTTTCTGTTCTGCAGTGAGAAACTGCAGAACCCAATGAGCTGACACTTTTCTCAATTTCAGCTCCCTTTGAATGATTGATTGGACACTCCCATAGCTTATGAGAAGCTGTCAACAAATCTCAAGCACTATGATGTGGCGATTCCCTTCAATGATGTCTTGAACAGCTTGGATGTTTTCTGGATTGATGCTGGTGCGTGAGCGGCGAGGGTGGGCCAAGTTTTCAACACGTTCACATCCTTCATTAAACTCGCAGCACCAATGTTTAACTCTGGACCATGAAAGGGGTCTTTCCCCAAACTGTGGGAGTAACCGATGGTGAATTTCAGCTGCACTGACATTTTCATTGACAAGAAACTTGATTATTACTCATTGCACAACAGATGGATGCACCTCTCTCTCAGATATCTCGGCAGTAACTGAGCAACAGAGCAAACCGAATTCCCAAGACCACTGTCCCTTCCAGAGACCTCACAGCACGTGCTGTAAAAGCCTCAAACCCATACGGCACTCTATGAGTGCGCAGTAAACAGAGGTCTGTTTATATTAGATTGCTCCTCATAACATATCATCAAATTCATTAATAAATTCATCAATATTGGTGTTAGGAGACCTGTACATTCCTATTGTATGTATATCAGTCATGAAATTTAACTTTTACTACTACTGCTTCAAGTACCATTTCCTGTTTACATCATCATCATCATCATCATCATCATCATCATCATCATCATCATCATCATCATCATCATCATCATCATCAATTATTATTATTATTATTATTATTATTATTATTATTATTATTATTATTATTATTGCTATTATTGCTGTTATTATTATCACTATTATTATTGTTATTATTACCATCATCACTATTATTATTATCGTTATTATTATTACTATTATCACTATTATTATCACTATTATTATTATTATTATTACTATTATTATTACTATTACTATTACTATTACTATTACTATTACTATTACTATTACTATTACTATTACTATTACTATTACTATTACTATTACTATTACTATTACTATTACTATTACTATTACTATTACTATTACTATTACTATTACTATTACTATTACTATTATTATTATTATTATTATTATTATTATTATTATTATTATTATTATTATTATTATTATTATTACTATTGTTATTGCTGTTGTTATCATTATCATTTTATTAACAAATTATGTGCCAAGGAGCATCTTGAACATAATCATGTGTCAGAAAATCATAAGCGGAGAAAAATATAGTTAAAGTTTAGCAACCATATAATAACAATGTACTTGATTAGAACTGGCATGCACCATATGTGAGACCCTCAGAGGTCCTTTTAGCTGGCTCTTTAGCAGATTTTTCAAATGTCAATTGCTTCCTAGCAATTCTGTAGGCACTTTTTGAATGCCTAGCACTATTCTTCAGGCGATGCTTATCCCTAATTTTACTTAATTTCTTCCCAATTACATTGGGATCTCTACACTGAACCTCATATTTTACATGCTGTGAAGCTTCACAACCCATATTATACTCACTAATAGCAGATATTACACCAATTTATATTTTCTTTTTTGAAACAAATGTTTCAAATTGGGGCATTTTTTCCAAATAAGGCTATGTAAAGCTTCATTGGCATTTTAGGTTTAGCTAAGACTCTCTTAGAAGGCCTTTTTCTAACCGATTCACACTTTATTCTGTACATTGTGAAAATATCACAGAAACTAATTATTTACAAACTATGTATTAAACTCTGAAACTTCCAAATAACTCAGTAACTTTACCTAATGCACAAGCAGATTTCTATATTTTATTAACAAATTGTGTTTTAGCCTATAATTAACTTTATTTATTATTATTTAGATGATTATTTGATGATTATTATTTGATGATCATCAATAATAATAATAATAATAATAATAATAATAATAATAATAATAATAATAATAATAATAATAATAATAATAATAATAATAATAATAATAATAATAATATAATTAACACAATTATCCTCACAAATCACCACGTGTTAGCATATTTTCTTCCACATTTCACCCCAGGTAAACCAAAGAGCTTTGGAATTTCCTCAACAGACACCTCTCATAGATGTTTCTAGGGTTAGCCAACTTGCTCCAGCAAATTTGCCACAAGAAGCCGCGTAATTCAAACTTTAACTGAATGCATATCGAGTTGGAAAAATCTGGCAAACACTTCAAGTGTTTCTGAGCATTTAAACTGACACACCCCCTAGCACATATACATGTAAATCCCTCAGCGATGACATTTAAAGGGCATGCATGACTAAACAAAGGCATGAAAATAAAAGCTAAGGATTTAATTATTTATGGCGTAAAAAGCCAAAAATGCAAAAATGTTGTCATTTTCACTAATTTTTCATCTATAGGTTACCTTAACATTAGTTGGACTAAGACCTTTCAAATGAAGATATTGTACCATAATAACGACCAGTTTTATCCATGTTTACAAATTCACTGAGAGTATTCACTATTGATGGTTGCCAAATAAATACTAAACAACATATCATTAAACTTCAAACTGGTGCTGTTTTTGCAATTATTAACGACGCTGTGTCTTTACGCTAATGAGATCTTTGTGATCTCAGGGCTTGGTAACGGATGGAATGAAATATCACACAATAATTCTTCACTACAATGTAATATTTTATTAACACTTCATCGATACATTACATTAAGTAATTCCTATCAGCACCATTCCAAATGCTTAAAAACCTTTCCACTTTTTCACTTACTGGAACTTATGCTTGATGAAAGTTTGGTGAAAGTTCCATGTTCACACTACATAAAAATGTCTTTTCAGCTCGGAGATACACATGCGAGTGAACAGTTTTTTGGCGTCGTTTGACGCGACACCGCCTTTTTCATATCCATCCGCGTATGCGTCCATAAAATAGTTCTTTCTCATTAGGGGAGCGATCCCTAATCATTCTCCCCTACTTTTATTATGGAACACATACAATTCTAATATTTATACATATATATTAAAATCAAATATGGAAAGATTTATGACGTAAAGGGAAATAAAAGGGAGAAGGAGAGGGAAAGGGAGGGGGAGAGGGAGGGAGAGAGAAAGAGGGGGGGGCACACAATGACAGTTTTCCTGTCTTATCCAACCACTATAGCACAGCTCTAAGTTCACACAGGAAATTCTTAGCCTCTGATTTAAATGTATCCAAAATGTACAATGCTTATTATAACTGGACTGTTGAAAACCATGCTGAAGAGCTTCCAGTTTCTGAATCATTTTACTGCCACATTTTTAATTCTGACTTTAACCATTTCACCTTCAGTTAATTCTTCTGAGCTGTAGCTGCCAGATTACTCAAAGGAAATACTATAATTCCAAATTGTATTTAATTTTGGATTTGGATGCATTGCAGGATTATAATGTGCATTGTTGGAGAAATGTAAATATTTCTTCAATGCAGTCAACATACTAATTCTAATATCAGGGAGCACGAAGATAGTCTAGCAGTGTACGTTAAATTAAAAGGTTCTGAACGGGAATAAACGCAACAAAACCACACAGAACTAAGATTGAAATGTAAACGAGATAACTCGGGTTAGAAATTTTTTGACCATTTCTTAATTACGAGTACTCTTGAGATAATAGGTGAAGTGGCTAATATTGGTTTCTCCTGTCTGACACCTGCAACTATTGTGACAAAACAAAGCAACAACTGGAGACAATGACAAAAGACATCGATTCTGAGCAAATAAAGGAATTAAAACAAGAAATGAGTGTGCATGAACTTAAAAGCTAAGGTGGCACATGAAATCATGGATCACACACCAGAGGGAGTAAAAGAGACAGCAGCAGATGGTGATACTTTAAATTACTAATATACTCTGGTTCTCACAGTATAGCACAACTTGGACCAGCGCTTAGTTATCTTCAGTGAGCTAAATGTTATACTTTTTGTTTACTGATTCCTTCATATTCATTTTGGAAGTATTATTTATTAGTATAAGAACAAATATTTGCTATAGAATGTGAAGAAACAAGGTTGTGGAGGGGACAGTTTTTGCCAAAGAAATGGGGGAAGAATAATAAAGAAGTTAATAAAATTAAGATAATGAAGTTAAAAAATCTCATGTATTGCACTCATATGACTTTCTCTACTCTTGCACTAACCATTCTTACAAACTCTTATTCCTATATCTTCATGTTACTTGAGATAAACATTTGCAGAAATTATCTTATTGCTTATTTCCCTGAAGGTGCAAGGGGAATATTAGAATACAGTAGGCTTTGAGCGATAGTCAAATCTTTCAAAGCTCTGAGATCCTGTTTTCTTTGCGCGCTTCACACATAAAAAAAAATGAACAACGATCTTCCTTTCATAGAAGTTTGAAAACAGTGTTGTTGTAATTAATTTAATTTAAAAGGTGAGTTAATTAATAACACTGAACAACACTTACAACATATTTTTCCGGGACGCGTTTCGAAGGTTAACTTTCCTCCATTGTCCAGTTGATAATGGAGGAAAGTTAACCTTCGAAACGCGTCCTGGAAAAATATTGTAAGTGTTGTTCAGTGTTATTAATTAACTCACCTTTGAAATTAAATGAACAACAATGTTGCATTTTGCGAAAATTTAAGTTTTCCAAAACTGACACAAATAACAAGGAATATCTCCGAAATAGTTCACTCTACAAAAAAATTTATTTGGACATAAATTGTGTGTTTTAGTCAGATCTACATTTGTTGTATAGTAAGATTTTGTCTATCTCTTACGGTTTACGAGTTATTAAAAAAAACATCCACAGTAAATAGGTCTACCTAGGCTATAGCCAGAAAATTAAAAATATACATTTCATTTGTCATAGAAATATCTTAAACATATGGCATTTTAATCAAAATCATTAGAACTATTTTCAAGAAAATCATTTTTTTTTCGAAAAATTTTCCATGTAAAGGGTAGTTTAGGGTGGGGCTATTTTCTTCAAAATCTTCATGTCATATCCTTGAAAGACAAACTCAAATACCAACTTTGGTTTTTAACCGACTTTTCGTTTCAGAATTATGCTACACGCATGCATGCACACCTTTTTCTAAAAATGCTTTTTTTAGATTCAGGAGGTCTCAAAACATTTCCGGTGAAGTCTCAACATCGAACTTTCGGGTAGAATACAATACTCTCCCTACTTACTAGTAGAAAAAGTAAAAAGGAAGATGATATAAAGCTATTAAGTGAATTTATAATTTTCAAGAATAAAGGAAAAATGGTATAAGAAACTAAATAGAAATAATGTGTACCAGGGTGGGCCCAAGCATAAATAAAACACCACAGAGTTAGATGTATGGTGGGCCAAAGAATAAAATTAGCAACTCATACAATGTAGGAAAAATATTGTAAAATTGAAAGCAAGGGTATTGTAGATATATTTTTTGTATTTATTTTGTTGTAAGTTGGTTTAATTGTATTGCTTTTGAGCATAAATAAATTTGTTCATTCATTACTATTTACTATTTTCTAAAAGTATTTCTTGCAAAATGCTGACTTTGCAAGTCAACAGTTTTGGCTATAACATGCATCAAAGCATACCTTATCTTAATTACATTGTTGATGAAATTAAGAAATTAACATTCAGAAATCTTAAATATCTGTCAAATAACATTTTACATTCATAATTAATGGTATTCATGCATTAGGTTCACATCTAAGCACTCTTTATTGTCTTTATAGATTTTAATATTTATATTGCTTGGTAAACTTTAATTGTATTTTTCTCAAAACTAGCTTTTGACACATACACTTTCGTTATTCTAAGGTCCTCAAATGAGAGTTGAAATTAATACAAAACAATGTGGTAAAAGAAAAAGAAAATTTACAAAAAGTAGATGGAGTTGTGATTGCAATGCAAACAAAAGATAGTAATTTTGAATCAGATGATGATATAAATGAAATATAAGTAATGTAAGAGAAAATAATATATCATAGAGAGTGAAACACCTGACACACAGGCATAGTTGTAAATGAAATTACACCTCCAATTTTCAATTAAGTCACACGGGATGTTCCTATATTGTTCATAACAGAATTACAAAATTAGGGAGTTTTTACACCAGATCAGAAATCTGCATTAAGCGTTGCTTTGACACCATTGATTCAACAGCTAACCAGAAGCCAGCATGTTTAACCGCCTGAATAACACAGTGCTTAACTGAACAACCAGGTGTGGTTATATGTGCAAGAATAACATGGGCAATAATGAAGTGTGTTAATCATCTACAATTATGTCTGTCTCAGAACTTCAATTTACAATAAGTGTCTTAAAATGTCATCTTCAGGAAGTGTTAGCAACTAATTCCCATTAAGATAGCTGCAGGAAAAGCTATATTCTCAAGAAAGTTTGTGAGGGAACACACAAAGAATTTTGCTTTCGTACAGTAAAGGACCATCTGCTGCATCTGTTGCAATTGTGGAAAATGTAACACAAAGCTAATTAGAACAAAGTGTACAATTATATACAGGATGGAAGGGAAGTCACTACATTCCTTCTAATATGTGCTTTATAGAAGCTTATAGAAGCTTTACAAACAAAAAAGTTGAATGGCCTTTTGTTCTTTGGTTAGCTGATTTTGAAAGAATAAATGGTTTTTTATCCAAATTGGATGCGTAATTCCACAAGAATATACGAAGATAACAGTTCGTCACTTGTAAAATGCATCGAGTAACTTCTTTCTGAAATACCTTCGGTAGTAATTATGAGACATCACACAGGATTTCAAAATAATTAATCATTAAAAGACGTGAAGGAATACTACGTTCAGCTACTTCAGATGTATAACAAGTCGACAACATTGCATTGAGGTTGGTCAGGGAATTGCTGGTTTGTGGGTGTTAACACTTTCACTTTCACCTTGTGTTTTGGAAGCTGACGCTTGTGATTAGCTTATACATGCAGAGTAAACACAGAAGGACAAGGCACGGTATGTGTTTATGTTTTCAAGCCGCAACGTTAGGAAGTTTCTTCATGTACTGAGCTAGGAAAAGTCCCACCACACAAACTGCTGTGTTGCCAGCTTGTTTTTAACAAAACTAAAATATCTCCATAGGAAATGGTCAGAGACAATAACGTAAGGTACAAAATGTGTTCCAATTATCCAGATCTACCACTGGTTTCAATTAATGTAATGACTTCCCTTCCACCTGGTATGTCTATACTACTTTCCTCAGATAACAATATATAACTATACAATTTTCCCAAGATAAGTTACAAAAAGGCATTATGGAAACTAGGGCTCTAGCTCATCATTCATATATTCCTCTTCTGAGCATTAGACCTTGTCAATTAACAGACTTTTTAGTGCTTTGCTAAAATATCTTGTGTCTTTAGTTCCTCTGATTTTGCTGGACAATTTATTGTAGACTTTTATTCCAATATATAGAGGGCTTTTCTCATACAGTGCCAACCTATGCAAGCTAGCTTTCAGCTTGTTTTTAGTTCTTGTTCTGTGGCAGTGATGATTTTGTGAATTATACAAGGTGTTAGGGGTATGAGTGCACGGACTTCAAAGGCAACTTCCTGACGTTAAACTGAAACATAAGTTCCTGTACCATTTTCCTCTATAGTGCATGGTTTCATAAATAAAAATTAAAACTGGTCAAAAGTGTGATTGAGAATATGTCACCACTCCATTATCGTTTACTTCTACAGTTAGAACAGTGAGGTAGAGCTACAAAAGATGTGTTATTTATATCTTTACCATATGTTGCTAAAATGATTCGTTTAGACACAAAATGATGCGGAAGAACTGGATTCCAGCGTGACTATTGGAATAAAGTCGTGGGCATACGCTTGGCAACCCCACAACATTAGCGCATGAGAAGAGCGGAATGTTGACAGTACAACTACCCCTGCGACATTCGTGCACAACAGCAGGCTCTGTCAGTGCTTCAGGTGCGTTAAATGCATTCAGATCTATGACAATCTTTAGAAATAAAGAGTATTTAGATATGCTTCTTGCTTAGGGCAAAACTGATTGCAACACACGTGAAGCGCAACGCTTGATAATCTTCGCACACGTGTGTTTGAAGTAGCCCTAGAGATTGAGGAGAACACAGAAGCTCTAACGAGGGTAGGGCAAAATTGGCTAAGAAGATGCGATGCCTGCATAGATTCTCATGGAGCACATTTTGAACAGTAAAGGACCATCTGCTGCATCTGTTGCAATTGTGGAAAAAGTAGTGGGGTAGTAAGGGGTAGTGATGCGCCTCCTATAGCCTCTCCTACCCAATTCCCATCCTCATCCTGCCCGTGGTGCACCCTGCTTTTAACAGATGACGCTCTGGGGACCGAATCACAGCGGTATAACTGTTTCATCTAAAATGGAGGAAATGTCATTTACATATGTGCTGGCCTATCACAGCACAACAGCGTCCCTCAGAGGCACATGAGGGGAAGGTCGGTGGATCTAAATACCACCTATTTAGTCCTCCCGGCTAGGTCTGATGGACCCGTTGACCAACGATAGGTGTGGTCCCCCTTGCAAAATGGGGGTTTAAGTCAGGTGATGTAACTGCCACATTGTAAAACTGGTGCCCGTTAAGAAAACAGTTACATGAAAGCCACATACATGAATATGAGTCCTAAAGATAAACATTACATCTCAGAAAAGGTTGAAAAGAAACTGCAAATCCTGAAAAGGTTAGCTGGTGCTAAATGGGGCTGCTCAAGGAGAGTCCTTAACACAACATACAAAATGTATGTTAAACCAAACCTCTTGTACTGTTCTGAAGCTTTAATAACAGCAGCAAATGCTAACATCAATAAACTTGAACAAATACAAAATCAGGCTCTTCGCCTAATCACTGGAGCAGTTAAATCCACACCTATTGATGCCATGCTTGCCTTAACACGGACCCCACCAATAACAACAAAAATAGAAGAACAAGCATTGCTCCAACACGAGAAAATGTTACGACTGCCAAACTCTAAATGGACAGAAGAGAACCTCCCCCCTTCAATCCTTAAAACTCATAGTAGTTTCCTAGAAAAGGTAACACAGATTAAGTCCAAATTGAACATTCCTAACACCAGAGAAAATCTACTTATAAGAGAAAATCCATTGGAATTATTGCAACCTACCTTCAGTTTGGAATTAATAGAGGAAATAAGTAAATCAGACACACCAAAAGAAATACAAAAACTTCTAGCTCTGGAAACAATCAATACTAGGTATCCCACAGAAGAATGGCTGCATATATATATACTGATGGATCCTCCACGGAAAACCTTACTGGAGCTGGAGTTACGTGTCCACATTTTTCCTTTTATCATTCTGTTGGCAGAGACACAACAAATTATGATGGAGAAATAGAGGCTATACACATTGCTCTCCGACAATTATTAAAATTTCCCTTTAATAAATTTAACAAGGCAGTAATTCTTTCAGATTCTAAAGCTGCAATTCAGGGAATATGTTCAAATACTACAAAGAAGTCCACAAAAATTAGAGAATGCTACAAAATGTTAACACAACTCCAAAAAGTTAATAAGACTGTTCATCTCCAATGGATTCCAGCACACTGTGGAGTCATGGGGAACGAAGCTGCAGACTCACTTGCAAAGAAAGGCACAACAATAAAACAAAAGTCTAAATTCAATTTCTCATATTCCTCAATAAAATGCTTGATCATTAACAAATTTTCTCATTCATACCTACAAGAAATAGAAACAAGTGCCAAAGATAAAACATGGATTACACTACTTTCCAACCCAGATATAATCCCCCAGAGACCAAGGAAAACAGCGGTTGCAGCCTTCCGACTATTGACAAATCACGACTGCTTAGCAAGTCATCTCTGCAGAATAGGTATCTCAGCCTCACCAATGTGTCCTGTGTAACGATCCAACAGAAATGAACGAAGACCACTTGAAAACCTATGAAGCATTAAGATCAGAAGAAACTACAGTTCAAAAGTATTGGAAAGCATGAATGCTAATGGCTTCATTGCCAGATGCAAGGAACTAGAAAACAACAACAACATTTTGAACATCTACTGTAAAATACATCTTGTTGAGTTTGCAGTTATTGATCATTAATAATTTTCCTCCTCCTCCTCTTCCTCTTCCTCCTCTTCTTCTTCACGTCTTACTTAGGCCATCCCAGGTTGTTCCGGCTCCAAAGTCATGTTCTTTATAATAGAGTTTCCTGTTTAGCAAAAGGTGGCTGTTTTTTAATTACAGAATTACACGAATGAGGTATTTCCATACTTAACATTTGAAATTGCTATCTTTGATCATCCGACTACACCTTATGCATAGCCTCTTATGCAGCTTTTAGTTTAGTTCTCGTGAACATGATTGAATAGCTTAAAAGCAACCCACCCCATCCCTCATTACTGGCACTAGCTGACAAGAAACACACAGGCACGTGGCGAACCGGATTTCAAACGCTAGCCTAGTTTAGATCTTCACCCGTTGCAGGTGTGAACGCACGCCTGGCTGCAAACCAAAACAAAACTTTTGGCCTGTGTTGCCAGACTGTGCAGATAATGTATTCTATAATGTTCGATTAACTCCTGTATCTTTCAAGATAGATGGAGTTATTGGACTTTATTATTAGTCATATTTGGATCTCCCAGCATGCGAAATCTGCGCACTCATACCCCTAACACCCTGTATAGTGTTTCAAACTTTGTATGTATATATTTATTTAATTCGTATAGATATTTATTTCAGGTAGGGAGGAGAAGTATGGGGAAAAGGCACAATAAGTACAACATATTTTAGATACGGAGAGGGGTTTTTCAAATAAGTCTCCATATGTGCCCAAAATAATGCTCATGAGAAAGGCATGGAAGAATAGGACTTTGCAACGGCAAATTTTAAGGTTATAACACCCTCAACCTCCAAATCATCACCACCAGTGAGTGTGTGAGTGTGAGAAGTACATTCATTCGTCTGCCTTGTTGATCAGAGTGAAGCCTTCCTCTATCATCATGCCTGGCAGCTCTGTGACTTAATGACATCTAATCAACGGATCAGATCTCTGGCTATGATGATGTTTCGTCCTGGCGTTGCGTTTAAGGCAGTCATAATGGCTGCTATTATTTCTATTGGTGTTAGTGGCTCTACATATATGGCTATTACAGAGAGGTTTTCACCAGTGTCTCTTGATCCTGGTGTGTGCTTAGTACTTTTCCCATTTTTGGTATGAAGAAGCAGGAAGTTCCTCGTTTTGGTCCTTGTGTTATTGGAATATGTTGTGAGCAGAATCCGTTTATTTCAAAAGCTTCAGTTGTCAGAGCCTCCAAGAGGATTATTACATCATGTATGTGCAGCAGATTGTTGTTTGTTAGTGCTGGGGCACTCTTTGACCCCTCCACATTCCACAGAAGCAGACTAAACTGGCAGTCTGATTACTGTCCCCTTGGGGTGAAAAAGCCATCTTACAATGACTCGATTTGCCCTCCCACTTTAAGATTTGTATGCTTGTATTATTTAAGTATATGCTTCAAAAACTCAAAAAGTTCTGCATCGATTTAGCTCAAATTTTCACGCGATATACAATCTGCTTCAAAGAATGTTTTTATCTATTTCTTGTGTCAGTAACATACCTGATGTGCCAGGAGGAACCAGGAAGACATTTCTTATCAACGGCAACAGTTTGATCAAAGAATAACATAGTCTTAGCTCTTGGTTTGTCTGGAATAGCTGCAACATTGTTACCAGGTGGAAGGACCGCTCATTCAGCTCTGAAGTTGCCATTGAGCATACAAACCATCGCAACTCCCACGTGCAATATTTCCAAAGCGTCTGGTATGGGAAACATATCACAAAAATATAGTCATTGTTTGAGATGAATGCACATTGGTACATAAAAAATTTGATGTGTTGCACTCACATGACTTTCTCTACTCCTGTACTAACCATTCTTACAAACTCTTATTCCTATATCTTCTTTCTTGTTAGTTGAGATAAACATTTGTACAAATTATCTTATTGCTTATTTCCTTGTAGGTGCAAGCGGAATGTTAGAACACTGTAGGCTTTGTGCGATAGTCAAATGTTTGAGATTCTGTTGTCTTTGCACACTTAACATATAAAAAAATGAACAACGATGATCCATTTCACAAAAGTTCTAAGTTTTCTGAAACTCACACACATAACAAGGAATATCTCTGAAATGGTTCACCCTACAAGAAAACTTATTGAGATATAAATTGTGTATTTTAGCAAGATCTACATTTTTCTGTATACTACGATTTGGTCTATCTCTAACAGTTTACCAGTTATGCAAAAGTCGTCCAGAGTAAATACGACTACAGGGATATAGCCAGAAAATTCAAGATATACATTTCAGTTGTCATCAAAATATCTCAAATATATGGTATTTTAATCAAAATCGTTAGAGCCATTTTCAAGAAAATCAAACTTTTCGAAAAATGTTCCATGTAAAGGATAGTTTAGGGAGGGGCTATTTTCTTCAACATCTTCGCATCCTTGAAAGACATTAAACTTAAATACCAACTTTGGTTTTTAACCGACTTTTTGTTTTTGAGTTATGTTGTCCACAGACTGACACACACACACACACACACACACACACACACACACAGACCTTTTTCTAAAAATGCTTTTTTGGGATTCAGGGGGTCTCAAAACATATATTTCCGCTGAAATCTGGACATTGAATTTTTGGGTGGAATGCATTACTTCCCCTACTTACCAGTAGAGAAAGTAAACATTACTTGAAGCTATGGATAGATCATCACAAGATTTGCATGGAAATGTTCAATCATTCGGGAATGCATTGATATTGCTCACAGCAGGTTGTAGACAAACATTGCCTGTAATTTCTCAATCAATATCAGCGGATGAAATAAATGCTTGCATAAAATATTCAATATTGTGGCGACACGTACATACATTACAGTTGACTACGAATATGTGAGTCCAGCTTCAAAACGCTAAATCAGCCAAGGTATTCTCACCACAATTACTAGACATTGGAAACAGACAGCTGCCAATAGATGGACAAGACGAATATACTTTCCTAATCATTTTTTTCATTTAGTAACATTGAAAGAAGAACTTATCGAAAAAGTATTTCCTAATATTCAAATTAATTATAGGAATCACAACCGGATCAGTGAAAAAAGCTGTCCTTGCCGTGACGAATAAAGATGCCTATATACTTAATAACTTTAGGCAATCCAGCATTCAAAGTGAGGAAATTATATATAAATCGATAGACACCGTTGTGGAAGCAGATGAAGTAGTTAATTACGCATCGGAGATTTTCAACTCTCTTGACTTACCAGGAATGCCACCACACATATTAAAATTTAAAATAGGTGTGCCAATTGTCATGTTGCATAATGTTAACCAGCCAAAACTCTGTAACAGCACGAGGCTTGCAGTTAAGAAATTGATGAACAACGTAGTGGAAGCAACAATATTAACTGGGCCTTTCAAAGGCGAAGATGTCCTAATTCCTCGAATTCCCATGATCCAGACTAATACACCATTTAAATTTAAAAGATTACAATTCCCTAATTCGATTGGCATTTGTAATCACAATCAATAAAGATCAAGGTCAATCATTAGAATTGTGTGGTTAAGATTAAGCTGCAGATTGCTTCTCACATGGACAAATGTATGTTGCGTGTTCCCATGTTGGCAAACCAGGTAGCATTTATATCTACGCAAACAATGGAAAAACAAAAAATATTGTATACCCACAAGTATTGCAAAATTAAACTTTTTAAAACGTATGCTTTGTTTTGTTCCTCATTTCTCATCTATGCAACCATAATATGCCACAGCAAAGCATGGCAGGGTACAGCTAGTATATATATATATTGCATGTATACTGTACATTTGCAGAAGCCATAAAAGGAAGGCAGGTCAGCTGAGCACAGATATCATGCAATTCATACAGCAGAAAAAAAGAAAGAGAGAAAAATGAAATGGAATGGAGACAAGAAATGCAGCTGGAGAGGGAGAAGATTGAGTTGGAGAATCATGACAGAATGCACAGGATTGAACTTAAAAGAAAACACGCTATGATAGAAAAAAAATAGTAATCTTCTTGCAAACAACTAGGAAGAATCCTAGTGAGTAATTTGTTATATGAACTTATAATTATAGCAAAAACAGCAATTTATTATGAACCTATTTCATAGATATGTCATACTGTATTTGTTCTGTAACATTTTCGAGCTTCATTTCACTCAGCTCCTAATTAATTTCTTTTTCATATTAATAGGACATAATAAGTGCTTGCTTGATAAGACCAAATAGTAGTATTCATATAAGAAATTAAACTCCTAATGTACAGTAAAACCTTGTTAATCTGGACCCTGCACTAAGACAAACTTAAGGTAATTGTACATTTTATCTTTATACAGACTGTAGAATCAGAATTTCTTAAGAGTACCAGGAATACATTAGTAACAATGGTACATTAGGCTGCCCTCCTTCCTATACCCTTGCTGTACCTGCGATAGGACTTGCAACTCTTGTAAGAAGGGTTAGTTTATCACATGCCTTTCTCAGTCATTAAGCTAAAGAAAGAAATTGAGTGCATAATGTCATTTAGTAAACCTACAATATCATCGCAGAAACGTAAGCATAAATCGCTTACAATACATGAGAAACTGAAAATTATCTTGAAAAAGGTTGTGTGTGTATGTACAGAATATGGAGTTGCAAAACAAGCAGTTTCGGACATAAAAAAGAAAAAGGATGAACTCTCTATAATTTTTAATTAAATGTGATGTAAATGAGGAAAATTGTCAGGTTAAACAAGTGCGGCAGCCGGCTGAGCAAAAGAAGACGCAACATACACGTGATACGAAAAATTTTGTATAAGCAGAATTGCAGTGAGAGGTGTTGAAACTCAAGCTGCTGCTGAACATCTTGCGAAACAACTTGGTATCAATGGATTTTCAGCTAGTTCAAGCTCGTTGAACAGATTCTGCAAGTGTCATAACCAGGCTTAGGATTTTTCAGGTGTGCACCTTTTTTCTGAGGGTAAATTTAAGCTCTTCGGAAAGATACCACAGTATGAAGTTTTGTTTCCAGTTGCCAAAAGAGGCATTTTGTCATGCACCTTTCTCCCTTTTTGTGTTCCTTTATCGCTTTTTCCCCAAACCATGCCCATAATCCCCTTTTCCCCCTTTTTTCTTCTAAGTTTCCTTCCATTTTACTCTATATGATTATAGTCAATATAAATTAACTTTTAACTAACATCTCCTCAGCTTGCTGTGAACATGTGAAGAGTAAGCCTAACTCTTTCAGTAAATGTGGCAGGGGAGTTGAAAGCATACCTACAACAATGGAAAATAATTGTGTATGACAAATCCTCTTTCTCTTGCTTTACCGCTATAAAGCAGCCCGCAATAATGCAAATGACAATGATTCATTGTCACTGTATATCATTCTATCCTTTAATTTCACCAGAATCAGTAGCCTACTGTTCGTGAATGTGAGTTTGTTACTGTGACAGACGTCATCTGCTCTCGTGGATTCCAAGGTCATGCAGAGACAGCAGTAACCATACACGCATAGTTTCAAGAATTAACTCTGGGTTCTGCTCGAAGCTACTAGAAATCGCTGAGACTGCAGTTCCAGCATGAATGAGGACATTCTGGTTATTGTTGCAGTGTTATACAAGAGTGTGGACAGCAAGTGAATGAGTTGTGTAACAGTCACATTGAGATAGCAAGTGAACTGGTGTCAGTCCTTTGTTACATTACTGAATGAGTGTATTACTAGATTTTACCATGCCAAAGGTGTCCAGTGCTCGACTTATTGTTATGGCTCAGTAATCCAAACAAAATTTCATAGACACAGATGGAACTGTTATTCGATGTACTATTTGCGATTCAGGAATCTTGTCAGATGAAAAACACCAGTGAGATTGCATCAAACAGCACATTTCCAGCTCTAAGCATCACAAGAACAAGGCTCTTCAGACAAACAATACGAAATACGTTTCAACAGAGTTCTTCAAAAAGCTAAAATTTTAAGGAAATCAACATTGAGTTGTGAGCAGTTCTTACACAAGCAGGAATTCCTCTCAATAAGATGAACCATCCAGCTTTCAAGGGATTTCTTGAAAAATATACAAAGATGTCAATGCCGAATGAGAGTAGTTTAGAAAAAAAACTACATGGAGCCTGTTTACTAAGAAACCAAACAAAGAATCAAGGAGAAAGTGTCTGATTGCGATGTGGGAATTACTGTGGATGAAACCATAGACTCAATGGAACGGTATGTTTTGAACATTTTAGTTTTTCCCTTAGCAGGGGAGAAAGTTAAGCCCATGTTGTTAAAAATGTATGAGCTGCAGAAAGCCAATGCCAGTACAGTAATGCAATAAATTATGGACTTTTGTCAAAAACTCTGGCCTGCTGGTATCGAGTTTGAAAAACTTCTTGTGGTTATGGGCCAGGCTCCATACCTGGTTTTAGCTGTTAACTAATTGAAGCCTTTATTTCCTAAGTTGAACCATGTGACATACTTGGTTCATGCCCTTCACAGGGTTTGTGAATCTGTAAGTAATGAATACAACATCGCAAATCAGTTCATCTCTGCCCTGAAGATCTGCTGAAAGCTCTGAGTCGTGTTGTGGTCTACAAGGAAACCACTGGCCTGCCCCTTCCAAATTTCCTGGTCATTTCTCGCTGGGGATCTTGGATAGTGTGCTGCCATGTTGTGTGGGAATTTTAACAAAATTAAAGAGTTTGTGCTGTCTTTGGATCCAGCCGACACAGGTGCAGTTTCCAAAGCACAACAACTTCTGTTACCAGAGAAAATACATAATTTGCAGACAGAACTATATTGTGTCCATAGTTACAAGTACCTGAATGCAGCTATTAAACTATTAAAAGAAAAAGGTTTGGAAAAGGAGAAACAGTGGGATATTTTTACTTCTGTGAGGGAGCAGATAGGTGGCTTTGCCCAAGACAAACTTGAGTTTAGTCTTCAGAAGAATCCGGACATTGAGGATTTCGCCACATCTGTAGAATTGCCATTCTGAGTGAATACAAGATTTGCTCCACTGTTTTCTGTGGATGTCGAAAGAAGCTTTAGCATCTACAAAGACATTCTATCTCCTAATAGAAACAGACTTACTTTTAAAAATGTAGAGACGCTTAATATCTTGAAGTATAACAGCTTCATGTGTTTTCCTTCTTCTGATGAGCGATGATGTACTTGTTTGTAATTCAATAAATTAGAATAGAGGAAAGAGAAATTGAGGAATTAGTTGAATAAACCAGAACTTCTTTGTCCCCCTTTTTTTTTACCTTATTTGAGCACCTTCTCCCTTCCTTTTTTCATCCGAAATTTGCACCTAAAAATCCTAACCCTGATCACAACATAGTCAACAACAAAAAATGTGTGGAGAGAACTTTTAAGTGGTGATAGAAAAAAAACTAAAATCTATCATTCAAGAAGAAAAGTTAGATTTGTCTCAAGTGTATATTGCTGACGAGACAGGTCTATTTTGGCATGCCTTGCCCAAGAACACGCAAGTCACCAAATCCTTAAAAAATACACTGGTATGAAAACTTTGCGAAGAATCTGTTTCTGCATTATGTGCTAACGTAGATGGAAGCCATATTTTAAAGCCAGTTGCCGTAGGTAAAAGTAAACAACCAAGGACTATTAAGAATGTGATGTGCACATTGCCTGTGCATTACTGGAATTAAAAAAATCTGATGTGTTACACTCACATGACTTTCACTATTCTTGTACTAACAATTCTTACAAACTCTTATTCCTATATCTTCTTCGTGTTAGTTGAGATAAACATTTGCAGAAATTATCTTATGGCTTATTTCCTTGGAGATGCAAGGGAATATGAAAATACAGTAGGCTTTGAGCGATAGTCAAATCTTTTAAAGCTTTGAGATTCCATTCTCTTTGCATGGTTAACATACAAAAAAGTGAACAATGTTCCATTTCACGAAAGTTTTAAGTTTTCCGAAACTGACACAAATAACAAGGAATACCTCCGAAATGGTTAACTCTATAAAACAATTTATTTGGACATAAATTGTGTTTTAGCGACACCTACAGTTTTTGTACAGTAAGATTTTGTTTACCTCTTTTGGTTTACGAGTTATTCAAAAGCCATCCAGAGTAAACAGGACTATATAGGCTATAGCCAGAAAATTCAAAATATACATTTCATTTGTCATAAAAATATCTTAAACATATATTATTTTAATCAAAATTGTTAGAGCTATTTTCAAGAAAATCAATCCTTGAAAGACATTACACTTAAATACCAACTTTGGTTGGTTGGTGCACACGCGCACACACACACACACCTTTTTCTAAAAATGCTTTTTTGGATTCAGGGCACCTCAAAACATATATTTCTGGTGAAATCTTGACATCGAAGTTGTGAGTGGAATACAGTAGTTCTCATACTTTACTATACATAGTAGAGAAAGTAAAAATGCATGGTTTATGGCAGACATCAGCCGCGATTGGTTTCAGTACCATGCTGTACAGGCAATAAGAAAGCACCAAGAAAATAAAAACCAAAATAATGCGAAAGCCATAATCCTATTAGATAATGCACCTATGCATCCAGATGCAAAGAAACTGTGTAGTGCCAATGGTAAGATCAAATGTGTGTTCCCTGATACAGCTGATGGACCAAGGCATTATCTACACTGCAAAGCGGCTGTACAAAAAGAAATTCTTGTCTGAAGTTTTTAAAGTTGAGGAGCCTCTGGACGGTAAAGATAAAAGGTCAGAAAAAACACTCTAGAATATAAAATCGTATGATTTCAGATCTACAATTTTCAATTTTGCAAGTGCAGTAAACAGCATTTCGAACTCTACATTGACTAATGCGTGGAAGAAACTTTAGTATGATGACAGTGTTGAATTAGACACCAATGCAATTGAATTAAATGACTTTCACCACATACTGGTTGTGGGTGGTGAGAAAGTTGTCGCAGAAGACAACATCAAACTGGCTTCACGGAGATGAAGATGATACAAGCTATCACATCATGGCTGGTGAAGAAATTGTGGAAAGTGTAGGCAATGCAAGGGATACTAGTAGCGAATCTGAGGCTGAGGACGTGGATTTCGGAAAGTCGAAAGTGAAAGTAAGTCAGGTTAAACAGCATCTGAATTGTGTAATAGAGTTTGTCTAGAAAACTGACAAACAAATTTCCGCATACTACCATCATATGAGAAGTCCTTCTGATATCATTATAAAAGATGTGTAATAAACCACTAAAGAAAATTGACAGTTTCTGTGTAATTGACAGATGTGTAATTAAAATCAGGTGGGCCTATTGTATCTCACATTCTAATAAAATTATACAGAACATACTCTAATTTCATTCACGATTTTTCTCTGTGGTGTTTATTTCACTTAATCTGGACTTTTGACAATCCAGACAACATTAAGCCCCAATTAGTCCAGATTAACGAGGTTTTACTGTATTTGATAAAATTATTTCAAACATTAGCCTTCTCACAATAGAAATGTGAAATTATAATGCTGCTTCTCTCCAATTAATCTCTTTAGTAAACAAAAATATGAACTATCTATTTTAAGGTATAAGTGTTTGTTTAGATAAATGCAATTAAATTTGCATTGCATTTTATACCATAATTCCAACATTAACTTTTTCACAATAGCAATGAGCCTAGTAATGGCAACTATACATAATGATTATCTTCCTTTCATAGAAGTTTGAAAACAGTGTTGTTGTAATTAATTTAATTTAAAAGGTGAGTCAATTAATAACACTGAGCAACACTTACAACATAGTTTTCCGGCTTTCCGGGACGCGTTTCGAAGGTTAACTTTCCTCCATTAATAGAGGAAAACTATGTTGTAAGTGTTGTTCAGTGTTATTAATTGACTCACCTTTTAAATTAAATTATACATAATGACCTTGAAATGAGCATGTTTCTTTACTCACATTAATATGTTTAGTGAATAGAAACAAATTACCTACTACTGTTTTGTTTTCATAAATGAAATTCCCAGTGCCTTTCATAAGATCATTCCAGCATTAAGCTCTTTTTGCAGTGGAAATGGGCTTAATATCAAACACACTTAAGAACTTCAGACCGATTGGATCTACTTTAGCTTTATAATTTATATGCTGATTTCAGTACTTGGTCTCATTTCACTTAATACAGCTACTTCGTCTTTTAAATTTACGACTATGTTCAGTAATAAAACATAACATTTCCACTTCACAGCAAATGTGTTCTTTTTTCATAGATACAATGAAATTTCTAATACAATCAATGAAGTCATTCTTAGATTAGACTTTTTACATTGTTAATCAGTTGATCTAAACACTTAATTCTGGAATTAAGAAGTTATTTCCGTTCACAAGTATGCAGAATCACTTAGCTTCATAAAGCTATTACTTAATTAGTTCTTTCTTTCTCTGTACAACTTGTATTTCCTGTTATCAACAGTTTTATTATTCTATTCAGTTATTGTTTTGTATTCAATCAAAAGTCTCAGTTCAATAAACAAAGTTTGAATTTAAATATATGCAAGGTTGGTCTTTTATTTATTGTCCATTTATTGTCACATAAAGGATACTATTAATGCACTCACAATACTTTCAGTTTACCTTCCACAGTTTCAGTAGGATTTACAATTACACTATTAGTGAATTCTTACCGACAAAGGTATCTACTAAGGATGCAGTTTATAACTAAAGCTAAAAGCATACAAAATGAATCACAGTATTTCATATTATAAAGTTTACACAACATTAAACCTTTCTTTTTTTTGGGGGGGAGGGACATTAATGTTACATTTACTGTTCTTTCTCTATCCCTTATGCTCAGTGACAATTGAATACACGAAATGTATTCTTAAAAAAGCCAAAATTTAAAAAGTTTTGCTAGCTTTATTCATATTATATTACTTCAAGTGTAAAGATTATCATTTGTACACTTTTAATTATTTCAAATAAATATTATTTAGTACAGCAAATGCCAGTAATTTTTACTCTCACAGATATACCTTTAATGTTGGTGGACAAATATTAAAAAACTGCCCAATATGGCTGTCATACAAACACATCTGACAGTTTGTAAGGAAAACAGCTGTAACGTACATTTTCTGGAGTTCTTGTAGATTAAGTTTTTGATTTTTCTTAAAATCTAGAAATGCAAATTCCAAAATACCTTTACCAAATCCCCACTCCACTGCTTATCTCTCAGTGCTCATGGCAATATTAAAATGCTTTTGCTCTGGAGATGGATGCATTAAAAGCAGTTCTCTTATTGGATATGCAGAATTCCCATATAAGGCAAACTTTTCACCATCACGGAAGACAACACTTTCTTCCAGTTCTCTGTAGAACAGGGATGTCAAACAGCACTCCCAAACTGTGAACTTGTGACGCGTGGACTCTTGCTACCGGTCTCACCTGTGTTGTATACGCAGCTAGAAGAGTAGGGGTGAGCTGGTGCCAAACAACAACAAACAGTGGCGGCTGGTACCACGCTTCATGTTTGTACAATTTACAAATGGAAATACACTGTTGAATTAGTCACTGATCCTTTTTTATTGTTTGTTGTTTATTGTCTTTTGGATGCTTGGCAATGTTTCCTGCCCACAAGTTTGTCAATTTCAGGTTCCATCTCCGAAGAACATAGGCGTAACACTGACACTAAATGTCTGTCAGTAATATTAGTACGTCTGAGCGTTTTATTGTTATTCAATTTAGAAAAAAACTGTTCACAAATGTATGTCGACGCAAACACTGCCATCAAACGACGCGCAGATTGACGAAGATTGGGGAATTTAGTTTCAGGTAATGAAATATACAATTTGACACCTAAATTTCCTGAATTGCGCAATGGTGTGTTGTTTTGCAAGTCAATTAATTCTAATTGCAAATCATGTGAGAAATCACGAGGGTGGACATTGAAAGGGTTGTTGAAGAGTCTCCATTCGGGATCCATAGAGTTAACTTCTCCAAATCTGTTCTTGAATTCCTTGAGTAGATCCTCTAACAATGCTTTGTAGTTTGGTATCAAATGCTTAGAGCCATCATTGAATACACTTTGCAAACAAGGAAAGTGATACACATCCCCATTATCAACTTGTGTTATCCACAATTCAAGCTTCTGCATAAATGCTTTCAAGTCGTCAAACATGTTGATTATGAATCTGTCCTTACCTTGTAATTTCAAATTAAGGGAATTGAGATAGGAAGTCAAATCCGCCAAGAACGCTAAATCACAAATCCAGTCTTCACTGTAGAGTTCTGGAGTTTGTAAATTGTGAGTTTCTAAGAATATTTTTATTTCACTTCGAAGATTAAAGAACCTAGTCAGCATATTACCACGACTAAGCCACCTTACTTGACAGTAATACGAAACATCCGAAAAATCAGAGTTCACATCTTCAAGAAATTGCTGGAACTGTCGATGACGTAAAGCATGTGAGCGAATAATATTGACTATTCTTACAACGGCCGTCATAACATTCTTTACAGTAACAGACTGAGCACAAAGATTTGCACGATGAATAAGACAATGAATGAATTTAACTTTGTCTGCATCGAGTTCTTCTTGAGTCAGAAATCTTCGTACTCTTCCTACAAGTCCTGTTTCTTGTCCCGTCATACAAGGTGCGCCATCTGTTGCTATGCAAACTAATTTGTTCCATGGAAGTTTAAATTTAGCAATAGTTTTTATTACACCATCAAAAATATCTTGTCCTCGAGTCCGATCTTTTAACGAAACAACATCGAGAAGATCTTCAAAAACATTGTAATCTAAATCGACGCCCCTAATGAATATAGCCAGTTGTGCCGTGTCTTTGCGGTCCGTACTCTCATCAAGAGCTAATGAATAACAAGTAAATGTGTTCATTCTTTCTATTAGTTGTTCCTCCAAGTTATCTCCCATTTCTGATATACGTTCCGCAACAGTATTACGAGACAGACTTATACATTGAAACGCATTAACAAGTTCCGGACATATTTCTTCTGCAGCAGTAATAAGACAGCTTTTAACAAATTCTCCATCCGTGAATGGTTTTGAAGCAGACGCAATGTGTTTGCTGATTTTGTAGCTCACACGAACCAAACTTTTTCTACTAATGCCTGAAGATGATGATGGAATATTTTCGAAATTCACTCTTGACTGAAATTCCTCTATAGCCTTTTCACGAGAAACACCTGATAATTTGTCCGGGCCATAAATTGCAGCATGTTGAGAGTTAAAATGTCTTTTAATATTGTAAAGACTTATATATCCAATTTCTGCTCTACATATTAAACAACGTGCTTTGCCGTCATTTAAAACAAAGAAGTATTGATCAGTCCACTCACGTTGAAAACACCGTTCTCTGTCCATACTAACTGCCACAGTATATTTGTCAAACAACCAGGTAGGGCACACCACTCAGACTGACTGACTGTCGTTGGAGCACAACTGCGACTGAAGCAAGCACTCGCTCATTTCACAGCTTGGTAGCGCTGTTCGACATCCCTGTTACCTGAAACTACATTTCCCAATCTTCGTCAATCTGCGCGTCGTTTGATGGCAGTGTTTGCGTCGACATACATTTGTGAACAGTTTTTTTCTAAATTGAATAACAATAAAACGCTCAGACGTACTAATATTACTGACAGACATTTAGTGTCAGTGTTACGCCTATGTTCTTCGGAGATGGAACCTGAAATTGACAAACTTGTGGGCAGGAAACATTGCCAAGCATCCAAAAGACAATAAACAACAAACAATAAAAAAGGATCAGTGACTAATTCAACAGTGTATTTCCATTTGTAAATTGTACAAACATGAAGCGTGGTACCAGCCGCCACTGTTTGTTGTTGTTTGGCACCAGCTCACCCCTACTCTTCTAGCTGCGTATACAATACAGGTGAGAGCGGTAGCAAGAGTCCACGCGTCACAAGTTCACAGTTTGGGAGTGCTGTTTGACATCCCTGCTGTAGAAGTTCGAGAGAAGTATACCTGTACCATACAACCTTCTAGGCAATGGCCCTTTCAAGCAGCTTACTATGATTCCATATGGACAAATTGTAGCCTGCTATATAACACAATGTTCTTGATTGTGACCAGAATAATATTGCTCTTTATTATAAGACGGTCTGCATATGGGTCTTGTGCCATCAATGAAACCCCAATAGTTGTTCAATGGTATATTTTGTGAACCAATAGCATTAGAAGATAATTTTAATTTTGACCTGGTAAGCCACTTTATATCCCTCAAATCTGTCAATAGGAAAACTATCTTCTCATGAATAATTTGCATTAATGACTGTATACCAACCCCCTCCCCCTGTGGCACAACAGCCCATCTGGGCCAAGGCCTACTGCCCAACTGCTGTGTTCCTCACCTCAGCCCACCACAGGCATCGTTAGTGAGGTACAATACTGGAGGTGGGATATGGTCAGTGCTCCAGTCCTTCCTGGCTGGTTATGAAGTCTTCTTGATCAGGGGCCACTACTTTTCAATCAAGTAGCTCCTCAGTTGGCCCCTCAGGGACCTAATGAGGCTGAGTGCACCCTGAACCAGGTCTGCCAGTGGAAGAAAATCCCCATACCAGTGCCGGGAATCGAATCTGGGTCCCCCGCTTGGTAAGCAGCAACACTACCACTGCACTAAGGAGATGACCATGACTGCATACTGTTGAAATATAAAGGGCAGACAAACCAAAAATATGCTCTAGATCAGCCAGTCTATTAGGATAAGCAAGGCGTCGGAGAAAAATGCAGAGACCTTCCAGTCCTGGAAAGAGAAGAAGTAGAATGGGTGATATAATCTTGCAATGCATCAAAAACACAGAAATTGTCAAAAGAAGATATATGCCATTTGCAATTACCTGATAAGCTGCTATCTTCAAATCTTAGTGTAGCTGGTATATTCAGAATATTTGATAGTTGGTACAAGTGTCTTTCTCAAATCGAAAATTTTGGAGACATTGTTCACTTGATAAATTAGTTCTGTTAAACCGTGGAAATTGCAGTAATCTTAATCTCGCAGCTTCTCATTTACTTGCTGATACATTAAGTACAATATCTTCAATGGCATTAAAATCATCCAATAAAACAATGATCCATGATTTACGAAAAATTAAGAAATAACTACAGTTGATTAGAACAGCCGACTTCAAACTGTAGCAAATGAAAGCTAGAAAAATAAAGACTTCCAAGCACTTCCGAAAGAAATAACATTATTACGTAACGTGAAAACAGTTTCAGGAGTCATCACATTAACTTTATGTCATTGCTTCGGGCAAGATAATATTTTATGTCATGAGTGTGGAAACTCTATTACTTCAAAGCAAAAAGAATCCCTCATGAACTTAGGATGATGATAGTAAACAAAAGCTTAAAGAGCAAGGCATTGGAGTAACTCAGATTAACATTGGTGGATAATGAAACCTACTCTTCCTTCAGAAACTTATTTCTGCCAAAATACTGGGGTCCACCAAAATGGAACCAGGGTAGAGTTAGTTATTGGGAGGTATCATTCATCTAAAGGACTACCTCTTGTGAATTATTTAATGGAAATAGCAAACAAAGGAAAATTTTTAGAATCACCTATGACAAACAGAACTATCACAAGCTTAAGAAGATATTTCCCTGACACACACAGTAAGGATAGGGTTCATAGTAGCAAAACCAATTGATTTCACTGATGTAACGGAACTATTAACTGCATCTGAGGCTCAAACGTAAAAAATAACAACTTTAATCCTTTTGCACATAAATTTGTTGTTTTTAATAATTTAATTTATAGATTGATAAATATATCGTTTAATAAGGAAGAATTTAACAGGGAATATAAGCACATTATCAACACTGTGTTAATCGCCTTAATACTGATTTTATGCCTAAAGATACAGAAAATTAAATACCAAATACTGTGAGAGAAGTTTCTACCCTAAAGAAAATAAATTTGCTTACTATCCTTGGACTAATAAACAACTCACAAAAATGTCTGAAGAACATTGAATAATCTCCCATTTATCAATTTAGCTGTTTGGGTTTACATTGTGAAAGGGTTTACATTGGTAAAACTGAACGTCATTTGGAAACCAGAATAAAAGAACATTTCAGAGATATTAAATATACGAGGGGCATCTCAAAAGTAAGTTGCACTATTTTTTTAAATCCGCGCAGTACGCAGGAAAAGTCTGAAAGTGCCAGGGAATATAGGTATGGGTGTAGTGCAACACTGTAAAATTCCTAGACACCTAAGTTTATTGCTTGGACATTAAAATGGCAGTAACAATGGAGACTCCACTCATACCTACCGCCGATTGCGAAGTTTGCGCTGTAATCCGTTTTTTGACGGGAAAAAATAAATGTGCAACTGAAATTCATCGTGAGTTGAGCATTGTTTATGGAAAAGACATTATGTCAAGACAAATGGTTTCTCGTTGGCACCAATCGTTCAGTGAAGGGACATTACATGATGAGCAACGAAGTGGCCGAACCTCCACTTCCCGCACTCCGGATATTCTTGAGGTTCGAGCAGTCATGAACACCAATCGGCACCTTACACTTGATGCAGTTTTTTTGAGCTTCCTCCTCATATTGAAATAAGCTGTGCATCACTTCACAGGATTATTTCCGAGGATCTGTGTCTATGGAAAGTGTGTGCAAGATGGGTTCCTCGCGTGCTTTCAGAGCAACACAAGGAGCAGAGAGTTGACGCCGCATTACAATTTTTACAATTCTTTTTTAGGACAAGGGAGATGGCTTATTCGACAGAATAGTGACCGGAGACAAAACATGGATCCATCACTGGACACCCAAATCCAAAAGACAGGGTATGGTGTGGAAACGAAAGGAATGGCAACACCAAAAAAGGCAAACATTGTTGCATTGGCTGGCAAGGTCATGGCAACGATATTCTGGGATTCGAAGGGAGCACTGTTAATCGATTACCTGCCACATGGGACCAAGATGATAGCTGCTCGCTATTGTGAGGTGCTGAGAAAACTCAGAAGAGCCATACAAAACAAAAAGATGGGAAAGTTGAGCAAAACAGTTTTTCTGTTCCATGATAATGCTCGCCTGCATGCTGCTCGTGAAATTCAAGCCCTGTTTGAGCAGTTTCGATGGGATGGTTTCGGTCATCCACCTTATTCACCTGACCTTGTACCGAGTGATTACCATCTTCTTCTGGAGCTGCAGCAACATCTTGGGGGAAGGCGCTTCGTAAATGACGAGGAACTGAAACAAGAAGTGGAAAGATGGCTGCCCAGTTTGGCGGGAGAGTGGTTTGACATTGGGTTAAAAAACTGTTACCATGGTATCAAAAATGTATTGAGGTTCAAGGAAATTATGTGGAATAAATAGGTACTGAATGTAGCTTTCAAAATATACCCTTTTTAAAATATTTAAACATTTTGTTACTTTTTAAAAAAAATAGTGCAACTTACTTTTGAGACGCCCCTCGTAATTCAGCTGTGGCAGATCATTTTTGGCCATTTAATCATGAAATAAATCCAGAGGCCAAATCATTAAAGCAATTAAATGGACCCTTAGATTTGAGACAGAATATTGTAAGACCCCAAAAGAAAATCATTTATGTAAATATTTATTGAAAATGTAATTTATTTTTAGTGTTGATACGAATTAGTTGAGTAACGAAAACGTGTTGCTATTGTTCATTGTTACAAAAAAAATTAAGTTTGTTTAAAGACGTCATAAATGTTAAGTTCCATATTTAAATTTAATATATATGTATAAATAAAAGAATTATATGTGTTTAATATTAAAAGCGAAGGGAGAATAGCTAAGATCGCTGCCCTAACAATACGGGAACTATTTGATGAACGCATACGCGGATGTACACAAAAAAACGTAGCATCATGTGAAGTGGCACTGGAATTGTTAATAGCGTCTGTGTGTTTAAGATGAGAATACGTGTTTCTATAACGCGCGTGGAAGTGGGTAGAAAAGACTTTAGAAAAGTGAAAAGGCTATCAATATAATATAAATTGGTGCGACGAAAGATAATTCAATTGTAACGACGAAAAAAGTGTTAATAAAGTAATATATTATAGTGAAGTAACATCGAGTGTTTATTCATTCCAACTAGTACCACGCCCGAAGAGAAATAATAGTCTCATTGCTCAATCCGAAGCAATACAATTATAAAAACAGCACCAAATGGCTTACCCGAACGTGGAGCACGAATTTCGGGTGGAATGAAAAGTTACGGGAAATGAACTTACGCGAAATACGCCAAATCTTCGCGTCAAAAAGGAAGAAGACGCCATTAGGCAATCCATTGAAATTTACGACTTAGGAGGCGTCACCAAGCTGAAATCAACGGTGGAAGTGCCTAAAAATGCAGATGAACGGATACCCATCGACGTGGAGAACATCAGAGATCGTCTAGCGAAGCCAACCGCCCAGGGGATGCACGTAACGAGATAAATCAACGAGAAAAAAGTAGGACCAAAATTTTTTATTTTTACATTCATTTTATTTTTATGTTACTGCGAAGCGGCAAAATAGGACTTTTAAGCCCAAGTGAACTGAATCAAAAAACGAGAATGTCGCGAAAAGAGAAAGCGGTAGGAACAGGAATAGGGGAAGGGGCAGATAAGCCTAGTTATCAGATAGAAACAGAAAGTGAGGAAGCGGTAGTAATAGGAAGAGACCAAAGGTTACTAATGATCATGTTCGAGAAATTAGAACAAAGTTTAGGTCAGAGTATAGGTCAGAAAACAGAGGAAGTAAGACAGGACTTAGAACATAATAAAAAAGAGATAAGACAGGATTTAGAACAAAATAAAAAAGATATAGGGCTGAAAATGGAGGAAGTGAGACAGGACTTAGAACAGAAAATTGAATTAGGAAGACAGGAGTGTAAAGAAAATATGAAAGTAATGGAAACTAATTTGAAATTAGTACATAAAAACATAGATGAGACAAAGGAAGCTTTAGAAGCTAGGATAGAAATCATAGGAGATAGGATGGGAAAAATAGAATTGGAAATGAAAGAAAATAAGATTGTATTAGAAGGAGAAATTGGTAGATGTAGAGATGAAATAACAGAATGTAATGCAAGTGTAGACTGTAAGATTACAAATGTAAAAGTAGAAATAACTGAGGAATTAAGGAAAGAAATTGAGGTAGTAAAGAAAGGAATTATTAATGAAACTGTAGAACAAATTGTCATTCCTAAAATTAAGACCATGGCTGATGTAGTACAATTACAACAAGATGCTATGAATGATATGAAACAAAGTCACTTAGAAATAAAGAATGACTTAAAATCAATTTGTGAAGAAATGAGAAAAGGAAAAGAAAGTAAATGATGTTGTGAATGCACTACAAAGGCAAAATGATGATTTAGATGTAAGTGATGTACAAGATGAAAGTTATTTGAATAATGTACAAAATGTTGACTCACCATATAGAGAAAGAGGTTCACAATTAAACAATGACACAACACACAACACATGCTACACCAACAGCATACTACATGAAATCACACCACCTACATTTGACGAGGAGAAGGGAGACGATCCAAAACTCCTTGTTAAAGAGATGGAAGAGTATTTTAAAGTGAAAAGGATACCAAATGAGCTTAGGATGATGATAGTCAAGAAAAGCTTGAAAAACAAAGCATTAGAATGTCTAAGGTTAACACTAGCTGGTCATGAATCGTATAGCTCATTCAGAAATCTATTCCTATCAAGGTATTCGGCCCAGCTAAGCAGAACCAGACAAGGGTAGTTAGCGACAGGAAGATATGATCCGGTCAAAGGGTTATCGCTAGTCAATTATTTTATGAAAGTAGCCAACAAAGGGAAGCTATTAGACCCTAGCCTATCGGAAGCAGAGTTAATTACCAGCATAACAAGACATTTCCCAGACACAGTGAGAACAGGGTTAATTGTTGCGAGGCCAGTAGATTTTGCAGACATGATAGAATTAATAACAGCCTTCGAAACACAAAATGGTCGGCCTAATGAGCATAGACATAGGAACGGTCACCCAAACTCACCTATCTTAAACAGAAGCATGACTACGAACAACCAGAATGAGAGAGAAGATAGAAATACTAGGAGCACCCATGACAGAGGGAGAGGGGCACACCATTTCCCACAACCACACAATCATGGCAAAAGGATGGAGAACACGGGACAGCAGTACCATGACACGATACCAAGGAGTGAATCGAGATACCAAGCATATACGTATGTTCGTGGGAGAAGAGGAGACCGTACCCATCAAGTGAATCACATACGATTCTGTAGAGAATACTTGAACAACCGAAGACCGCCATGCAACAGGGGTTCACACCAAAGGGGCGGAAATGAATGGAAGATGGGCAACATAAGACAGCGGGAAGTAGATGAAAATGTGCCAAATAGGGCGGATGCTGCACAGAATACAGAAATAACAACCACCACTAACACCCAGGGAAATTACCATGACTAAGCTCACCCCAATCGAGATGACCAACATAAAACCTAAGTGATTGACAATTGACATCGACACATGACGGCCACACAAAGGGAAAATGGAACTACTGTACACTGGACCGCTGGTCATAAAGAAACAGCTGGGTGACCATACATATGAGCTACAGAATACAAATGGCAAGTTGGTAGGAAGATACCATAAAAACAAATTAAAACCATACAAAGAAGGACCAAATAGTCTTTGCCAACAAACATGTAAGGCAGGAACAGTAGGGATGATGAAAAATAATAATTTTTAATGGGTTTCTTATAGAAAACTATATACAGGTTGGAAAATACAACAAGAAAGGAAATCAACATAGTCATTGGCTATAATGACCACCGACGGCATTGTCAACAAAGACAGATGAGAATACTGATTGTCATTAAAGAAACGAATTATAGCGACGAAAAAAAAAAATGTGTTATTGACATAAGGATGTCAGGGACAAAAGTAAAAAGGAATCAAATGTGGCGACGAAGAGAATATATTTTTGACACAAGGGTGTCGAAGGTGAATTAAGAAGAAAAATAATATAGTTGCAGAATAATTATAAATATAGAAGTTTTCTCTTATAGAGATAAGAGATGACAGTAAAGTGAGAAAAACCATAGTCAAAAAAGCAATGCCCATAAATTAAGATGGATATAGCCAATGTTACGCTTAAAGAAATGTAGAACTAAACAATAGTGAATAAGAACCCAATATCATAATAGTATCATTAGTAACATCAGAGTTTAAGAATTGACTCAATGACCTGCCCATACATAATAAGCTTGCAAAACCAAGAAGACAAAGAACTGAATAAAATTGCCATAAATATGATCATAATCATTAGCTCAAGATTTGTATCCTGTTTTTCTCTCCTCATAACAAAGAACATAAGTCAAAAGGCACATAATATTTGTGTCAATGTCAAATGTAAAAACTTAGGAATATTCTTGGTGTTGTATTGTGTAATAACTGAATATGTTAAGATTATAAAGACATACTGTGTCATGCCAAAGCAAAAGACAAAAGCACACAGCGAAGAAGACTGTAAGGAAAAAAAAGAAAAAAAAGGTATTGTACAAAGTAAAAAGATTGTATCAGAGGAATAGGGAGAAGTGTTGTTTTGTGTTTCAAGATTGTGAATGTATGTAACAACTTGAAAAACAAAACAAGGGGCATGTGAGACAGAATATTGTAAGACCCCAAAAGAAAATCATTTATGTAAATATTTATTGAAAATGTAATTTATTTTTAGTGTTGATACAAATTAGTGGAGTAACGAAAACGTGTTGCTATTGTTCATTGTTACAAAAAAAAAATTAAGTTTGTTTAAAGACGTCATAAATGTTAGGTTCCATATTTAAATTTAATATATATGTATGAATAAAAGAATTATATATGTTTAATATTAAAAGCGAAGGGAGAATAGCTAAGATCGCTGCCCTAACAATACGGGAACTATTTGATGAACACATACGCGGATGTACACAAGAAAAGGTAGCATCATGTGAAGTGGCACTGGAATTGTTAATAGCGTCTGTGTGTTTAAGATGAGAATACGTGTTTCTATAACGCACGTGGAAGTGGGTAGAAAAGACTTTAGAAAAGTGAAAAGACTATCAATATAATATAAATTGGTGCGACGAAAGATAATTCAATTGTAACGACGAAAAAAGTGTTAATAAAGTAATATATTATAGTGAAGTAACATCGAGTGTTTATTCATTCCACCTAGAACCACGCCCGAAGAGAAATAATAGTCTCATTGCTCAATCTGAAGCACAATCCTTTTTATAAAAACAGCACCAGATTTAAGGATTTGGGAAAAGATATTCATTTTGAAGAATAAGGCATATGTAATGAATTTTGAAATATTGCTGATTGATCCTGTCAAACTTGTTTTGCTTTCAATGCTTGGTAATGTGATGGGAGAAAATACGTGACTTAGCATCTGTAATAATGGCAATCATGACAAACAGTTGCACTGATAATGCGAATAAAGATTTCCAAAACCTTGGTGTGCCTTTAATATTCACAACTTACACCAAAGATGAGTGAAGCTTAGTCTCTAAATAGTTATATTTGCTGAGGTTTGAATGAGTTTATGTTAAAGAATTGGCATATTAGTTAAATATTTACAAAATGTTTAAAGTATGTTTTATGGTTATTTTAGTGTTGGAGTTAATGTCAAGTGTTTTATTTGCCAATTTACTGATGGTAATGTTTGTATTTGTGACTTAAGGTAAAGGTATAAAAAGGAAGACAAATCCATATTCTAAATACACATAACCTACCTTGGAGGCGCACAGATAGGTGCATTGTATCTTTGGTAACTATGTATAAATTCAACAACACAAGAAAATTTTTCTCAGCTTCTAGAAGGAGTTACAAATTTGCATAGATATAACTCACATCAAGAAGATGTAAAATATTATTTAGGAAACATGTAACTTTGAAATTCTTGTAAAAGTCGGCATGTTACATCGCTATGGCTGATTTGCAATAATTAATGTTATTTAGAGCTCTCATTTGCTAGATGTAAGCCCCTTAACCAAATCATTAAGATCCTGCAGATACAAACCTACTGAAACCACTAGAGTGGAAACAATATTTTCAATATAACCAATCATGATTTGAATATGAAACAACAAGTGTACAAAATTTATCAAATGAAGGAGAAAAGCACACATATGCCATGGTGAAATCAATTCCATCTCTAACACATTCTACACTGTCTAAATTCATCTGCTGTATTTCTTGGTACAAATTGATAAATTTGTTTTCAGGAACAAAAGAGACAATTTGGACCAGGGGTGAGACAGCTAATAACATGAGAAACTCCTTTTAATCATTTTATAGCCAAGCAGTGCAATGGCTGCCAAGCATTTAAGTACCACACTGATGAGAGTGGCTTCAGAAGTATGGGCTACCTCAGTACTACAGTCAATTATCTCAGCTCGCAAAATATTATACTGTTAAGATACTTTTGTGAAGTCCTGTAGTGACAGAATGCAAATCCTTGGAAGGGTCCAGCCTTTGTCCTTCCAAGAGCAGGTTTATAACAGTATTTCTGGCTTTCATAGCACTACACAACCCCTCAGCCTGTGTTTGTATGTGGTGTATTTCCTCTGCAAAATGGCCAGTGATTCTTGCAAGGTTGTTACCACAGGTGTAAATGATGTACAGCTGTTAGAATATTTTAATCGGGTGAGGTAAACACCAATAAGCTTTTATCAGATAGTGACATTGATTTTTGTAACAATGTCATTCTAGATACAACTAGATACCCTTCGCTTAGCTTTGTTAATTATTAATAATGCTAAGAGTGTATTTAAGCACAATATTTGGCAATTATTATAGTGTGTCATGACTCCAAACAGAAAAATATTTACTTCAGTTTATTGGCGAGTGGCTAGAATAATGTAACTAAACTATACTTCTGCACCTCATTCTATTACAGCATATAATTTTACTAAATTAAAGAAATCTAGAATAATAATGCATGCTGTTTTGTTTAAGAACACCATTCTTTCATTATCTACAGATAATACTATTTTATGTGCATTTTTAATCAAGAATTTTTAAGCTCAAAGAGTAAAAATAAAATTTTCTTTAAAAAAATCTTCATCTTTGCTATATCTAGAGGCTATTGAGGGGTTATCCAAACTGTTGATATTACAATGGAGACTGAACTGAACAGGTCTTGGTTTAAAAACAGTTTCACTGCTTTATCCACTGGACATAGTAACTTATACACAGTTTTTTGCAGTAACAATTTTCAACATTAAAATCCAAGGCACTTAGACTGGTGATGGGTGGCAGGGTTCTAGCTCTCTACAGCCGACTTCAGAACTATGAGCAGATTGGCTCATGGCACTGAGAGGGTTAATATTGTTGTTAATGCTAGCACCTTTGGTAAACTTACACAGAATCATGTTATATGTTGGCTAAAAAGTGTTTTTATTTCAGATTTAATAGACAACACATTAGTGCTGCTTGACTCTTGGACAGGGCAAAGCAATAGAGCTATATTTCATGAACCTGAACTTCAGAAATTCTTAAATAGAAAAAGCACTCATATGTAAATAAACCTTCCTCGAACCACTAAATACATCGTCATTAGATGTCTAGTTTTTGAGGTAATATAAACTTGTTTGTGGGCTTTAAGATAACATTGGAAATAAATTTATTTTGTAGGAATTGCACATTACATGACCCAAGTGTCAATCATGAAACTTCATTTAGTTGAGAGGTAGAACTGGAACTTAAAAATTCTACAGCTGGGACTTGAACCACATACCTTCCGCTTATCAGGAGAAATAGGAATTGGTTTGAGAATTCAATGCCATTCTGGCAGATTGTCACAGTAGCTCAATGGTTAGAGCAGCCACCTGGTAAGCGGAAGGTCTGTGGTTCAAGTCCCAGCTGTGGTATTGAATTTTTAAGTTCCAGTTTTACCTCTCAATCATTGCCCACACACGGCTTGTGTGTTTAAAAACACCAACAGTAAGTTTGTTGGCATAAATAAATAATAACTTAATTTAGTTGTTTACCACCAGATGTCTCCACCAGTTTTCCAGGACATGATCATTTATGCCTGGCAAACTCTATGTGACAGAAATGTAACACATTTTAATAGTGTAGTGGAATCAATGTTACAAGTGAGAAATATAGACTGCTTTCATACACTGTGGAGACAATGCTGTTATTGTTTGTACTGTTTTCAAAAGTTTTACCTGGAACATTTTGTAATAAAATCACATTATCACATATGACTGCAATCATAATATGCAGCAAAATACACCAGTATAGAAATGTCATTTTGTAATAGAAAAGTACACGTCTGTATTTGTAGAAATAATATTTACTGTATGTATGTATAAACCAATGTATGTATGTGTGTATGTTAAAAGATCCTTGTTAGTGTTTAAACAGTATTTTCTGTTTCGTGCAGTATAGCATTATGGCGTTAATGCAATGCTAGACATCCAGTTTCCGTGCATCCCTTACTTCTGACGTTCCATGGATGATATCATGTTGCCAAGGAGCCAGAGTAATTTTGGCCAAGTTTTGAAATGTTGGTTGCAAGTTTGTGTACTCAAAAAGAGTTTTGAATGGTATTTGTAGTATTCATGTAATTCAGGGAATACTTGTAAAAAGAGAAAATAAAAAGTAAAAGATAACTGAACACTAATTATGCGATATTTGGTGTCAGGAGTGCCATGAAAGACACGAAATCATGATGGACGAAATGATGAAACTGTAAGCTGGTATGACTGAAACGAATTCTGGAATGGCAGAGATGAAAACTGCAATGACCAAAATGAAGATAGAGTTAATGGCAAAGATTACAAGTAGCTGGCCAGGGTGAAGGAAGACGTTTAGGAACTATGCAGAAAGATGAAGGAGCTTGGCCAACATGCCAATGCCCTGTAGGATGTCAGGAAATGTCTTGCTCTCAGAGCAGCACAGCTAACTGGTGCCCCAGTTATAGGTGAATTGGAAATCAAAGAACATATTGTGATGCAAGCACAAATAGATGATGGGTGTATGACATTCTCCCAAACTTAGAATAACGTTTCAAAATGGAGCCCCTGCAACTGGCATGTGGACTGATCCACTACCCAACAGGTCACGGTCCATATGCTTTATACTTTCATCGATTCCAACTCAGTGACTAAAACTCCTGCAGATGCAGAGCTAGGAAAACACTGGAGCACGTGGTATTGGAATGTCCACTCACACAGACAACCAGAATCACAGCCCTCTCCTACTGACCGAATCAGATCTACCAAATTATAAGGCACAAGAAACTACGGACATGGGCCAACAAGATGGCAGACGCCTGCTCTACCAGAGCCATATTCCTACATGCAGAGAAGACACTGAACTGTATGAATATAAATTAAATTTATCAAAATGTAAATTAAAAAATGTAAAAATGAATCAACTGTATGAGAAAGTAGATTAAAGCTGGAACACAATCTGGTTTCTAAAATAGGTATCAAACTACCCAAATTTATAATTAAAAAAAAAATGTCTCAGCACCCTGGAAGACAGAATTGATGGCAATACCAAAGATGGAACAAATACTTGGTGAGAAACTCATGAACTTGAAGGTCGAGACACAAGAACGTGAGACAACATCTGCATGTGTCAAGCCAACCAAATAGTATGGCACATCAACCTTTAAAATCCTCCACTGGCAATTCGCCACCGTTGCTGCCCATAACCAATGGTCAACAGAAGAGGAAGCTACACAGCTGATAGCTAACCTCCAGGAATGGCTGGCAGAAGTACTGAATGTGATTCCGACATCAGTGGTGTCCTGAGACCTCTGAGAGGCTCTCAGAAAGTGGTTTGGAAACCATCACCTGGCTGCAGCCCATCACAGCCAGCTTAAGTCAAAACAGAAGAGGAAGCTGCACAGCTGATAGCTAACCTCCAGGGATGGGTGGCAGAAGTATTGGATGTGATTCTGATGTCGGCAGTGTCCTGACACCTCTGAGAGGCTCTCAGGAAGTGGTTTGGAAACCATCTCCTGGCCACAGCCCATCACAACCTGCATAAGTCACGATTGCAGCAGCCAAGAGAAGTGCTGCATGAGTTCGCTCTGCATGTTAAACAACTGGTGAATAAGACTCTGGTGAACCACCTGACTAGATATGTGTACAGGAAAGCTGCCAACTCATTCATTGACAGGGTGTGTGATGTCGAGATATGCCAGCAGCTAATGCATGGCGACAAGACCATTCATGTTGCACTGACAGTTGCACTGAGGATGGAGGTGGTCAAAGTAACAACTGCCCCAACCTCAAAGACCAGGAGACTCTGATATGATGGGGCTAGAGGAACAACATAAAGATACCACTGGGGAGCTTTCAGTGATGTGCACTGAGGGTGTGGCCAGCCAGGACATGTGATAATGGACTGTCCACACTCAGCTGATGAGCAGGTGAGTGTGGACAGTACCAGCATGAAGAGCAACATGTCAGGGCTGTCACTGCCAACCCCTCAAGTAATGCTGCACACTTTGTGCCGGAGGATGCATGATAGCATGTGGTGTAGGGCTTACCCTTGAGGAAACCAGATCGACGCTATCAAATAGTGACGGCATCCGGCAACACCTTGCCTATAGAGAGGGAGGTCTGACCGGAGTTGACCATGGGGCAGAGAATTATACTATTTGTTCACCAGCTTATGGTCCCTGGGAGGAGTGTAGCAAGCCAGTACATCAGTAAACAATTCTGATATCTGAAACTGCAGTCTTGCCTTTAATCGGCCTTACGATAATGTTGCCAACCTTGGAATGTGTATTCAAGCTAGATCAAAGCAAAGTCACTCAAAGCAATGAAACTATGTTATTTTTAGTTCATGCAACACATTTAACTTATAAAACATAAATATTTTCAACTACCCCGTCTTTCTCCCACTGATCATTTTCTACCTTTTCTATACGTTTTCAAAAACCCTCCAGTCTGTTTCGGTCACAAGTGATATACCCTCAGTGTTATATCGTGCCATTTCCATAAGGATAAGTCACCTATTACCTTTCTCTATTTGTTTTACCCTGGCCCAAGCTAGTTCTATGGGATTGAGATCACACATGTATGGGGGCAAGCAAACGACAGTGTGGCCCAATAGAACCAAAATGCGTCCACTTTAGAAACCTCTTTAGGTATTTTGTTTCAATCATCCTGTAAAAATCTGTTTTACACATAGAACTGTCACTCTGAACCCCTTTGTTCTGCAACCATGACATCATAGCAGATTTCACAACACTCTTAGGCAGAGGATTATACACTTCTATACTCCTATTTTCTTTCCTTCCGAGATAACGCTAGTGACTCATCCAATTTTTAACTGAAATTATGAGATATTAGCATATTAGGGAGCAAACTTAGCGGGAATAACACTGGAGATAAGTTGGCAACCTAACCAGCAGCAACGTAATCTGCAAAATTTACTAAACTCAGGTTACACTGTCATGGAATGTCTCTCCTCTCCCCTTCAGTCCCCTAAGACCGTGAGCTGCTGAACAGACAGTGAGTCTGTGTGTTCATCGTGAGGGTGGCTGAGGAGGTGATACTAGGACTGCATGTCCTCAGGAGCCACGACCCGATGGTCGGCTTCAGCAGGATAATCTTATGACTCAGCCGAGATGAGGTGATGCTTCAGAGCCCAAATGAGCGCCCAGGCATGTGCAAGGTGACCTTGATGGAGAACATAGTGTCCGTGAGAAGTTGTTCAGGTGCACCTGGAGGGGAAGTGTTGCCAGTGTTGTTCCCCTACTGGAAGGTAGTGCCTGTGAGGTTGTTGAATCCTTTGGATGGCAATCAGGATGCACAAGCCAGAATGGAGCTGGGGAAGTGCAAGCCGGCGGTGAGTGTGAAATCGTGCAATGGACCTAGGGTGCCAGTCCCATTGTAGGATCTGGGACCCCAGCTGAAAGACTTCGTGAAGAGGGCGGCTGACCATCAGACTGGAGAGAGTCAGATATCCACATGGACGTTATCACTCTTCAGCTAAGGGAATGGCAATTATGGTTGCACAAACCAAGCTCTCCACCCACATTGACACCAGGGATGCCTGACCTATCTGGCAACCACCAAGACATATTCATCAAGCAAGTAAAGGTACAGGACATGCTGCAGGACATGAGATCTAGGAGGATCAATGAAGAGCCCTTGGTGCTCCCCTGTAGTCCTGGCAAAGAAGGGTGAAATTCACTTCTGTATGGATTACCAGAAAGTGAATGCTGTCACCCAAAAGGACTTCCCTCCTTTACTCCAGATTGACGACACTCTAGATACCGTTGCTGGTGCCCAGTGGTTCTTGACTTTGGACTTCAAATCAGGATACTGGCAGGTGGCTCTAGACCCCAGAGACAAGGAAGAAACTGCATTCTTGACAGGCCAAGAGTTTTGGCAATTTAGTTATGCCCTTTGGCTTCTGTAACGCATCAGCCACCTTCCAGCACCTTGTGGAGTTGGTAATGAACGGCCTGACTTACGATGCCTACCTGCTATACCTGGGCATCATCATGATTGGCAGGAGCTTCGAAGATCTGGAGAACCTGCACGAGGTATTACATAGATTATAGGCAGCCAGTCTCAAGTTGAACGCAAAGAAGTACCAACTACTCGGCAAGAAGGTTCCCTAGTTGAGCCACATAGTTTCACCAACAGAGGTGGCCATGGGTTTGGAGAAGGCTCAGGCTATGAGAGACTGATTTGCCTGAAAGATAAATGACAGTAGTGCAGTTTTCTGGGACTGTGTAGGTACTACCACCAGTTCATCAGAGGCTTCTCCAACATCGCAAACCCCTCATTCGTCTGAAGGAAGAACACCAGTCTTATATGGGGTCACAAGAGGCTGAAGGTGTATTTTCCAGGTATTAAGTCACGACTCTGCAGTACCCCTATTTTAGAATTCCCAAAACCAGACTGCAATTTCATCATGAACACCTAAGTGGCAGCAGTATTACAGGCATACTATCGGAGATCCAAGATGGACAGAAGTGAGTGTTAATCTACTACAACAAGACACTCTCCAGACCGACAAGAACTACTGTATTACCTGGCAGAAGTGAAAAATCACTGGAGCACTTCCAGAAGTACTTGTACAGTCGGCCATTCCATCTGAGGACTGACAACTCTGCTCTCACCTAGCTGTTAAGCTTCAAAAACCTAGAGGGCCAGACAGCCTGTTGGATCCAGAGGCTCCAGGAGCACAACTTCAGAACACCACAGATAAGGAGCAACTCCAATGTGGATGCCTTGTCAAGAAGACCTTGCCCAGAGGAGTGCAGCCACTGCAACAGGGTGGAGGAGGAGTACGGTGTAGCTGTCCATGTGATTTCAGCGGTGCCTGTAGACGGATGGGATAGCACAGGCATGAGGGAGCAGCTGGTGGACATCCATTTGGGGCTGCTTCTCTAAGAAGTGGAAGCTGGAATCAGGTGGAGTTGGGAGTACATTGCAGCCAGGAGTATCGAGTATAAGTCTTACTAGGCACAATGGGACTTGCCGAGGTCAAGGATGATGTGTTGTACCAAATCTTGAAGTCAGCTAATGGAAAGAGCCATAGAGAGACACCAGCTGGTACTTCCTCAAAGTAAGATTATGGAGGTCCTGGAGGAGGTACATTCAGGTTCCTTGGGAGAGCATCTTGGAACAAACCACACTATCGACAAGATGCAACAGCAGTGTTGCTGGTTGAGACTATAGGCAAATGCTGAAAGGTGGTGCCACCAATGTCATATTTGTGCAGTAAGTCGCGGCCTGCAGACCAGGAGTTGGGGCCTTTATGCAGTAGTATAATGTAGGAGCACCCTTTGAGCGCATCACCATTTACATAGCTGGACCACGAACAGAGGTAACAAATATGTGCTGGTGGCCATGGACTACTTTATCAAGTGGCTGGAGTGTACACAGGAGGCCAAAACAATTGTGGACTGCCTCGTGGAAGAGCTGTTCTGCTGATTAGAGCGCTACTGGAACTGCACAACGATCAGGGCAGAAACTTCAAGTCCAATCTGATGAGAGAAATGCTATAGCGACTTGGAATGCACAAGATGCCTCTCCACCCACAGTCGGGCAGCATGGTCAAGAGGTACATTAGGCCACTTGAACATCTGAGAGTGCCGCTGTTCTTACTGGCCTATTGTTCATCTAGGCATGAGAGCTAGTTTGGCCCTTGGCAGAGAGTTGCACCTTCCTTGTGACCTAGTGTTTGGAAGACCCTGAGACAGAATATTAGAAGACCCCAAAAGAAAATCGTTTATGTGAATATTTGTTAAAAGTGTAATTTGTTTTTTGATGTTGGTATGATTTGATTAAATGGCGAAAACGTGTTGCAAATGCTCATTGTTACGAACAACTAAGTTAGTTTAAAGACATCATAAATATTTCCATATTTGATTTTAATATATATATATATATATATTAAAATATTAGAATTATATGTGTTCCATAATAAAAGTAAGGGAGGATGGTTAGGGATCGCTTCCCTAACGAGAAAGAACTATTTGATGGACGCATACGCGGATGTATACGAAAAAGGCGGTGTCACGTGAGGACGCCATAATCAGCCCATTAGCGTGTGTGTAATCGAGGCATAAGGACGTATTGATGTAACGTGTGGGCATGGTAGAACTTTTACCAGACTTTCATCAAGCATTAGTTCCACTAAGTGAAAAAGTGGAAAGGTTTTAAATCATTTTTAGAACGGTGCTAAGAGGAATTATTTAATGTAAAATATCAAAAAAGTGTTAATAAAATAATACATTGTGGTGAAGAAACATCGTGTGATTTTTCATTCCATCTGTTACCACGCCCTGAGATCACAAAGATCTCAATAGCTCAAAGACACGACGTTTTATAAAATAATTACAAAAACTGCACCAACCCGTGGGCCAGGTCAGCCAGCAGTAAACTACATAGAGACCCTCTTAGACTGGATCCATGATGTACACGAGTTGACCCATCAGCACACCCAGGTAGTGAGCAACCAAATGAAGACACGGTACAACGGGCAAGTCAACAGCCTAGGGCTCCAGCAGGGTGATTTGGTGTGGCTGTATCGCCCCACCCAGAACCCCCCAATGCCCCTAGTTGCAACAACCATGGTAAGAACAATACCATGTAGAAAACAGGATCGACATAGTGTACCACATGTAGAGGCTACCCCATTATGATGGCGGTATACTTATCGTCTGGCCCACTGGTGGCGCTGGTTAGGGCAACCAGTGCTGAGGGGGAGTAGTGTGACAGTGACACAATGCTAGACTTCGAGTTTTCATGCACCCCTTATTTTTTATGTTCCATGAGTGATGTCACTTTGCCAAGGAGCCAGAATAACTTTAACTTGAAATGCTGACTGTAAGTTTGTGTACTCAAAATGAGTTCCGAGTGTGCATTTGTGATATCTGTGTAATTGAGAGAATACTTGTAAAAAGCAAAAATAAAGTGTAAGTAAAAGATAATTGAAGACTAATTTTGTGACAATATATTGTGGAGTTTATCTTCATTAGATAATAACACTGCAGTTTACCTGCAAACTGAACATACAGATCATGAGTGCGTGGCCTTATTGCTAGAAAACCAGGCATTTCCTTAACAGGGGTACTTGACCATTGGGGTAACTGACTTAAAATAACCCAGATATATGTTTCACTTAAATACAATTTATACTGCTGAAACACCTGCCTTGTAAGTGTAACTCAAATACTTTCACACTTCAGGTATAGAAGCATTTAAAAGTTCAGAAAAATTGCTTATTTTTATTTTTTTATGTATGAGATAACTAATACTCTTTGAAGAAAACAAGACAACATATAGAAACTATCATTCTATTTGTATACCAATTTTCATCACCATAGCATTGCTAGATTTACAGAAAAGAGAACACAAACATCACATATTTTAACTCTGCAACAATGTACCACCTCCCCTTAAACCAAATCTGCAGTAACATCAAGTTGCCAAATTTGCATTAAGTTGATTGTGTTAGTAAAATTAAGCCTGGCATCCCCAAATTTAAATGTATCAAATGTTGCACATTATAAAATATTTATCTCAAAAACTTTTGCACTTATGTAATTCCTGTGTACGTGATGTATTTAAGAATTAAGTATTGTGTATATATAGAGAGATCCAGAAACATCAGAACCGCTGCACAGTGTTTTGCCACTGCACACACAAACACAATAACGCAGCTGCTCCATACAAGATCATGCGGTTGACTTGTTTTTCTCTGCTCTGAAAGTGCAGTATTGAGCTGACGTGATAACATGTAGTTGAGTTATTACCACTGTGCTTAATTATGTTGTCCTGTACTTAGTCATAGTGTATTATTGCTCATCTACTGCACAGTGTGTATTTATTTATGATCCATATGTGTTAACTCGGACAGCTCATCAAGTGAAAGTGCCATTTGCAGAAAGATTTCCAGGTGATCTGTGATTTCTATCTCTGGGATAACTTAAAGCATGAAGTGTACAAGACAAACCCACTCACCCTGGAAGAATTAAAACAAAATATCCGCCAGCAAATTGCCAGCATTTCGAACGTGAATATGGCGAGTGATGCATAGTTGCCTAAAGAGGTGCCAAAAATGAATAAATGTATATACAATTACAATGACCAGCTTCAGCATCTACTTTAATAACATTGATAAGTAAAGCCTTTAAAAGTAGTTTTAAATGTTGTATGGTTTCATCCACGCTGTTCTATGACAGCGACAGTCTGTGATGAGCGCCGAAGACGCATACAGGCAAAACACAGCACAACCAATTCAGAGTCTTTTGGATCACCCGTTATATATATATATATATATATCTTACTTGTGGGGAGTTCAGCTCGAGAATTCAACTGAAAGTCAACTCTAAATGCGTGACAATAAGTCTCAATCAGTGTTTGTACAGCATCACGTATCCTGTCACAGTGATGGACTAATATTTCTGTTACTGGATTCCGCAGACGTACCACAGAATAATCACCATCTTCTCTCACTATTTCTGGAAATGTATTATCCTAAAAGAAAGAAAACAACAGATAGTCACCCTAGAGTAATAATGTGCTCCAACATCAAGTTTACATTTTTCCAGAAATTTATTCAGGCACCAACGCACGCACACACACACACACGCGCGCACACCCACAATGAATGGTTTTTCTGTAAATTAAATTTTAATACTTTGTTGCCTACCTAATTTGGCTAGAACTGGCAACGTCACATCAGCTGTTTTTACTTTCTTCTGATAGAGTAGATCGCAGGAAATGTTTACTTAATCCCATGCAACTGTTTTTTTGTCAAAGCCACAAAACATGTCAGTCATGTCTACAAACAATATTGGACATATGGAACACCTCATCTAAACTCTTATTACAAATGTGCATCCTGGAGGCAAGTAGATATTTTAAATAAATCCCAATGCTTTTAAGGGGTGGAATCAGGACTGAAAAATTCAATGCCATAGCCATGATTTGAAACATGGATCTTCCATGGCAAGTAGATATTTTAAATAAATCCCAATGCTTTTAAGGGGTGGAATCAGGACTGAAAAATTCAATGCCATAGCCAGGATTTGAACCATGGATCTTCCGCTTATCGAGCGGCTGCTCTAGCCACTAAGCTACCATGGCCAACTTGCCATGGATATTAAATTCTCCAACCGGTTCTAACTGATTTGAATTTAATATCATATTGGCAAGTTGGCCATGGTAGCTTAGTGGCTAGAGCAACCGCTCGATAAGCGGAAGATCCATGGTTCAAATCCTGGCTATGGCATTGAATTTTTCAGTCCTGATTCCACCTCTTAAAACATTAAACACACAAGCCGTGTGTGGCCAAACATGCCAGCATTAAGTTTGTTGGCATAAATAAATAATAATTACCCAATGTTTTTGTTTACTTGCTAATGCTAACAAATGTTAGTGATTAAAATTATGGTCATTTTTTGTTCCTAAAGCATTTACCTGCATTTTTTGAAATATTTGGATATCTGTCACACACAGTCACACACACAAATCTTATCAGAAATGTTGTGCTGCAAATTTCACTAACTTGAGGTTTTTGGTGCTCATAAACTTATTGTTAAATCATGTCAGAGCAACACTTAGCGAAAGTGCTTCCAAAAACTTCTGCATCATATTATACAGATTTCTTTTTTCAGATGTATGTGCTGTCATGAAGCAGACTAGTCCCATTTTAAAATGGGTATATTAAAAATGAAATAGAATCTTACATTTCCAGGTTGGCCTAACCTATAAACAATTGCACATAAAGTTTGTTTAAGCATATTGAAGTGGTGTTAAGTCACATTTTAAATTATTAGTACCACTTTGTTAAATTCAACACAGAATAACAGTATTAATAATGTAAAAGATGTTTCAGTAAGAGTGCCATAGCCTTTGGAATGCTTGTTTTCACTTCAAGTAAAGCACTCCATTGTCACACAAATATAACTGCAGTATGGTATTGCATCATAATTAAAATGTACTTTTTAAACTACATACGTGTACACACACCTTAAAACTGCTAAATTGTTTACTATCAATAACAATTACATGTGAGATTATCTTACCATGGCACAAATCACTCTCTCTGCCCGCCTCGATAGTGTGATGGTTAGCGTGTCTGCCTCACGTTCAAGAGGTCGCGAGTTCGAATCTCGCTTAGGGTAAGTTATCCGGGTAAGGTTTTTTTCCGAGGTTTTCCCTACCCTGAGAAGACGAATGTCGGGTAACTTAAAGCTCCAAAGACCTCGGGCTCATTTGAGCATCATTTCACCCACTTCATTTCATTCATTCGTCCGATATGACACAATGTTGGAGGACGTTAATATATATATATATAAAAATAAATAAAAAGGCACAAATCTCTCCAATGGAACAGACCAGACATTCAGGCCTTTAAACATACCAAATAAAATCTCTGTAATTATGCAGAATGCAGAATCCGAAAAAATGTTTGTATATGGTGCAGTAAAGAATAACCTTACTTTTTCAAAATTTCCTGGTGTCTTGTGCGCCAACAACAAAACATCTGATTTCGATACATGGGCAAATTTACTTAAAAGGTTTTTGTAGAATCTTAGTTTGGGGGCAGTAGAAGCAGATTACTCAATCAAGTTGCACCACATTTCCACACACTCTTACGTTTAAATGTGCTTAGTTAATGGTGAATTTAAATCCAAAAAAGTATTAGGAGTTTCTGCTCATAGAAGTTCTTGCTCATAGAACATTTTATTCAGTTACATCTATTCTCACCTCCTACTTTCTCCAATAGTACCCGATCTCCAGTTTGGTTTTTGAGAACACCATTTGACACTTGAACAAGCCCATCGAATAATAAACAATATCACAGAATCCTTTCAACAACACCGTAACTGTACTGCAGCCTTCTTTGATATACAGCAGGCATTTGACAAGGTATGGCATAAGGTGTTCCACACAAAATAAAATTGCTACTTCCTCATCTTTAGTATACTCTGTTACAATTTTACCCCAGCATTTTCAAATAAAATGCATCCTTCCATACCACATTCACATAGCATGATTTTACAATTTTTTAGTTTGACAATCGATTTCAATGTTGTTGTTGTTGTTGTTTTCTAGTGCCTTGCATCTGGCAATGAAGCCATTAGCATTCGTGCTTTCCAATACTTTTGAACTGTAGTTTCTTCTGATCTTAATGCTTCACAGGTCTTCAAGTGGTCTTCGTTCATTTCTGCTGGATCGTTACACAGGACACATATTGGTGAGGCTGAGATACCTATTCTGTAGAGATGACTTGCTAAGCAGTCGTGATTTGTCAATAGTCGGAAGGCTGCAACCGCTGTTTTCCTTGGCCTCTGGGGGATTATATCTGGTGTGGCTTTCATGTAACTGTTTTCTTAACGGGCACCAGTTTTACAATGTGGCAGTTACATCACCCGACTTAAACCCCCATTTTGCAAGGGGGACCACACCTATCGTTGGTCAACGGGTCCATCGGACCTAGCCGGGAGGACTAAATAGGTGGTATTTAGATCCACCGACCTTCCCCTCATGTGCCTCTGAGGGACGCTGCTGTGCTGTGATAGGCCAGCACATATGTAAATGACATTTCCTCCATTCTAGATGAAACAGTTATACCGCTGTGAAATTCGGTCCCCAGAGCCTCATCTGTTAAAAGCAGGGTGCACCACGGGCAGGATGAGGATGGGAATTGGGTAGGAGAGGCTATAGGAGGCGCATCACTACCCCTTACTACCCCTCGATTTAAATGTTGCCCTTTATAATGTTAGTGAATTGTATCGTGATTTGCATTTTGTATCAATATTTTAAAATTTTAATTTGCATTTACTTCAAATTCTGCAAACAACATGAAATAACATGATTTTAAATTACTCTCATGTTTCTTAAACAAAATTAAATGAATGAATCAAATATTTGAATGAATAACTCAACTTCTATGAATATATTTTTACAAATACTTTATAAGTAAGTATATGTGATTAAGCATTCCAGAAACAATGTTTCTTTTTTTGCCTCTTCATAACATACAAGTCGGTTTCTTTGTTATACATACATTTTACAATATTGTCATTTGCTGTCTTCGTATCAGCTATTGTTTCAGTTCCTGTTATATTTGATCCTCCACCTACGTGATCTATTTTATTTCTTTTACATACATTTTTACAATTTCCTACGCTGCCTGTCTTAAGACATGAATGCATCACCGACTTCCATTTTATTTTCTGTACTACTGATTATGCTTTCAAAACCAACTTTGGATTGTGTTATTTCACTATTTTCTTGTCTTATTCTTCGTTTTTGGATTATTTACTCCATTTACTATGGCTTCTATTTTGGTTTCTACAATACTTTTCATTTCACTTATTTCCCTATGCATATCTTTGAAATTATTTTCCATTACTACCATTTCTTTCCTACCCTGTTCTATTTCTTTTTTCAAATAACTTTTAGTTTTTACTAGCTCTACTCTATTTTCCTCAATTTTCCATCCTAAATCCTGTTTCAATTCAACCATTTTTGATTTTAAGCTAGATTCTAAGCTATCCATTTTGTTCTAAACTTAATTCCATTTTTCTCGTCATGTTTTCTATCATCATTTGGTTTTCCCCTATTATCGCTACTTCCCTTTCTACTGCTTGTGATACTTCACTACTCCTCCTACTGCACCTGCTTCCATTCTTTCTGCATTTTCTTTGCTCATAGTTGATGGATTAGTTGTTTTCCCATCCCATAGTTTCGTTAACAAACAGAAAATGTTAAAGAAAAAATTTTGTCTTAGTTTCTGCTGTATTCTTATCTTGTGTTTTTTTCATTGGGAAGTTCTTGGAGTCCTCAGGCTCAATTCATAGTTGAATTACTCGGGATGCATTGAAGATCCAGTCCTGTATATATATATTTCACAAACAAAAATTGTGACATCTGCCTGACATTGCAGGTGACCATAAAGATCCAGAATACAAAGATATATGACAAAGTCAATTTTAAGAAGAAAAAAAAATGATTAAAATTAAGATTCAAAATATCTAAAGAAACATTAAATGATTATAACAAGAAGATAACAGTTAACACATTGAATACAAGTGATTATTTAAAATATATAAAGAGTCTTTTAGGACATGTAAACATATATTTACAAAATTAAATTGTAAAGAAGTGGAAACCCTTGGGCATGTACTAGGATATTGCCCAAAGGGAAAATTACTTCGCAACACTCGTCACCACCGTGTGCGTTCATCAATTACTACAGCCCTTCGTAGAGCCAATTGGGAGGTCTATGAAGAGGTCCATTGCCTGTCTGAGGATGGTAGCCATCGAAGAGCAGATATCGTAGCCATCAAGAGGGATGCAGGAAAGGGTCTGATTCTTGATCCAACAGTAAGAATGGAGCAACATTTACAGCAGGCGACACAGGTGAACGAGGAAAAGAAGCCATCTACCAACCATGCATTCCTCAATTTTTACTCCTTCAATTTTTACTTAATTTAATATATTTACAATTTCGGACCATTGCACACCCAGTGCTTTTAGGCAGGTACTTGTGAATTTAAAACATGTTCCGCGGGCACCAAAGAGTAGTCCTTTTACCTCCCATGCATTTTCAGGTACATTATATCTCTCACTAAGGTGAGGAATGCATGGTTGGTAGATGGCTTCCTTTTCCTCGTTCACCTGTGTCGCCTGCTGTAAATGTTGCTCCATTCTTACTGTTGGATCAAGAATCAGACCCTTTCCTGCATCCCTCTTGATGGCTACGATATCTGCTCTTCGATGGCTACCATCCTCAGACAGGCAATGGACCTCTTCATAGACCTCCCAATTGGCTCTACGAAGGGCTGTAGAAATTGATGAACGCACACGGTGGTGACGAGTGTTGCGAAGTAATTTTCCCTTTGGGCAATATCCTAGTACATGCCCAAGGGTTTCCACTTCTTTACAATTTGAGTGCCGACATAGTGTTGTTCGCTGATTTCTTCCAGGCACAGATCTTACTGCTGACGTGTTACATGACAGGATTTTTCTGTTGCTCATCCACGAATTGACTCTGGGATTCTCTTTATATGTCTCAATCCCCTTTCCCTTGTGAGGTAGCTGACACCATGCATCAAACGATTTAAGTTGTAATTGTTTTCGAAGCCATCGTCCTGATTTTGACGTGATTTCATCATTAATGTCAATGTTGAAATTGGAAAGGGCTTCTTTCTTCTCTTTCTGAGTATCTCGACACAAGCGTAGATGATCATCTTGTATTTGTGAAAGCTTCTGAGCTATATTGAAAAGTTGTATATAAGCCTCCCAACCAGCTCTAATTAGTCCTATTCCTCGAAGATTACGTGGAGCGTATATCATATCATTGGGGCAATCATGTGGTAGCCCAACTATTTCTTTGACAGATGTTCTTATTAATTTATCAATATCTTCTAAAAAGGAGGATGGAATCTTATTCAGTGGTGTACTTTGAAGGGAATAAACTAATCCAGGCCAAATATATTGATTAATGATATTTAATTTTTGATCTGCTTTGAGCAAGTTGGAATAAGAAAGTGAATTCAAATCTTTTTCCAAATGTTTGATTATCTTATTCTTATCCAACTGGATTTCATTCGTGAAATTTACACCCAAATATTTTATGTTTTCGTTTTCTTTGATTGGCTCTAAAACATTTGAGCCAAATTTTATTTTAGAAGTTTCACTAAGTTTACCATGTTTGATATTTATGACATTGCATTTTAATGGATTGATATGCAAACCAATTGCAGCCAAGTTGCTGGTAGTTAAGTCTAAAAGTGACTGAGCAGAGGTTTCGTCCTTTGCTACTAAAACAATATCATCAGCAAAAGCCATGGCCGATACATTTTTTACTTGAGAGCTAAGTTGAAATCCATGCAATTTTGCAATCTCATGCTCCGTTATATCTTTAATTGTGTCATCAATCGCTAAATTAAACAATGTAGGAGAGATGGGTGAACCCTGGGCAACTCCTTCTTGTAGAAAAATAAGCGATGTTTTGTTTATGCCACATTCTACTGCAATGCTATTACCCTGAATGAGATTCAGAACTAATGCTCTCAAGTTGTTTGGCATATTGGTGCACATCAGGCATCTCTTGATATGTTCATGACCTATGCTATCATAAGCCTTGGAGATGTCAAGGAAAACAATGCAGCAATCCTTCTTGTTAGCTTTACAGTTTGTCAGACATCCATTGATGATTGATGTATTTATATGACAGCCAGGGAGCGCCACAAAACCATGTAGATAAGCGCAAAAATCGATAAATGATCTCAGTTTTTTGTCAATTACTTTTTCAATAACACGTCTGATTACAGAAAAAATTGATATTGGGTGCCAATTAGTTAGTTCATCAGAGTTTCCTTTTTTGAATATTAGAACTGTTCTTGCAGCCTTAAATACTTCAGGACATTTTCCAAATTTCAGCATCGCATTAGCTAGAAGACACAACAGTTTAGTGGTTTTAAATTCTTTTAAAACTTTTACAACCCGGAGACATCCACTTTAATCTGGCTAAGAGCAGCATTAATTTCTGCTTCCTTTATTTCTATATCATTCTCTGTACATACCGCTGCTATCTCTGGTAAGGGAGTTAGTTCATTCTCCTGTTCAAAAATATTTTGAAAATGTTGGTAAATAGAAGATGTTGGAATGTTACACTGGATACCATTTTGATTTTTCATGATATTCCTGACCACCTTGCGTCGTTGATTATAGTACAGGTACTGAGAGACTTCATATTGATACTTATTTTTGTTGTATTCTCTTTTGCGTTTAGATAGTCTTGCAGGATTTTTGGTATTTGAATATGAATTGCTCTGAGGTATTTGTTTACTTTTTCGTGCATTATAGTATCGGATGGCAGGATGTTTAGGGCCAGATAGGAAGGATAAAGCTGTGACTAAATAGCTGACCACTTCTTGGCATAGCAATTCAAATTATTCTATATCAGATTTTAGTATTATGGTTTTTAATTTTTCCTCAAACTTTGTAATGTCACCTAGTTTTTTATTTATTTGTTCATCCTTATGCAATGTATGAGTTTTTTGGATCTTATCATTTTGAGTGTCCAGCTCATTATTCTCCTCTTGCGTGTAAGAATTTTCTGTTTGCTGCTTATATTTGGAAGTTATCTTTATTTGATAAGCATCAGGATGTGCTTTACTTATATGAATAGCAACAGATTTAAAGGATTTTCCTCAGATATGACAGCATTTTTCTAGTTTGTTGCTATTGCTCATTTCGAGGTTAATATTCGAATCACATACCACTGAATTGCCAGAGTTATTTTTTGGCATAAAATCATCTATTTTACTAAGTAAGACGTTCAAAGCAGAATTTTGTTACTATAAACTGCTAATATAAGTAATTAATAAGTATTCCAATAGTAGAAATACCTGGTAACTATGTAACCACAGGCCTCCAGTTAGATCCACGATTAAGATCATAAAATTGTGTGATCATGAAGTCTTGTTCCACTAATAATTTAACACTCACAAATAAATCCTCCTATGTTTCAAGTACTTAATGCACTTGCTCTGGTATATGGAAGAATAGCTTTCATCACAACACATAATAAATGCCCAGCAAACAAAAGTACACAATACCAGGTTAGCAAATTTCTTCTTTGAATAGTAAATAAATAAAGGCAGAGTATAAAAACTATCAATTTCACACAACCAAAGCAGGGAAACTCGGAGCTTTAAACAAGATTTTCTATTAAAACTGATATATAAAAGTCTTAAATCTCAATATTATTCCATAGTTTCTCACACAGAAGATGATACTAATCCACGGCCTCCTAAAAACTCAAATTTGGCGGTCCTTGGGATGAGAAAGTCCAGATATCCTTGGGATGTATCAAAGAATCCAGACCTTGGAATGTAACTTGTAGATCTCCACAAGTGACACCTTTTACCTCATCCTTTTTATTTAAAAATTGTCTAAGTCTTTTTTCTATCCACTTCAAGCCCCACGATTGTGTAGCCAAATGTGGCGGTTTTTTTATTATGGGTGGTGCAGCGATGGGACTCATCTTCAGAGTTGTTAGCAGAAAGAAGATGGCATTGATTAATGTATTCTCAATAAATATTCAGATTTCCGCCAAAATTATCTTTATTATAATAAAATTATAATATTATAATAACTTTACTCTTTACAAATATAGCTGCTGTAAGTTTCTGAAGCTATTCAGTTTAATATCTTTGTGATTCTCGGGTAACCTAAATTCAGTATAGCATCTTCCTTTCTTAGTTTGAAAACAGTGTTGTTATAATCAATTTAATTTAAAAGGTGAGTCAATTAATAATACTAAACAACACTTACATTTATAATTTTCTGGAATGCATTTTGGAGGTTAACTTTCCTCCATTATCAACCGGATAATAACTGGGTTTCCATGATAGCGGATGGCGATGCTTCTTCTGATGTTTCTTCTGGTAATGGTTCAAGGAATTTGCTGAAAATATCTTTCTGGGGAATGTCGAAATTAAATACTTGGTTTCTATTTTTTAAAATGAAGATTTGTTCCCATGAAGACAGCTCTTGTTTTCCTGTTATGCATTTGAGGAGTTTCGGCTCTGGCTTTATGTCGTGATTTTTTGTCCAAAAGTGAAAGGCAACTGCTGATTATTCCAATTGTTTGCTCTTGATGTTCCTAACGTGTTCCTTGGATCTAATTTCTAAATTTCTTTTCATTTTTCACATGTTTACTTCATTACAATCACTGCATTCAATTTGGTATATGCTGGATTTTTTGTTAGGTGGAATAGCATCTTTGATGTTTGAAAGCAGCAGGTTTTTTATGGAGTAATGGTTTACTGGTGCTAGCTGAATGTTGTATTCCTTGAACACTTTTTTAAATTTATCAAAGGCCCATGGATGATATGTGAATTTTTTTAATGTCATTTTTGTTTCTGCTGTTGTGAGAGTTGTAGTTTCTTTTAGTAATCTTTTTCTTTTCTGCTCGTTTTACTTTTTTATATATTAATTCTTTGGAGAAGCATTTTTTTTTTTTTTTTGCGCTATTTCAATTATTTTGTAATATTCTGTTTTGTATTCTGCTGGAAGAGGGATGTTCACCAATCTATGTGTTAAACTATTGAAGATTGTTTGTTTGTGGCTTCTTGGATTGTAACTATTAGCTTCTATGTAGCTGTCCGTCTGTGTTGGTTTTCTGTGAATACCGAAGTTTATTCTATCCTTGCTTTTGATTAATTTTAGATCTAAAAATGGGAACTCATCTTTTTCCATTTCCACTGTGAAATTTATGCTTTTGTCCTGTATGTTCGGAAGTTTTAATGCATCACTGATGTGTCCTTTTGGAACTATTGCAAATATGTCATCTACGTACCACTGCCAGAGTTTGAACATCCACGGGAAACCTTTTGTGATCCTTATTTCTAATGAACTCATGTACATGTCTGCCAAGAATGCTGAGGGAGGGTTGCCCATTGCTAAGTAAAGTCGCTATTCCCCAGTATACCAATAAAAAAACTCCCATCACTGATCAAAAATTGGCTCAAATCACTTGGAATGTCATCATCAGAAATTGCAGAATACATAGAACTCACCAAATTATGCACAGAACAAAATTTTTTCCAGTACCAAAGTATTTCCGTCAAACTTCATGTTTAGCAATGGGTCTATTTTGTTAACGTAAATCTTTACACTGATATATACTTGCATATTCTATCCTTTGCATGTAGATTCACTATTTTACTATTGATTTGATATGTGAATATAAATAATTCCTGCTCTACATTCCAGGTGCCCTACAAAATCTTTTCTACAGAATCTCAAATTTTCATCAAGCAGTTATTCTCTCAGATTCCAGGGCAGCATTATAGCAATTACTTCCAAGTTGTCAGCAAAAAACCAAACTATTATAGAATGTTGGAAAATCCTTACCCATCTAACAGCACTTCAAAGACAACTAGTCTTCCAATGGATACCAGCTGTGTGAACTGAGTGGTAATGACAAAGCTCATTTTCTTGCAAAAAAGGGTACCAGCAGTGTACAGAAATCTATAGTTAATCTATCATTTCATGCAGCTAAAAGATTAGTGAATTCTAAATTCAAACAAATTATTGCAAAATATTACTATGAAAAAACAAAACATAAAAGGTGGGAACTACCAAACAGTAATTCCTGAGTATCCTCGAAAAACAGCAGTTGCAAACTTCAGGTTGATTACCGGACATGATTGTCTGGCAAAACATTTGAACACAATTGGGATATATTCTTCACCACTCTGTCCTCTATGTGATCTGCAAGAGGAAATGGACCAACACAACCTTCAAATATGGCTGTCCACCTCTTAGTGCCCCATTAATCAGTAAAAAATATTAGAGCAAGAGGACTAATGATTTCATTGTCAGAAATCCAGCATTGGCCAACAACAACAACATTCCAGGTGCAATCCAATTGTCTTTGTACACATAATTCTAATATGCCATCCACTTGGTCGCAATAAGCACCTCTCTCCCTCTCTCTGCAAAATGTCAATCTCTTTCTTCGTTGGCACTGACTATAGTAGCCTAAATGGTTGAAAACAGTTCACAGAAAGTTAAAAAAAAAAAGAACCAGAGAAGTTTCTAAACAAAAAACACAAAAAATAAATAAATAAATTAATTAATTAATTTAAAAAATGTAAAATATGGTGTACCTCAAGGTACAGTGTTAGGACCTCTACTTTTCATTGCATATGTTAATTATATTATCTGTCACCAAGATACAGTTGCAGTAACTTTTGTGGATGACATAACCGCTGTGTCCTGATGCAAAATAACAAAAGCCTCAAATGAAAATTTAAACTGCACTGCTAATACACTATGTGTTAAACTATTGAAGATTGTTTGTTTGTGGCTTCTTGGATTGTAACTATTAGCTTCTATGTAGCTGTCCGTCTGTGTTGGTTTTCTGTGAATACCGAAGTTTATTCTATCCTTGCTTTTGATTAATTTTAGATCTAAAAATGGGAACTCATCTTTTTCCATTTCCACTGTGAAATTTATGCTTTTGTCCTGTATGTTCGGAAGTTTTAATGCATCACTGATGTGTCCTTTTGGAACTATTGCAAATATGTCATCTACGTACCACTGCCAGAGTTTGAACATCCACGGGAAACCTTTTGTGATCCTTATTTCTAATGAACTCATGTACATGTCTGCCAAGAATGCTGAGGGAGGGTTGCCCATTGCTAAGTAAAGTCGCTATTCCCCAGTATACCAATAAAAAAACTCCCACCACTGATCAAAAATTGGCTCAAATCACTTGGAATGTCATCATCAGAAATTGCAGAATACATAGAACTCACCAAATTATGCACAGAACAAAATTTTTTCCAGTACCAAAGTATTTCCGTCAAACTTCATGTTTAGCAATGGGTCTATTTTGTTAACGTAAATCTTTACACTGATTGTAGCACAGCATTGGCCAACAACAACAACATTCCAGGTGCAATCCAATTGTCTTTGTACACATAATTCTAATATGCCATCCACTTGGTCGCAATAAGCACCTCTCTCCCTCTCTCTGCAAAATGTCAATCTCTTTCTTCGTTGGCACTGACTATAGTAGCCTAAATGGTTGAAAACAGTTCACAGAAAGTTAAAAAAAAAAGAACCAGAGAAGTTTCTAAACAAAAAACACAAAAAATAAATAAATAAATAAATAAATAAATTAATTAATTAATTTAAAAAATGTAAAATATGGTGTACCTCAAGGTACAGTGTTAGGACCTCTACTTTTCATTGCATATGTTAATTATATTATCTGTCACCAAGATACAGTTGCAGTAACTTTTGTGGATGACATAACCGCTGTGTCCTGATGCAAAATAACAAAAGCCTCAAATGAAAATTTAAACTGCACTGCTAATACACTAGTGAAATACTTTTGAGTTCATTAATCTAAAATATAACATGCAAAAAGTAAAATTATTTGGTCCTGTACAGCAAAGAACATATCTAATACAGGATTAAAAATAAATAACATTGAAGTAAAATTGTATAAGTTTCATGAACTTAGGGCAGGGCAGGGCAGGGCAGGGCAGGGCAGGGCAGGGCAGGGCAGGGCAGAGCAGAGCAGCACAGCACAGCACAGAGCAGGTCAGAGGCAAGTTAAGTCCAGTGGGTGGCAGTGGTGGTGCACATCAGATGTTTCACTATGCTCTTTGGTCACAGCATACTCCTCAACTAATATGTTTCTTACAATAATACTATTATTCTGTACTTTCTGTGTCAAGTTTCCTGTGTCTCTAACTTTCTGTCCTGAGCTGTTCAAAATAGCAGAACTTTTTAGTATGCCCAGCCACAATACAAATGTGGGAAAAGTTATTTTTTTTTTATTAATATTCAATGGACCAAATCAGGACAGTTAAATGTAGCCAAGGTTAGGTTAGTAACTGCTGAATACAACTTCAAATTGTCTACAATTTTATACCTACTTGTCAGGGAGTAACGCATTGCTTACAAAAATTTCAAATTGGTTTAATAATGAAGTGCTCCTGGTAAAATCAAGGAGAAGGAGGAGGAGCAGGAGGAAGAGGAAGAGGAGAAGAAGAAGAAGAAGAAGAAGAAGAAGAAGAAGAAGAAGAAGAAGAAGAAGAAGAAGAAGAAGAAGAGTGAGTGAGTGGTGTTTAAGGGCCCGTCGACAGCTAGGTCATTGAAGAAGAAGCAGGAGAAGAAGAAGAAGAAGAAGGAGAAGAAGGAGAAGAAGAAGAAGGAGAAGAAGCAGAAGGAGGAGGAGGAGGAGAAGGAGGAGGAAATTAAATTATTTTGTTGTTTAACGACGCTGTCAATTGCTAGGATCACATCAGTGTCGCCGGTGTGCCGGGATTTCGTCCCGCAGGAGTTCTTTTACATGCCAGTAAATGTACTGACATGGAGCTGTCGTTTTTAAGCACGCTTAAAAACCATCGGCCTGGGCCGGGTTTGAACCCGCGACCTTGGGATCAGTAGGCCAGCGTCTAACCAACTGAGCCACCCAGACAGACAAGGAGGAGAAGGAGGAGAAGGAGGGGAAGGAGGAGAAGAAGGAGAAAAAGTAGAAGAAGAAGTAGGAGAAGAAGAAGGAGGAGGAGAAGGAGAAGGAGGAGATGGAGAAGAAGCAGGAGGAGGCGGAGGAGAAGGGAGAAGAAGGAGAAGATGGAGAAGAAGCAGGAGGAGACGGAGGAGGAGAAGGAGAAGGGAGAAGAGGGAGAAGAGGGAGAAGAAGAAGAAGAAGAAGAAGGAGAAGAAGAAGAGGATGAAGAGGCGAAGAAGCAGAAGAGGAGAAGCAGAAGAAGAGGAGGAGAAAGAAGAGGAAGAGGAGGAGAAGGAAGAGGAGAAGGAGGAGGAGATGGAGAAGGAGGAGGAGAAGAAGAAGCAGAAGAAGAAGGAGAAGGAGGAGGAGAAGGAGAAGTAGGAGAAGAAGGAGGAAAAGAAGCAGGAGGAGGCGGAGGAGAAGGAGAGGAAGAAGAGGAAGAGGAGAAGATGCAAGGAGGAGGAGCTGAAGCAGAAGGAGCAGAAGAAGCAGGAGGAGAAGAAGTAGAAGAAGAGGAAGAAGAGCAGAAGAAGAGAAGAAGCAGAAGAGGAGGAATAGGAGGGGACGGAAGAGGAGGATGAAGAGGAAGAAGAGGAAGGAGGAGGAAGGAGGAAGAAGGAGGGGCAGGAAGGAGGGGGAGGAAGGAGGAAGAAGAGAAGGAGGAAGAGGAAGAAGAGAAGGAGGAAGAGGAAGAAGAGGAGGAAGAGGAAGAAGAGAAGGAGGAAGAGGAAGAAGAGAACGAGGAAGAGGAAGAAGAGGAGAAAGAAGGAGGAAGAAGAGGAGGAAGAAGAGGAGGAAGAAGAGGAAGAAGAGGAAGAGGAGGAAGAAGAGGCAGAAGAGGAAGAAGAGCAGAAGAGGAGGCAGAAGAGGAGGAAGAGGAGGATGAAGAAGAGGAGGAAGAGGAGGAGGAAGCAGAGGAGGAAGAAGAGGAAGTAGAAGAAGAATGTTTGTAATGATGAAACATGAGGGTAAGTCATGCAACTACTATTGAGTGAGTGAGTGAGTGAGTGAGTGAGTGAGTGAGTGAGTGAGTGAGTGAGTGAGTGAGGTTTAAGGCCCCGTCGACAGCTAGGTCATTAGAGCCCAAGTCAAAAAGGATAAAAACATGAAAAAACTCATCACCACTTAACACTCATAGTTAAATATTTAAACAGATAAAAGCTAAAACAGTTGAAATTTAAAACTGGTCTAAAGGGTAAGCTAAAACAATTAAAACTGGTAAATTGATCTAAGAAGGTAAGCAGATAAAATGTAAAAGGTAAAAAAATAAAACCAAGATATAAAATACAAGTCAAACCTGCTTACCAAAGCAAATACTGCCGACGAACCTCAGCACTATATTAACAGCTACCAGGTCGTCGCCTAAAATGGACTTCAAAGTACAACCCAGGCCCAACAGCTGGCGTTCACGGGTGCAACACGGACAATCAATGAGCACATGGGCCACAGAGAGCTGAACGCCACAACTGGAACATACAGGCGCCAGCTCACCACGCAGATGGTGTCCATGCGTGATGCGTGTGTGACCTGTTTTCAGCCGGGCTAAAATGACTTCTGCACGCCTGGTATCCCTTGAAGATGTTATCCAAGGTTGCACAGTGTCCTTGATTGTCTGCAATTGGGTGCCAGTTACATCCAACGCTTCCCATGATTGCTGTCGACTGATAAAATGACGGAAGTACCGTTGTACATCCGTGTAAGGCAGGCTGCATGGTAAAATTTCAGGCAAACGGCAGGCAGACTTAGCAGCCTCATCCGCCGCTTCATTGCCGGGAATACCTACATGGCCTGGGGTCCAGGTAAAAACAAACTGGTATCCTCGCGAGAACAACCGCGAAACCAGTGTCTGAATTCTCACAATCAGTGTCGACGAGCCGAGAAACTGTTGCAATGCCTGCAGCGCGCTCAGAGAGTCATAGCAGACAAAACTTCCAGGAATGGAACTGGAGATAAAAAGGATGAAATAAAAGATTGCAAACAGCTCGGCGGTAAAACCAGAACTCAAGTCTGGAAGACGGTACTTGTGAGTCTCACCGTTATGCACAAAACTACACCTGTAGCACCATCCACCTAGGAGCCATCGGTAAATACCAGTGTAATTCCGGTAACATCCCAGGACCTCGGTGAAAAGCTGACGATACACCGATGGAGGGTAGCTACCTTACCTTGTGTCGAAAGCTCCAGGTCGAACTGGGTAGGCTATAATTGCCAAGGAGGACAGCAGCCAAGAGAATGCCGTTCGACAGCAGGCATGGGGAGAGCGTGTGCACTAAGCAGCTCGCGAAGCCGAATACCACTTGGGCGAGGGATTGGCTACTCCGGAGATAACAGTGAGTGAGTTCCAGGCGCAATACAGAGTTAAAAGAGGGGTGGCTGGGTGGGCTGCAACTGGGCCACGTAAGAACATAATAAAAAACGAGTACCGGATAGGAAGTGGAGGTTCGCCAGAGTCAGCATATAGACACTCGACATGACTAGTACGGAAAGCCCCAGTAGCTAGACGGATACCAGCGTTATGTACAGTATTTAAAAACGAAGTTTAGAGGGGGCCACTGCGCCATAAATAAAACTGCCGTAATCTAGTTTGGACCTCACCAATGAACGATAAAGCCTCAACATGACAGTGCGCACGCGGCCCCAAGATACTCCAGATAAAACCCGGAGCACTCAAAGCGAACGATTGCAGGAGGCACCAAGTTGACGAATATGGTGCTCCCATGTGAGTTTGCTGTTTGTGGTAAAGGCCAACAGCTTGATGTGCGAAACAAACGGCAGGGGTGTGTCACGCAAAATGGAGATCTGGAGGAGGATGTACACCACGAAGTCGATGAAAGTGCACACATTGTGTTTTCGTAGAACTTAAAGCCGGTGCGAAGGGGCCCAGTCAGCGATAGATGTTATGGTCAGCTGCACTTGACGTTCGATATGCTCAAGACTAAAAGATCGACAATAGATCGCAAAGTCGTCAACATACAGTGACATCGGGATTCCTCTACGAACAACATTAGCAATGCCGTTAATGGCTACGGCGAAAAGCGTTACACTAAGAGTCGACCCCTGGGGCACACCATTTTCCTGGATCCTCTCTTGTGAGACCGTATACCCAATGCGGACACGAAAGCGACGAAGGGCTATAAAGTTATAAAGAAAGATTGCTAAAAGACCTCGCAAACCATAGCCATGAGGAGTACGGAGGATACCATGGCACCATGTGGTATCGTAGGCCTTCTCCAGGTTGAAGAAGACACCCAAGACATGCTGCTTCAGGAGAAAGGCATTTTGGATGTAGGCTTCCATGCGTGTCAGATTGTCGACACTGGAGCGATGGCGACGAAAACCTCGCTGACCCATTGCTCAGCAGGTTATACGTCTCTAGCCACCATACTAAGCGAGTGTTAATCATCCATTCAAAGGTCTTGCAGACGACCACTCGTCAGTATATAGAGCAGTAGCTAGAGGGAAGTGTCCGGTCTTTTCCGGGTCGAGGGATAGGGATCACAACACTCTCTCGCCAGGAGGACGGAAAAACCTGCTGAAGCCAGATGCGGTTATAGATGCTCAATAGGAAAGATAACAGCCTTAGGTGGAAGATGAAGCAGCATTTGGCAGTGGATGTCGTCAGGACCAGGAGAAGAGTCGTGAGTGAGAGACAACGAATGCGTCAGTTCCGCTTCAGTAAAAGGTTCATTGTAGGGTTCACTACAATCACTGTTAAAATACAGGCTTATCCGCTCCGCAGATTCCTTAATCAGTAAATGTCGTAGCTTTGAGTTTGGCTAGTAGTGGCGAAAGAATCGGCAAGGAAGTCGGCAATATCCTGCTCGCTGGTGTATATGGAGCACTGTACGGCAAGACCAGGGGTGATCGTCCGGCGACCCTTACCGTATATACGCTGGACGGCAGTCCACAACTTCTGGGCCGAACTGCGACGTGAAAGGGAAGACAGGTAAGATTCCCAGGATGTGTGTTTTGCATTGCGCAGTACAACGCGCCCTTGCACGAGAATGTTTAAAAGTAATAAAATTCGCCTCCGTAGGGTGTACACGGAAAACACGCAGAGCACGCTTGCGTGCTTTAATAGCCAAACGGCATTCCTCGGACCACCAAGGCACAGAAACGTATCGTGGTGTAGATCAACCTCGAGGAATGCTGGAATCTGCTTCGAGAAGGATAGAGCAAGTAAAATACTCCACCATGTGGTCAATGGTGGTAAAAACATGGTCGGTCAAGTGAATGCGGGAACGGAATTTCCCCCAGTCCGCCTTGGAAATAATCCAGTGAGGATATCGTGTTGGCACAGAATGGTGGCTGGATATGTGAATGCTAATGGGGTAATGATCACTGACGAATAAGTCGGACAGTACTGACCAATCAAGTATAGGTACTAGTGACGCGCTGCTGAAAGAAACGTCAAGCGCGGAGTATGTACCATAAGCAAGTGATAAAGCAGGCACGCCAGTGTTTAATAGGACTAAGGCAGACATTGCAAACGTCTGCTACAGGGCACCCACGAGCACTGTCAGTGCCAGAGTCCCAGTGAGAGTGCTTGGCATTCAGATCGCCGAGAAAGATAAGCGGTGGTGGAATCTGTGCAAAGAGAGCCCGAAGATCCTTCTCGTGTACGACACTGACCGGTGGCAGATATACATTGCAAACGGAGAAACAGAGGCCCCTGCAGCTGTACACGCACAGCTATAGCTGGCAGCGTCGTGTTAAGGCGTATACTGGTGGCAGAGATGTTATGCGCCACCAGTGTAGCAACACCACTGCATGCTCTCCTATCACCTGCAGAGTCGTGGCAGAATGCTAAAAAACCACGAAAATGGAGAGGGTGATTAGGCTTTAAGTGGGTTTCTTGTAGGCAGACGATTGATGGTGAACACTGAAAAACTAAGTGTTCTAGGTCCGGAGCACGTGCCCGGTACCCATTAACATTCCACTGGATTATTTCCAGGGTGAAGAGTTTAGTGTTTGGTCTTCATCTTTTTCTTTTTCATTCTTACCTTGACCGACCTGGGACCCGGAATGTTTAATTCGCCGTCCTCTAGTGACTCAGCCCACATTCGGGAGTCTGGAGATCCCCGGCGGATCGTTGAGCGGGAGCGGGGCTTCTTTGACGAGGAACGACTACTCGCCCGGTGTTTATTGCGCGAATGATTGGCATGGACAGGCAAAATAGTGGAGCCACTGCTGGTGGAAGTCTGGTGCGCTTGTGTCTGCACGGCGGAAGATGTAGTAGCCGGTGCAGGAGCACCACGAGACGGTGGAGAGATACTCATTGGTAAATCCGTTTGTGTAGCAGCATCAGCGACCGAAACATGTTGGACGGCCACAGTGTGAGCAGGACTGCGGCGGACTGCTGACGCAAAACCTAGGGTGGTCACAGTTTCAGCTGCTCAAAGCGGCGACACGCTTCCAAAAATGTGAGCCGCTCTTTCACACGCAACTCCTGTATTGCATTCTCGTCCATAAACGTGGATCACTGGCGCGAGCTGGATGGATGGCTCTCACCACAGTTCACACAAAGAGGATTCCTTGTACATGCTGTGTCCTCATGGGCAGGTAAACCACAATGCTCAAAAATGGCGGGATTATTGCAGGAGGTCTTAGTATGGCCAAACCGCTGGCATCTAAAGCAGTGCATGAGGTCCGGCACATAGTGGCATACAGCCACACGTTCATAGCCACAAAAGATAAACTTAGGCAACTGAGTGCCTTTGAATGTCAAAAACACCGTACAAAGAGCTTGCTCCTTGCCATCCTGCTTGCGAGTAAGACGGTAGGCTTGACAGACACGCTGGTCAGAGAGGCAGCTGACAATCTCCTCATTCGTCAGATTGTCCAGACTAGAGGTGGTTACAACTCCCCTACAGGTGCTAAGCGATTTGTGGGGGGCTACCCGAATTGGGTACGACCCCAACAAAGCCGCTTTCAAAAGTTTCTGTGACTGATCTGCCGTGTTGATCTTAATTAGCAGCGTACCATCTCGTACTCTCGTCGCGTTCTTCACCGGGCCACATATCCTGTCTACTTCGCGTTTGATGTAAAACGGGCTAATATCTTTCAGTGTCTTTCCTTCACAGCTCAATGACATAATTAAAAGAGTTGAACAAAGGGGTTTTGCACGGATGCATAATTGATTGGACCCCCATCCGAAACCGTCGGCGTCAGCCTGCCATCCGGGGGTCAAAGGATAAAAGACACCAAAATCTCCACGGTCTGTGCCGCCGTGGAGACCCCCTCCATGACTGACCTCAAGGCGTACTTCAGAGGGACTACCCTCCGATCTCCACTGCTTGTCCGCATGGGTAAACCGTTCACCATGCGCACCCCGGCTATATGCCCCCACCACAGGAATAACTGCCTGTGGCTCCCCGCTTTAGCCCACGCTGCCTCAAGGGGAGTCAGCGTGGATTCAGGGGACTTCGGGTTGATTACACCGGGGTTCCATCAGCGGTAACACGTCCGGCTGGTGATACTAACCCGACGGCATGTGGCCGTCGGGAAATTAACACCGGCCGTGCCCTCAAGAAGCTACATGAGTGTACATGACATGTGGACGGGCTCCAAACCTAAGGCTACACATGGGGGCAGTGTGAAGGGTCCGCCCAACCTTCGAGCCCTGAGACCTCCGATGAGCACACAAGTCGGGGGCCGCACTGAAAACCTTGGGACAGGACCACGGAGATAGGAAAGATCCCTGCTGGTGAGACAGGAGTTATAAAACTAAGGCCTTACTAACTAATAATCATAATAAATCTAGAAGAGGAAGAGGGTGATGATAAGAAGCAACATAAGCTGCTGTACGTGGCAACAGTTAATGAACATGGAGGGGGTGAAATTATGGTGAGCGACTCGGGGCCCCAGGTGCACCAAACCCGGACCTAACATAGTATGTCCCCTGGGGGGAGGGGGGGGGGGGGGTGCTACTATTGAATGACGCATAACAAGTACTAGTTGGCCATGATATGAGCCTACTTGGAGGGTGGTGCCACTATTTTGCTGACAATGCATTACATCAACAATGCTAGCATCAGAGGGCAGTAAGGAGCGAGGCGAAAGTAGGAATGTACATTTGCACACTAAAAACAGCATTTGTAAGCCTCAGCCCTTACACTAAATACACTGCATATATGTCCTTTACTTGGCTGCACTTCCGGCGCTCCACCTACTCCATAACTGTTTAGTTCTTCTTACCACTGAACGCACTCATACTGTAGCTGACTACAGTCGTCACGAATGAAGGCAGCTGTGCAGAAGAGAAATATTCAACGATGTCACAGTCACACGTTTTCTAGCCAATCAGGCATAGTCTGTTTCAGGGTGCATGTGAGAGTACTTGCCTACAGTTTTAACAGTAAAATTAAATAATTCTGAGCAATAAGTCCATTCCATTATGTAATAGCAAGTTTGTTAGGAGTTCCGACGAAGGCAGAAGCAAACAAGTTATGTTATTCACAGTCAAGCCACAGAAACGGTGTATAATGTGTACAAATACTTCCTGAAAAAGACAAGAAACAGTTGCAATGCAGCACTTCCCCTACTACTCCTACCTGCACATTATATGTAATTTATCACCATCATTCCTGACAGCTGCTCTACTACACTAGAAGAACAGAAAATATTGTAGTCGTCAAACGTGTTGGAAGGTCAAAGTTGTACCACTACTTTTGAGTATCAGTATAACATTGAGTAAAAGCATTGTAATGTTCCTTTTTTAAAACTGAATAATATTTTTAATATCATGCATAAATATGTATGTAACATTTAGAAATCCTTAGTATGAGTGTCAAAAATTGATGTGCCAAAACAAAATATTTTTTTTAAGATCTAAGCTGAGCTAATATAAATATACATGGTACTCACCAGACATTATTCGTTAAAGGGATCACTAAGTACTAACTTACAGCATATGACCACGTGCTCCCTTAAATTTTCCATCCCAAAATATTTACAATTGTCAAGAAGAATCAACAGTGAATTTTGAATGTTTGTTACCAATTAAATCTTGTGTTGCTTGTGACTATTGGTGTGCCATTATAGCTTTACCACAATACAGGATTTTACCACCACAATTCAAAATACCCTTAAACTTTGCAGCATATTGTTGCATATGGTAACTTGCACTATTTTTCACTCTGGGCATGTTTAATCCACTGTGAACTCAAAACTGCAGATATGTTACTTCCCAGCACCACAACACAACTAGAAGACTGTATAACTTTGCAGATTTATAAATGACTAATTATTGACTATACAGTTTAATGGCCATCTACAGGTATCAGTGTATCAACTAGCAGGCTGTGAAGTGATAACAGTTGCTTCATTAAGCACATGGCAGTGGAGGAAGTCTCTATTCTATCTTGCGGGCTCATGAAGCTAGAGAAAACAGATGTTTGTATTTTCTTATAACTGAAAGTGATACTTCAGCTGACATATCAGTTCTTCCAATAATGAATAACAAATTGTGACATCTGGTCCATGTAATTGAGCATTAAAGAAGTTGGATGGTGGTTGTTAAAAATAATTCTGCTCCTGCTTTTATGTGATTTTATGCAAGTATGTGATTTTTGTGGAATTTATGTGAATATCCAAACTTATTTATTCACATAAAAAGTCAGAAAATATGTGTTTTTATGTGCAATAAAACAAAATATTTGCTGCAGTGTGAATATCCAGAATGTTAAACTCAGTTTCAAGCTTGTATTACAGCACAAATAAAATATGTGTCTATCTAAAAATCTGAGCCCATATCATGAGTAATTGTAAGCTTTCATGGCCTGAGTCAGAATAATGAATAGTGGATTCTTCCGGGCTGATAAGTCATGATCTGCTGGCATTTTTATGTCTAGATGTTTCGTCCACAACTGTGGTGAATATCATCACTGGCGTGGTCTCAGTCTTCCTGGCAAAGGTTTAATCACAATTACTTGTTAGCTGGAAATGCAGTGGTATTTAAAGGTGAGTGCGGTGGGCAGGGCTACACAATGGCTACACAGACTAGTAATTTCGCAGAGCTTTATGTCCACCTAGACCTGCAGCTGCCAGTCTCAAAGAAGAGCAACCTAAGAACAAAGGCATGGCCTTCCTGCCACATTTAAAAAATGTCACAACAGAGAAGCAATTTTTAAACCCACTAGGAAGATTAACAATTTATTATGCTCTCCCAAAGATTCCAGAGACCCACTTACTTTGGTTTGCATATACAAGACTCCTTGCTCTTGTGATTCAGCACACATAGGCACCAATGTAGCGTCAACACACTACTGACAGAGCACAAGAGATGCTGTCGTCTGGGACAGTCAGAAAAGTATGCAGTCGCAGAGCGTGCTTTATGAGCAGAAGGTGAGCACATAATCTAATATCTTTAAACAAGCAATTCTTGTATATGTTGTTAGCTAATGCTGGATTTCTGACAATGAAGTCATTAATCCTCTTGCTCTCCAATATTTAATATATTGATAGAGCAATAGCAGTATAGTAACCGCTTTTTAGAGAGCACCATATTTTTATGTTTTGGCAGTTACATCGCTCTCTCACAACCCCCAGAATGTCTGGAGGACCACACCTGTCGTTGGTTTACGGGTCTCACCGACCTGACCGGGAGAATTAACAAAATAAATTCACCGACCATATCCTCTGATTACCAATCAGAGGACGTATTACATGCCATGACAGATCAGCATGTTAGGGGTTAATATTTTATAGAGAAATGGAGAGGTTGGAAAAATAAAGACTCCCTAGCCCTCGGTAACCTTAATAGCATCGGGGTTGGGAGAGAACAAGAGATGACCAAGGTAAGGTCAGATAGAAAAGTTACAGTGAGAAGCAAAACACCAGTAAGTGGAAGTAATGTTCTGCTCAGCTTGGGTACCTTGTGGTTGCCATTCACATATCCCCTAGATGGAGACCCCTGAGTAGATGCACATAATGTGAAAGCATACATTTTTAACCCCTATAAAAAACATGCAAATGCATGAACATCCAAGGCCTAGTGATTAGCAATGTACAAAGCATTTAATGTGTAATGGTGTGAAGAAATATAGAGGATATATTTGTTGAATTTGAAATAATGAATATGGGACTAAAAACCTCAAAACTCAAGAAAATTTCATACAAAAAATAAATAACATACAGAAGAAGTATGATATACAAACAAGTAATAAAATTGAAAAAAACCACTCCCAAGATGCCCCCTCTATCAAACCGAAATTAACCTTGAAGATGAACTAATTCAAAATATCACAGCTAAGAAAGACTATGATTCAGTAGTATGAATATAGTATACCTACATTATAATTTGTACTACACTACATGGAAAGATAAATTGCGATCTTCAGATATACAACTTATAATTTGACATGTATGTGAAGTGGAATGTGAAAAAAAAGTGGGCAAACCACTCAGAGAAACAAAGAATTGCCTGGTTGCCTTAATAAAATTTACAGATTTGCAAGTATAAGATTACATCTGTGATATAACAGTGGCTGAAAGTAGCACTAGGTTACTCAGTTTTAATTAAAGCCTAAACACATATCTGGCCATTATTGCAGCACCATCAAAAGTTTGAGCAACAATGAAGAAACTGAAGCTGTTAACAGTGAAGCAACAGAATCCAAAATAAAAACAAATTCAGAGACCAAAAGCCTCACTCATCCCAGCAACCGCCGCAAGCTCCCGAAATGCTGGTAGTACTCTCAATAGTGTATACAATGGCGAAATTGATCCACATTTAATATTCTTCATGGACGAGGCTTGATTCCACCTTCATGGATATGTGTATAAACAAAATAATCAATGGAGCTCTGAGAAACCTAATATTCTTCATGAAATACCCCTGGGTGTATGGTGCGCCATTAGCAGAGAAAAAATTATAGGCCCAATTCTTTTTTGAGTTAACAGTTGATGCCCGTACATACGTGAATACAATTTTGCCCCCCCCCCCCCCCCCCCCAACTTTTTTAGACAATTGACAGAGAAAATAGGCAATCTTTTGATGAGAAGAGTTGAAAGTGTGTTTCAGGACAGAATTATTAGTAGATTTGTGGTTTTCTGACCTAATTCCCGACGATTTCTATCTCTGGGCTAACTTAAAGCATAAAATGTACAAGAGAAACCCACACATCCTGGAAGAATTAAAACAAAATATCCACCAGGAAACTGCCAGCATTTCTCAACATGAAATACAGCGAGTGATGGATAATTTCCTAAAGACGTGTCAAAAATGTATGGATGCCAGTGGACAGTTTCAGCAACTGCTATAACTATATTGGTAAGTAAAGCCTTTAAAAGTAGCTTTAAAATGTTATATGGTTTTATCCGTGCTGTTCTATAACAGTGGCAGTTGGCGACGAGCAGTGACCCCAGACTCACACAGGCGTACAATTGTATGATAATTGACTCAATACTGCTGGGGACTATATTGAGGAGTAGACAGTGAATTTCTGGAAATATTGCAATCAATACTTGTTACCTGGTAAAGCTTTTTGTTATCTTTCTAGGTATCAGAACTTAGTTTCTGGATGAAAAAAATGAACCCTGTTGTATATATCAATGAATGCGTTGAGCTGTGAGATTCTTTTACTACCCCAGGTCATGGTACAGGTGAAATGAACGAACACAGGACGTAACTTTGCTATATCACTTTTATTTGCACTTTTCTCGTCGAATATTACACTCATTACATTTAAATTAACTTTCGTTGCACCTGAAAATACTTCCTTGATAGCCTTTTCATGTTATCAGTTATTTTAGACCACTTTTAGCGTCCGCATCTACGTGTGTCACAAAATGTGTCCTTGCTCTCCGAACTCCAGGATGCTAATAAGAAAAAAGTTGGTGCCTCTTTACATAATGCTTTTGTATTCATATGCGTATGCGCTCATTTTGCCGTGAAGTACACTTTGAAACCTTCCTACACACTAAATAGTTCTTGTGATGTTAGGGAAGCTATCTTTTCTATCCTCCCTACACTTTTAACATTAAATATATATGGTTCTTATATTTATACATATTAAATTTGAACATGTTACTTAACATTTATGACATTTTTAAACAACTGTTTTCTATAACAATGGAGACAATGGCAATACATTTTCAGCACTCAACAAATCCCTACCAACATGAAAAATTAACTATATTTACAACAAATATTTATATAAATGCTTTCTTTCTGGGGCCTAACCATATATTCTGTCCCAGTATGTTAGGATCATAAATAATGCACAAATTAAGATTTGCAGCAAAAAAAAAAACTGAATGAAAACAGGAATGTCACATGTTTGTAATGTAGACAACTCAATGTTGGGTTTATTGATGAAATGTGAATGTATATCATCTCACACTTCGAGGCACTACAGTGCCAAAACCATACATTTCTGGACAGAGGTTCCTATTCGAAAACCAACCAGTCCGCCACCCCACACAACACACCAAGCATTGTCTGTGTTTTTTTGGGACACCTGTATATATACATCTATTCTAGGGTTGCCAGGTCTCCCATATTTCTTAGGTTCTCACTATTTCAGCCTTATTTTATTGAGTCTCCCTACTCCTGTAATTTGAACTATTTCTCCCTATTTCATACACTGCCATGAATTCTGAGTTTTAGAAGGGTATTTGAAATATGCGATATATTGAAGTGGTAGTTCCTTTTTCCCAATGTTAGCAGCAGTATTTTAATTAGCTGTGGTAGCAGCAAGCATTTTTCTCTTATTGGTTGGTAGAGTTTAGCCAATCCTAAAGCGTACCGTACCTGTGGTCATGTGATGCTTGATGTGAGAATGCATCTTGTTCACTTGCATCTTTGAACTGAAGAGAAGAACACGTGTTTTGTTTGTTTGTGGTTCTATAAAGCAAGTAAAATCATGGAAGGCAATGGCTGCAATGAAATGAACAAAACTCCACCCAAGAAGAAACCTAAGTACATATGTATTTATCTTTCTGTTTGGGAAGATACTTATTTTTGGGCAAGACCTGTGAAGGGTAACAAGCATTAGGCACATTAATCTTTATGGCTTTTTAAAAGAGTGAAATAAGTGAGATTACGAAATCACCATTTTGTAAATATACTCATTGGTTTAAATGTTATGAATAAATATGTGAGACAGAATATTGGAGGACCCCAAAAGAGGGTCGTTCATGTAAATGTTTGTTGAAAGTGTAATTCGTTTTTTGGTGTTGGTATGAGATAGTTAAATGACGAAAATGTGTTGATAAGGTTCATTGTTACGAACAACTAAGTTTGCACAAAGACGTCATAAATCTTTCCATATTTGATTTTGATATGTGGGTGTAAATATTAGAATTGTTTGTGTTCCATAATAAAAGTAGGAGACGATGATTGGGATCGCTTCCCTAACGAGAAAGAACTATTTGCGCGGATGAATAGCGCGGATGAATATGAAAAAGGCGGTGTGGCTCTAACGATTTCGATCAAATTTTGTATTCAGACAGGATTTTGCTTTTTCATCTATATAGGTGTAATTCCCGAAAAAACGTGATTTTACAAAAAAAAAAAAAAAAAAAAAAAAAAAAAAAAAAAAAAAAACACCCTTTTTTATTCCCGTTTCTACAGAGCAATTCTTGTATATACATTCCCAGTATTTCAGAAACGGCTCTAAAGATTTGGTTAAATATTTGTATACTTGCACATTACATTCACAGTGTCTTCTCTACTCACTTTTAGGTAACACATTCACATCTCCTTCTCTACTCACTCTTCTATAAGCAGTTTTCCATAGAAAACGTGATCTTACACCAAAGAAAACCATTCTTATCCCTGCTTTTAAAATAAGTCATACCATGTTCTGTGTGTTTGACATTCACACTGTTTTCTCCTCACTTTTAGGTAAAACATTCACGTCTCTTTCTCCACTCACTCTTCTACAAATAAGTCATACAATTTTCTGTATGTCTGAAATAGAAATGCTGCATATTACATTCACAGTGTAATAAGTTCATAAAAAATGTCAAGGACAGGAAAGAAAACAACAGCACACCTATCATACACAACAATAAAATGTTAGTAAATGATGCAGCCATAGCCGAAACATTCAATAAATATTATGCTAATTCACACAAAGTAACAAGAAATAATAAAAAGGAACGTAAAGAATTTAAGAAAGATTTGAAACAAGAAAGAGAATGTAATCCTATCACTCAGTGCAATATCTTTTTTCAAAATTTTAATATGCAAGAACTGAACATTGCAATAAATAATCTAAAAAACAAAAAGTCTCCTGGACCAGATCACACACATCCAGAGTTCATAAAAAACCTTGGAAAAACAGCAAAACAACAACTACTGAAACTCTACAGTCTATCCTGGAAAACCACTGTACCTGCTGAATGGCAAAAAGCAATAATTGTCCCACTCTTGAAGAAACACAAAACAGCATCAGAAATAAAAAATTATAGACCAATAGCTCTTACCAGCATAATAGCAAAAGTGATGGAAAGAATGGTGTCACACAGGTTAAATTGGTTCCTAGAATCACAAAATTTAATATCCCCATGTCAAGCTGGATTCAGAGAGTTCCACTCTACAAATGAACAAGTCTTACTTCTCAGTCAAGAAATCAAAGACTCCTTCAATAGAAAAGAAGATAATTTATCAGTTTTTATTGATTTTCAAAGTGCATATGATTCTATATGCAGAACAAAACTACTAAAGAAAGTAAAAAAAATAGGGATACAAGGTCCAATGTTTTCATGGCTATGTCATTTCCTAACACAACGCTTTATTGCAACCAGATATGGAAGAAATATATCTAAATATAAACAAGTACACCGTGGCTTACCACAAGGTGCAGTGCTCAGCACTACACTTTTTAATATATTTATTAATGATCTACCACAACAAATACAAGAATCAGGCGTGAAGTGTGCACTATTTGCTGATGATTTGGTAATGTGGACTTCAAAACCAAAAAGCAAAAGTACAGAACTAGAAAAACCCATGCAACAATCCTTAACCAACTTACAGAGGTGGACCAAAGAAAATTTAATGACTGTTAATACAACAAAATCAAACTACCAAATCTTTTCACTAAGAAAAAAACCACTAAAAATAAAACTAAATTTTGAGGGTCAACAATTACCAGAAACAAAGGAAGCAAAGTATTTGGGAGTTACATTTGATACCAAACTTATATGGACCAAACAAATAGAAAATGTAATACAAAGAGCAGAGAGGCGCCTTTCACTGTTAAAACGTCTAACAGGAATGAAGTGGGGATGTTCCAGAGCAACACTTAACACAACATACAATGTATATATAAAGCCATTATTTACTTACTGCAGCAAAGTTCTTGTAACAGCAAACACAAAAAAGATTCAAATCTTTCAAAACCAAAGTCTGAGATTAATTACAGGTGCTATCAAAACCACACCAATAGCAGCTATGGAAATACTAACCAACCAATACCCCATTGAATATGAAATAGAAAAAGCGGCTCTTATTCAACACGAAAAGTTGATCAGCCTTCCATTCAATACATGGCACAAGAGAAATTTTACACATACACTAAAGACTCAGGAGAGCTTTCTTTCCAAAATTCAAGACATCAAGAAGGATGTACACCTTCCTAATTCAAAGGAAAACTTCATATCTAAAGTCACATACATTAGACATCACATTATTTACACCTGACAGAAGAAGTTAAGAAAAGTGATACTCCAACTAGTGTTCTAAAATTATTGGCATTAGAGACAATCCATACTAGATTTCCAGAACACGAATGGCTCCATATTTATACTGATGGATCATTGATATCAAACCAAGATGGAACAGGTGCTGGAGTCAAGTGTCACCTCTTTTCCTATTACAAATCTTTAAGTTATGGAACTACAAACTTTGATGGAGAAATTGAAGCAATTCAAATGGCCCTACAAAATCTTTTGTACAGAATTTCACATTTTCAGCAAGCAGTTATTCTCTCAGATTCCAGGGCAGCAATTATAGCAATTACTTCCAAGTTGTCACCAAAAAATCAAAGAATTATAGAATGTTGGGAAATCCTTACCCATCTAACAGCACTTCAAAAACACCTAGTCTTCCAATGGATACCAGCTCACTGTGGACTGAGTGGTAATGAGAAAGCTGATTTTCTTGCAAAAAAGTGTACCAGCGGTGTACAAAAATCTATAGTTAATCTACCATTTTATGCAGCTAAAAATAAGTCAACTCTGAATTCAAAAAAATTATTGCAAAATATTACTATGAAAAATCAAAAAATAAAAGATGGGAACTACCAAACATTCAAGCAGTAATTTCTGAGTATCCTCGAAAAATGGCAGTTGCAACCTTCAGGTTGATTACAGAACATGATTGTCTGGCAAAACATTTAAACAGAATTGGGATATATTCTTCACCACTCTGTCCACTATGTGATCTGCAAGAGGAAATGGACCGAGACCACCTTCAAATTTGCCCGGCGATTTCTAACACCCCATCCATCAGTGAAAAATATTGGAGAGCAGGAGGATTAATGACTTCCTTGTCAGAAATCCAGCATTAGCTAACAACAACATTCACAGTGTTTTCTCTACTCACTTTTAGGTAACACATTCGCATCTCTTTCTCTACTTACTCTTCTATAAACAATTTTCCATAAAAAAGGTGATTTTACACAAAAAAAGCATTTTTATCCTCGCTTTTAAAATAGGCGTATGTATGTATGTATGTTTGAAATAGAAATGCTACATGCTAGATTCACAGTTTTCTCCACTCACTTTTAGGTAACACATTCACATCTCTTTCTGCTCACTCTTCTACAAGTAAGTCACACAATTATCTGTATGTTTGAAGTAGAAATGCTGCATATTACATTCACAGTGGTTTCTCTACTTTTAGGTAACACATTCACATCTATCTCTACTCACTTTTCTAGAAATAAGTCGTACAATTTTCTGTATGCTTGAAATAGAAATGTTGCATATTCACAATGTTTTCTCTACTCACTTTTAGGTAACACATTCGCATCTCTTTCTCTACTTTCTCTTCTATAAACAATTTTCCATAAAAAAGGTGATTTTACACAAAAATAGCATTTTTATCCTCGCTTTTAAAATGGGCCATGCCATGTTCTGTATGTTCAAAATAGAAGTACTATTACATGCACACTGTTTTCTCCTCTCACTTTTGGGTAACACATTCACATCTCTTTTTCTGCTCACTCTTCTACAAATAAGTCACACAATTTTCTATATGTTTGAAATAGAACTGCTGCATATTACATTCACACTGTTTACTATACTCACTTTTAGGTAACACATTCACATCCCTTTCTTTACTCACTCTTCTACAGACAAGATATACACACACACAAATTGGATGACTGTATATATCTAACTTAATCTTGAAAACCGCTTAAGCGCTTATTGCAAAATTTGGCACACATATGTATTTTTCCATGGAGAAAGTTTTTATGGTAACAATTTTACTACACAATATATTACTTCCAAGTGGTTTTCTACTCTCTTTTCTTTTACGCAGCACATTCATGTATCCTCTGTTTGCCCTTCAACATACAATTCATATAATTTTCTATAATTGAAATACAAATGCAACGTATTAAATTCACACAATTTCCTCTACTAATTCTTCCTTTACGAGGCACAATCATTGTTCTTTCGCTACTCGCCATTCAACATACAATTCATACAATTTGCTATATGTTTGAAACAGAAATATAACGTATTACATTCACACTATTTTCTCTACTCACTTTTGTTTTACGTAGCAATTCACATGTTATTCCCTATCGTTTATCAACTACATACATACCAATGCCTATACATATCGTATGTTGAAGAGTGAGTAAACTCCAAAACAGGTTGACCGATCACCATGAAAATTGACATATCTAAGTGTTTTCATAGCGAAGGTTTTTATGCAATTTATTTTACCATGCAACATATTACGTTCACATGGTTTTCTCTACTCCCTTTTCTTTTGCCTAACTACTCCCTCTTCTACAAACAATCCATACATTTTTCCATACACCTGAAATATAAGTGCAACGTATAACATTCACACGGTTTTTCTACTCATTTTTCTTTTACTAAACACAATCACATTTCTTTCACTACTCCCGCTTCGGCGAACAATTACAAATAATTCATACAATTTTCTACATGATTGAAACAGAAATGCGTAGTACATTCACATGACTTTATCAACCAGCTTTTCTTCCTGTAGCATTTGTTATTGTTCAATAGTGCCTTTGCTCCGGTGTTTTAATAAAAAATAAAGAAATAGTTAAAAAAGTATAGTAATCACAATTGATGTCAGGAGTGCGCCAAAAAGCACGATATGGAACAGTTGAAATAAATGTTAGCCAAGATGGACATAGTGGGAAATGAAATGAATTCTGAAATGCGACAGAGGAAACAAATATGAAAGCTGAATTAGAAAAATGTAAACTACGAAATAGAAAATATGGGAACAAAGTGGAAACAAAAATGGAAGCCAAATTGGAAATGTAATCTCCGAAACGGAAAATATGAGGACTGGAATATCTAATATGAAGATGGATCTATTGGAGAATACTAACGAGCAGCTGGTCGGAGTTAAGGAAGCCATGGAAGAACCTGACAGAAAGATAAAGGACCTTGGCCAATGTGTTAACGTCCTGCAAGATACAGTCAACGGCAGCACCAACAAACTGAACTCCACAATGGAACAAATGCTCGATAAAAAAAAAACCTAACTAGGTGGATAACTGTGGGGGTGGCCTGCGTTCAGCAGTAGACGTTTTACAGCTGAAATGATGGTGTTTATGAAATTTTTGTGTGTATTTCTTTATCTCTTGAATCTCGGAAATGACTCTTAACAGTTGCAACAAAATTTTTTATTTAGTTAGCATTTTGCCTTTCAGGCTTATCTAAATAGGTGTCTTCTCCCACAAAAAAAAACAAGATTTCACAAAAAAAACAACCAGGCAAAAAATGCCAAGCGAAGCTCGATCACCCAGGTACTCCAATATAAGGAGACAACCATCCTTTCTTCAATACAACACTATTACGCCAGACTACAATGCAAAGCAATAGAAATCTACAAACACCTGAATAATTTCAACAGAAAAGAAGAAGCCCTCAAACTAAACAAAACCTGGCTTGAAATATTTGAACATACTAAACAGATATCTGCACATTAAATGCATGCCAGCCAATCAGCGACCAGCAACACTGGAGAGGCTAAGCTCCTCCCAGCACACTCATCTTGGCGGCGCCGTGGCCGAGCGGTTAGCGCCCTCGCCTACCACCTAGGCGGCCCGGGTTCGATCCCAGGGACCCGCATGTGGTATTCGTGGTGGACGAAGCGGCGTCAGGGCGGGTTTTATCCGGGTACTCCGGTTTTCCCCACCATCTCATTCCACCGGTGCTCCATCTTCATGTATCATCAGTGTCACCGCCTGCGGTGCCGTAGTAGTAAAAGCGGGCGTTAAACACTACAACAACAACAACAACACTCATCTTTAAATACCGCTGCATTTCCACCCAATTTTATTTTATTTTACAATGGTTTTTATTTATAAAAACTTTAATTTTTTTTTGTTTCTGTCCTATAAGATGACCCTAGACTTTGGCATCCAGTTTTTATATTCAACTATTGTCTTATCCGCCAAAATATTGGTAATTCTGTTTTTATTTGAATTTATTTCCCAGTGAGTGAGTGAGTGTGTGGTGTTTAAGGTTCCATCGACAACTTGGTCATTAGGGCCCACTTATTTCCCAAATGGCTTATTTAAGATCACACATGGCTAAATCATACATTGATTTAAACAAAGCAAATATCACAATTTTACTATCACCTCAAAGAAATGCCTGGCTTTGTTTATGGAGCATCCTAGGAGGAACCAGGTATCAATGAGTTTACTGCTGGGAATTTATTCCTTAGCAAACAATATCTTTAATTGCAAGCTAAACATAAGGAAAACACTACTTTAGGGCACTTTAGTATTTTTTTCAGCATCCTAGGTATACCAGAACATTACCAGTTCTGTTCATTTGCAAAAGATGGCTTCTGTGTCATCTGAGGCTACCAGCAGACTTGTTACAAAACTTTACACAAATGTATCTAAATCTCAAGTACTAATATTTTGCTTTATGAAACATGCCCTTGACCTCAGAATCACAGTCCAGTAATTCTATTGTTTTAAGATTGTCAATATAAAGTATCCATGGCATCTGCTGAATTATAACAAGGTATTAAAATTTAAACCAACAGTTTAATTGTATCCTGCATTTTCAGATTAGAACTAAATCTACAGATCTAATAAAAAATAATTTATTTTTAACTGAAACAAAAGCTACCACACTTAACACTTTTGTATTTCTAAAAAAAGTAATGATGGTAATGAACTATCAATTTAGAAACATAATGGATCATTCTGGAAAGGTTTTACAATAATGTTGATATACGTTGTCTTATGGCTTACCAATTTGGATGAAGATGGATTTAACTGAAAACATGCACTCTGAAAGCTTTCCACGGCTTCTGTAATGTCCTGTGTTTCCACATTACCCATGAGGGTACATATGGCTTTTACTGCTTGAACAACACCTTTTGTCTGATAATTTCCCAATGACTGCACTCGTTCCATTTCTCTCTCAAGGGTTTCTGGAAACAACAGAATGTGATCTGCTAAATTACATAGAGAGACGCTAGATTTCAATTTTAGATGTGTTCATCCTCTGGCACAAATGTGACAGAATTGATGAAATTTATTTCTATGGGTATTTTAGGAAATGATATAAATCATACATATTAGACACTCTCCAAATTAACAACTTTTAAATATACTGTCAAACTTTCTTAGCACTTTATACAGGGTTATCTTTATTGGTGTCATACATTTGGGGGACGTGTTTCTGACATCAAAACAGTAAACAATGTTCATATGTACATGGGTCCGAAAATCAACCGTTTCTTTGTTATAGGTCAAAGAAGATGTATTCCATGAGTGAACAGACAGATATATGCTATACCTATGGCAATGGTAGCAATGCAGCACGAGCACGTGAACCTTATGCAGTAAGGTACCCTGACAGGCAGTTACCATGTGCAAGAACATTTGCACAAATTCACCAACGCTTGAGAGAGAATGGTGCATTTGAGAGGAGTACTAGGGATGTTGGGAGACCAAGAGCAGTACGAAGCACTGAGCTTCAAAAACAAGTTCTTCGTGCTGTGGATGCAGACCCATCACAAAGCACAAGACATATGGCAATAAGAGAAAGAGTCATATGACTATCTGGAGAGTTCTGCATGAAAATCTTCTGTACCTGTATCACCTTCAACGTGTACAAGGATTAAATGAGGCAAACTTTAAGCCAAGAAGACGTTTCTGCCAAAGCATGTTACAGCAGTGCGCTTTGTTCATCAATTTCCTAGCTTATATCTTATTCATGGATGAGGCCAGTTTTACTCGCAACGGCATCTTCAATTTTCATAACTCTCATAACTGGGCATTTGAAAATCCTGATGACGACAGGGCGACCATCAATAGAGGTTTCTCTCTCAACGTTTGGAGTGGAATCCTTATTGGTCCCTATTTCTTCCCTCCGCATCTGAAGGGCACTATCTCCAGTTTCTCAGGAATGAGTCACACCACTTAACTGGTAATGTGCCTCTGGACATTATACAACAAATGAGGTTTTTACATGATGGTGCTCCAGCTCATTTCAGTATGATAGTTTGTAAGATTTTGAATTATCAATTTCCACGACGATGGATTGGTTGAGGGGGACCCATTGCATGGCCTGCTCGATCACCTGATTACAATCCAATGGATTTCTTTGTCTGGGGACATTTGAAGTCCTTGGTTTATGTGACTCCTGTACCTGATGTTGACATTTTGAGAGAATGTATCCAAACTGGATTTGACCAAATACATAACACACCAGGAATTTTCAACAGAGTAAGCCAGAGCATGGAATGCAGGCTTCCTGCATACAATGAAGCAAGAGGAAGCCACTTTGAGCAATTTGGTAACCTTCGATGTTGTGTTGTAACTCTGAAATAAATGGTTTTCAGACCCATATACATATGAACTTTTTTTAACTGTTTTGATGTCAGGAACACGTCCCCCAAGTATATGACACCAATAAAGATACACCCTGTATTCAATGATTTGCCCAAAAGTTGCAGATTTTTAAGAGGTTCTCCTATTAAACCATTTTACTTTTGTAAAGTTTTCAGCCAGATTTCAAAATATGTGCCAACAAATTTCCCTTACACTTGTGCAAAATTTCAACTACAATTCATGCAACCAGACTTTTAGGTGGTACTTTTCAAAAACTACATTTAACATATACCAGTTTCAACCAAATCTGAAATCTGCTTTCTTCAAGTTTTTATACATTCAGCTGATATCATTAGCTGTATGTATCATGTATACACAAGGATCAGACACCACCAACAAGCATGGCAAGAAGTCAAAATAAATAAATTTACCTAATAGGATGATCAAAGCATCATAGGAGATAGGATGAACTGGCTCATTTGGCAAGAGGTCCTCCAGAGTTAATGATCCATCTCTTTTATCATCCTGTGCCTGCAGAAATTAAAAAGCATAAAAACTACATATACAAAACACTCACTTAAGCCTAACAAACCCAGATTATTCTGGTACTAACCACACATATCCTACTGAACTTAAATATATATGGCCCCAAGAGAATGTGACCAAAATGCAGTAGCTGCTACTTGCTGTTCCCTTAATATTGCAATATATATTATAATAAATGGGTGAATAATTGTTACCATGTATCCAATTGCAAAAATGCATTACACATGACAACCTTAATGCACAAAAAACTTTGTGGAAATCTGAAAGGTTTGAAAAAGGCTTCCTACTCCATTTCATTTCTATTCATAACAACATTTAGTGTTGTTGGACACATCAGAAAGTTACAATAGAGAAGAGAGTGTTAAGCCAGCAGTTTGAAAGACACACTTGGAGGAAGCTCCTGTAGTGAGAGAAAAGGAGACCCAAGTGGAAATGGGAATAGATGTACAAATATATTGTGGAAGAATCTGTTCCTTTTAAGTATATAAAGGAACTGGGATGACCAAAATTAACTGGAAGACCAACTGGATGGTGCAAAAAATGTTATACCACTTGTTCTACACATAACACATACCTATCTGTATTACAGTAGTGCAGAATGGTGCAGAATTACTTAATGTGATCTGGAAAAGTGTCTCCAGTGAATAACATGTTGAATATGAGTGCCATCTTCCTCACACACTGTTGTAAACAAACCCTTGCACTTGTCACATCTTCAGGTAGTGCATGGTATAAATTCACAATGGGCTTTATGTTTTCAACCTCCTTTGGAACACTTTCTGCTTTAAGGAACTCCATAAGATAAAATCACATGGATCAATGTCTGGGCTATGAGGCAGTCACACTTTGCCACCCCATTGCTTTCAGGAAAATGCGACATGACAAGAGTATCAAATGTCTCATGCAAGATATGGAGAAGAGTGTTCACAGTGTTCACAGTGTGGGCTCTGTTCCGCAGGAATCACAGCATAGGAGGGACCCTGCTATTATGGGTTAAGGGATTAAGATATTTTCTAACTTGATTTTGTACTGATCGTTTTTTTACAATTTTATTGAAGAAAAATTTACCTATGATTCCATGGCTTGAAACTGTTATCCACACCTTAAAGTATTAAGTTATTTTGTAAGGGAACAAATACAGATCTGAATCCAAAATTGATGCTTCAAGAGTACAGACAAGGGTTATCGCTTTTCTTTAACAAAGAACCAGATTCAATTTGTTGGAAAAGTTTGATAGGAGCCCATCTTGTACCAAAGTTAAAAACAAAATATTTGTGTGCATGGTGTCTAACAAAATTTGAAAACCAAATTCAAGGTGATTTCCAGGATTTTCCAAGGTAAAAGAGCTCCTTTTCAAGGAGACACACAAACTTATGAACAGTACTGGGAAAGAGCTAAACATGGTAAATGAAGGTAACTTAAGATACATACTATATACAGATGGAAGTGAAATGATCCGCCAGACTTTAACAGCAAATTTCTCATGTTGTGAAACAGCAAAAAAGTTTAACACCAAAATGTTGAAAAGCTTATAGTTCTCTAGAAAAATATACTTTTATTAAAAAAATTTATCATCGCTTCGCTGAATTATTATTGATTGAAGGTTCTTGATTTACGACTATATTCATAGAAAATTGAATAGACGACAACTTTTTCCTTTGATGTATTTCAATAGATTCAACGGTTTCTGTGTAAATTAAATATAAAAGAACCCACAATTTGTTGCCTTTTTGTTGCAATAAATTGTGGGTTTTTTAAAATTTAATTTACACAAAAGCCGAGCCAACCCGAGCCGTGTGGTTGGTGTGGTGTGGTCTGTGTGGTGTGGTGCATGTGGGATGGTGTTTTTACTGTTAAATTAATGTCCAACGTAGCATCATATCAGACGGTGAATGAATGAAACGGGTGAAATGATACTCAAATGAACCAGAGGTTCATGGAGCTTTAAGTTACCCGACATTCATCTTCTCAGGATAAGGGAAAACCTCGGAAGAAAACCTTAACCAGATAACTTACCCTAAGCAAGATTCAAACTCGTGACCTCTTGAACGTGAAGCAGACACGCTAACCATCACGCTACCAAGGTGGGCTGTGGGGTGGAGTGGTGTGATGTGGTGTGATGTGGTGTGGGGTGTTTGTGTAGGTGGTGTGGTGTGTGGGGTATGGCGTGGTGTGGTTCGGGGTGGTGTGTGGTGGAGTGGGGTGTGCTCTGGGGTGGGGTGGGGTGGGGTGGGGTGGGGTGGGGTGTGGTGTGGTGTGGTGTGGTGTGTGGGGTGGTGTGTGGGGTGTGGGGGCATGTATGGGGGTGTGTGGGTGGGGTGTGTGGGTGGGGTGTGTGGGTGGGTGTGTGTAGGTGTGTGTGTGTGGGTGGGTGTGTGGGTGTGTGCAGGTGTGTGTGGGTTGGTGGGTGGGTGTGTGAGTGTGTGTGTATGTGTAGGTGTGTGTGGGTTGGTGGGTGGGTGGGTGGGTGGGTGGGTGGGTGGGTGGGTGGGTGTCTGTGTGTGTGTGTGGGGGTTGGGTTGGTGGGTGTGTGTGTGGGTGTGTGGGTTGGGTTGGTGGGTGGGTGTGTGGGTGGGTGTGGGTTGGTGGGTGGGTGGGTGGGTGGGTGTGTGTGTGTGTGTGGGTGGGTGGGTGTGTGTGTGTGTTGTGTGTATGTGTGTGTGGATGTGTGTATGGGTTGGTGGGTGAGTGTGTGGATGTGTGTGGGGGTGTGTGTAGGTGTGTGTGGGTGTGTGTGTAGGTGTGTGTCGGTTGGTGGGTGGGTGTGTGAGTATGTGTAGGTGTGTGTGGGTGTGGGTTGGTGGGTGGGTGGGTGGGTGGGTGGGTGGGTGGGTGTGTGGGTGTGTGTGTGGATGTGTGTATGGGTTGGTGGGTGAGTGTGTGGATGTGTGTCGGGGTGTGTGTAGGTGTGTGTGGGTGTGTGTAGGTGTGTGTGGGTTGGTGGGTGGGTGTGTGGGTGTGTGAGTATGTGTAGGTGTGTGTGGGTGTGGGTTGGTGGGTGGGTGTTTTTTTTTTTAATAAATTAAATGCATGCCCCATTCCATGTGAACACTACATGCTTGCATTTATTTATTTACATACATTTTATATACATGTACATATTGTTGATGTGTGTGGGTGGGTGTGTGTGGGTTGGGTTGGTGGGTGGGTGGGTGGGTGGGTGTGTGTGTAGGTGTGTATGTGGGTTGGTGGGTGTGTGTGTGTAGGTGTGTGTGTGGGTTGGTGGGTGGGTGTGTGGGTGGGTGGGTGTGTGTGGGTGTGTGTGTGGGTGTGTGTGGATGTGTGTGTGGGTTGGTGGGTGTGTGTGTGGGTGGGTGTGTGGATGTGTGTGGGGGTGTGTGTAGGTGTGGGTTGGTGGGTGGGGGTGGGTGTGGGTTGGTGGGTGGGGGTGGGTGTTTGTAGGAGGGTGTGTGTAGGTGGGTGTGTGTATGGGTGTGGGTTGGTGGGTGGATGTGGGTGGGTGTGTGGATGCGTGTGGGGGTGTGTGTAGGTGTGGGTTGGTGGGTGGGGGTGGGTGTGGGTTGGTGGGTGGGGGTGGGTGTGTGTAGGAGGGTGTGTGTAGGTGGGTGTGTGTAGGAGGGTGTGTGTAGGTGGGTGTGTGTATGGGTGTGGGTTGGTGGGTGGGTGGGTGTGGGTGGGTGTGTGTGGGTTGGTGGGTGGGTGTGTGGGTGTGTAGGTGTGTGTGGGTTGGTGGGTGTGTGTGTAGGTGTGGATGTGTGTGTGGGTTGGTGGGTGGGTGTGTGGGTGTATGAGTGTGTGCATGTCTGTATACAGAATAATTAAAAAACGAAAAGTCGGTTAAATAACAAAGTTGGCCTTTAAGTTTAATATCTTTCAAGCATGTGACACTTTGATTTTCTCAAAAAGGGTTCTTATGATATTTATTAAAATGTTGTATATTTTTATTTCAAATGAAATGTGAAGCCGAAATTGTGAATGCCATAATTATGGAAATAATACTGCTTCATGTGGCAGAATTAAAGAATCAGTAAATGTTAAAATAGTCGCATATATAAGAGGTACAGGCCTGGGAAGATTGTTCAGGGTTAAAATTGTCAGAAGGGACACGTAATGTTGCAGGCAAGTCATTAGTGGTAAATTCCAAGTAGTCAGCCTGATACATTGTAATACCGGTTTTCCTGGAAATCACTCAGTGCAGGTGTTGAGCAGGAAAATGAGGAATAGTCATGTAGGCTTCCTAGAAAACCTCACTGCTGGCATAGGGGTAATTAAGAGATGAAGAGCATAGAGAGCGTCATGACTTGGAGTTTTTGCACCATGAAATTGGAGGGGTTTTTGAGGGGAAATTGGAGGGGTTTTTGAGGGGAAGTCTGAGGGGACTTCTGACCGGGAGCGCACGGAGCATACACTTGCTCTCCAGAACCCGGACGGAGTGGGTCAGTACACTTGTTGCCCAGATATCCGAGCAAGCACTTCAGTCACGGGACTTGTATTCCGGATCCTTGAGTGTGAGGACACATATTTAATAGTAACAATCTTCGGTCTTAGTAAAGACATAGTAACGACTTAACGTTGCTAATAGGGATCGGCAAATCTCACGCATCCTTATTTTAGTGAGAATAAAAGTGTTTCAATGAGAGTTCTGGCTTTTATTGAAAATACTCATGCATACCCAGAAATTAAGATCACATAACATTGCAGCCGGAGCAGAAATCACCTGAGAGCAGCATTTCGCTTAGGATAGCGGATTTGAGGAGCGGGTAATCCCGCGCCACATGGCGCAGCAACGTGGTGCTCAAACAGCATAGGAGCCGAACTACATAAGAGCCAAGCAGCAGAGGAGCCGAACAACGCGGTGCTGAACAGCATAGGTGCCAGACAACAGAAAACCCAGAGAACCAGGACCACGTGAAGGACAAGAGGATCCACACCAAAGCAGCAGTAGCAGGTAGCAGATATACAAGGTACTGAGTGAAAAACTTTATCTATATGTTTTGGTAGTCAATGTATCTAAGAAGTGGGAAGTTGATAGAGCAGTCTGACATAAATATGGAAGTTCAGGAGGGTAATATAAATAATATTGTAGATAATGTAGAGAATGTAGAAGATATAAATGTGCAAAACCAGGTAGAACAGCTATGGAAAGAAACTTGAGTAAAGGAGATCCAACTCAGAGTTTCACCATGGATAGCAATATGTATGGGTCACTAATGGCACGGTTATACAGTTTGGGAAATAAGATAGAAAGTAGTCAGAAAGAGTTAAGGGAAGAAATGAAAACTAGTAGTCACAATATTAGTCAGGATTTAACAGGAAAGATAGAAAGTAGTCCGAAAGAGTTAAGGGAAGAAATGAAAACTAGTAGTCAGAATATCAGGGAGGATTTAACAGAAAAAATGAAAACTAGTAGTCAGGATTTAACAGGAAAGATGGCTGAAATAGGGGATAAAATAGAAAACCAACAAAAGGTCTTAGAAAGTTTTAAAGACGAGGTCAGAAATGAAATTGAAAATGCGAGACTAGAGGTTAGGGAAAACCAAGAGCAGCTTAGGGAGGAAATAAATATTGTAAAACGAGAAATTAGTACAGGAATAGAAGAGATTAGAATTGTAAGACAAGAGGTTAGTGAAAGGTTAGAAAAAGAGAACCGAAAATTGAAGGAAGAACTAAGTCAGGGATTAGTTAAAGAATGGGAAGTTATAAGTAAAGAGTTAGAAATACACAGAAGTCTATTAGAACAGTCTGAAAAAGAAAATAGGAGATTAACTGTGGTGATGGATGAAGCAGGTGTCAAAATTAAAGAGCTTTTTGAGAGAGTAAGCATTTCTGATAATGTTAGTAATTCAGCAGGTAGTAACAAGCAGTGTAACAGTACGGAATGAGGCGGTGCCACATGCGCCAGCTGACCTTCCAATGCTGAATTTAGGTCCCAGCACTTCTAATAACCACAATACTGCAAATGTGACGAGAAATGGCAGTCCACATGTTCCATACCCTAACCATATTCTCAGCAAAATATCACCACCGATTTTTGAGAATGAGGAATCTGACGATCCCAAAGCCTTCATTAACAGTATGCAGGAATATTTTATTGTAAAGGGTATACCCGAGGAATATAAAATGACAGTGGTGTGCAGGTGCTTTAAAGGAAAAGCATCTAATTGGCTCAAATTATCTGTAGGATTAGAGATATTAGAGATATTTTTAAATCGATACTGGGGGCCAAATAGACAAGCGAGTATTCGTTTGGAACTCAGTAATGGTAAATATAATTCCCATAAGGATCATTCGATGGTTAATTATTTTATGGGAGTGGCCAGGAAGTCGAAGATGACTGACCCGCCAATAGTAGAAAGGGAATTAATAAATCAGGTAACCACCCACTTTTCAGAAACAATCCAACACTACATATTTATTACAAGACCGGTTACAATTGCGGCAATGATAGATCTATTGCTTGCCTTAGAAAGAAACAAAGGTCAAAATGAAGTCAGTCAGGGTAACAATTTTGTTAAGAATGAAGTCCCAAAAATTCTTCGGGCAGGGGGCACATTCAGGAAATAGTAAAAATTACGATACTAGGGAAAGATACCATGGGCCCGTACCGAAAAATGATGAGAAACAAAGGAGAAATAACTTTGACGGTAGTTATGGGGAAGGTACGAAAATTATCAAAGAGGGCGAAATGCTCAAGTCAATTTTATGCACACCAATAGGTATCTAAGAGATAGAAGGGGAGAGTTTCACAGAAACCGATGTTATTCTGGGAATAATTATAGTGATAATGGTAATAATGGATATAGGCCTAATTCTCCAAGGCAAGATGATAGAAATAGAAGTGGGAGAAATTCGTCTATTCAGGATGATAGAGTTGATGCACTCAATACGACTAAACAATGGATGGGAAAAAGGTACAGTCAGGAAGCGAACCCGGGAACCTCGAGTAATGGAAATGGGGCAAGAGCGGTTAGGAAGGTGCTGGAAAACTACGGACCCAATCAAACTCGCCTTCAGTGAGGATTGCGAAGAATTCCTATCGTGAGAAGTACACGGAAAGTAGGGATAATAGAAGACAACCAATGATAGAGGAGCATAGGGATAGAAAAGATAGGCTGGAAGAAAATAAAATGTTAACAGATCCACCAAGGATAAAGGTTGGCATCCATGGGAAACAATTTCAGGCAATAATTGATACAGGTGCTAACACTACCGTGTGTTCACAGAATTTTTATGAAGAGCTACTAAGCAGTGGGTTAAAATTTATATCTTTGCCAGTAAATGGAATATATTGCTCAGTAGCAGTGGGAAAGAGAAAGGAAAGGGTAAGGTTTAAGGCCATGTTGAATCTTGAAATTTGTGGTAAAACTATTGACGTATTATTTTTAGTAGTACCTAGGGTTGTTACAAATATCACAATCGGGTGTGATAGTCTCTATGTATGGAACGCTATTCTGAACTTTGAACATAAGTTTTTGAAAATTGATACTGAACCAGACACCATAGTCATACCCTTTTTAGAGGACAGTAATTCGGGAATAATTGCCAGGGATCAGGTAGAGGAAGAAATTCAAGGGGAGACATTCTTTGTAGAAGTAATAAATATTGGAGCTATGGAATTAGCGGAAGTTAAGTTAGAGGAACATGACGAACAAAACGTAGCACATGAAGGATATAATAATTTTTATAAGAATGTTGGAGAAAAGAAAAACCAAGAAAATCCCAAGTTAGGCTCGAATGAGAAGAATGTAAAAACGTATGATGAGGTAGATGACTGTGTCAAACTAGAAAATTCGTTGAAAGGCCAAGTTAACCAAGCTAGTAGACTAAGTGAAAAACAAAAAGGGGAATTATGGGAAAGTTTAATAGAAAATAAAGAAGTGTTTTCCAAAAAGCCTGGAAGGTGCATCAATTACACCCATTCATTTGAAACGACTGCTATAAAACCATACACACATAAAGCTAGAGCAATCCCTTACGCTATTAGAGAGGAAGTAGATAAAGTCATCCAAGCCATGTTATCAGATGGCATAATAGAAATTTCCACTTCTGAATATATCAACCTACTGTGTATAGTTCACAGAAGTAACGGGAAGGTCAGAGTAACCTTGGACGCGAGAAAATTAAATGCTCATTGTCAGCCGGATCGCTTTAGACCTGAAAGTGTGGATGTCATCTTGAATAAATTACGTAGAGGAAAGTTATTTTCAACTCTATCATTGTACCTCTTATTTCCTTATGGAAATCCAACACAACGTATATTGAAGGATATAGGAATATACTTCGTGTACTTACTCATAAGAATCATAAAAATTGGGTCAGATATTGCACTGTAATCGAGAAAGTAATTAACAACACTATTAACCCGACAACAGGATTTGCACCAGAACAATTGATGCAGGGAGTAGAACGAGAGCTAGTTTTCAAAGAAACACCCAAAACACTCCAAGGAAGTCATCAGGCGTTATCAGAAGCACAAAGGGCAAAAATCACCTTCGATAGGTTAAAAGATAAGGCAGAAAAGAGAAAATCAAAAGAAAAACAAAACGGAAGCACAGATGGGAACCTAAGATGGGAGATGTAGTACTTGCAAGGGACTACAAACTATCCAGTGCGCTAAGAGGGAGAAATCATAGGTTAGAATTATTGTATAAAGGTCCTGCAATAATTACAGCAAAATTTGGGGGACATATTTTTGAACTAATGGATAAGAAAACTAACAAATCTATTGGCCGATGGCATAAACAGCTTCTGAGACCCAATCAGGAACCTTTAAATATTCCTGAGAGTATGTAAACAGTGTGAATTTCCTGAGACTGGTTAGAGCATGAATGTACAAATCGGATTGTGTTTAAGAGAAAAATTGTAAATAGATGTAAGAAAAACAACCAAGTGAAAGCGAAAAGTGAAGTGAAGTAAAGTGAAGTGAAGTAAAGTGAAGTGAAGTGAAGCAAAAGAGTGAATAATGTTTCTATAAAAAAAAAAAGTCTAAACCAGCAAAGACTTTTGCAAAATTTTATATAGAAGCGGAAGATAAGAGAAAAGAAATATGTAAATAATAGTCGATAAGATAATTACAATTGTAATCATGAAAAAGGGTATAATTATGTGGTAGATAAAAACAAAACAGCTAAGAGGGGATATGAACTTAGGAGGAGGGATGTTTTTGATAAGTTCAGGTTCAGAGCAGGTTCACAATAGGGAATGGGTAGTAGCAGAAGGCTGGGATTCTGGAACTGCGAGGGGCTGAAAAGTAAAATGTACACGGGAAATCTAAATTACTTACTGAGCAAGTTAGATTATTTAGGAGCGGTTGAGACATGGCTAAAGGAAGAGGACCTTGCGGTGAAAGATTTTATATACATGGGTATAAAGGGACAAAAGACAGCAGTCAAAGGGAGAATGTCTGGAAGTATAGGCTGTTTTATAAGGAAAACTCTAAGTGAAGGGATAAAAGAAATGTGGTCCAGACATCAAAGCACCTGTTGGATAATATTTGAAGAAAAATATTTAGATGATTGTATAATTTGTTTGAGAATAGTGTATAACCCACCTGTATCCTCGCAGTTCCACAACCCTAGCTTATTTAATCAACTGGAAGAAGAGTGTGAAAAGTTAAGGGAGAAGTACATAGATTCAGAGATCATATTAATGGGGGACTTTAATATTAGATTAGGAGAAAAAGATATGGAAATAAAAAATTATTGGTTAAGTGATGAAATAATGAGCAAACGAGAAGTGGGGAGGAAAAGCAAGGATAAAGTCACAGACAGTGCTAGTGACAAGTTTATTGAATTCTGTGAAAATAATTCCTTGAGTATCTTAAATGGAAAATGCGGTGAGGATATTAATGGAGAATTTACTTTTATAAACAAAAATGGACAAAGTGTAATTGATTATATTTTATGGTCAATCAATTTGGAATGTGTTCTTGGAAGTTTTAAAGTTCTTAACTTAAGCTCCAACAGTGGTTATTTCCCACTGATAGTGGATATCATAGTACAAACAGAGCAGACAAAACAGAACCTGGGAGACAGGAAAAAGAATTGTACACAGTACGTGAGATTTAAGTGGAATGAAGTTTACGGTAGGGATTTTAAACAAGTTTTGGATTCGCGATATGGGGAAATATGCCTGCTGGGGGTTAGTTACATGTCAGAGGTAAATGAAATTGAGAAAGCGGTAAATATTTTCAACGGTGTTTTACAGGTGGCAGGAAGGAGAAAGAAAATATTCAAATAGGGGGAGGACTGGTTTAATGAGGAATGTAAAGTAACCAAAAAGTTAGTGAAACAGATGTTAAAGAAATGGAGAAATGAAGGAAATGTCGAAGCGAAGGAGGAATACTTACAGGGTAGGACATTTTACAATCAGACCATACAACAAAAGAAATTAAGATGGAGGGGAAAAAAGGAGAGTAATTTAATCAGGGTGTTAGGGGAGCGGAATGTTACCAAGGTATGGAAGGCCTTAAAATCATCATATAGCAAATATGTAGACCAGCCGGATATTGACCCAGAAGAGTGGATAGTGTATTTTAGAACCCTTTATGGGGTATATGGGAGAAATAGAATGACGGTAGACCTTGAGGTCAACAATAATCATGTGGAAATTCTAGACAGTCCAATTAGGGATGAGGAAGTAATGAGACAAGTTAGAACAATGAAAAGAAATAAAGCTACTGGCCTAGATGGGATGCCCACAGAATTCCTTAAAGAATGGTGCAATGACATAGAAATAGTCAAGAAATTAACAGGGCTGTTTAATTCAATAAAAGAAAAGAGATATGTTCCAGCGAATTGGAGAAAGGCAATTATACACCCAATCTATAAAGGGAAAGATAGTTATCGTGGGATTGCACTGCTGTCTAATGTAGGAAAAATCTTTACTGGAATTTTGGCAAACAGAATACAGAAGTGAGTAGAAGAAAACAATATCTTGTCGGAATTTCAAATGGATTTCAGATGTGGGAGGAGAGCTGTGGATAATATCTTTGTAATAAAAACACTAGTGGATAAATACCTTAAAGAAAAAAGAGGTAAACTATACATGGCCTTTATAGATTTAGAGAAAGCGTATGATAAGGTGGATCTAAAATTACTATTATACAAATTGTAATGCAAAGGATTGAGTCAACACATGGTAAAGACCTTGATGGCACTGTTAACACTTTCTGTGTGAGGGTGGGGGAAGGAATAGTCTCTCGGGAAATAGCACAAGGGAAAGGACTAAGGCAAGGGTGTAAATGAGAGTCCTACACTATTTAATTTATTTATCGATGATATCCTGCTGGGGATAAGCAAGAATAATAGTTGTATGCCTGCAATAAATAATATCATGATCCCTGGGCTACTATTCACTGATGATCTCGTAGTAGGATCAATTACAGTGAATGGTCTGAAGCAAGCGTTGCAGGAGGTAGATAAATACTGCAATGAATGGAACCTAACTGTTAATCAGAAGAAAACACAAATAATGGTATTTACGAAGGGAGCAAAATTGAGTAAACATGAAAAGTGGAAAAAGGGGAATAAGGAGTATAAAGTAGTACGAGAATGTATCTATTCAGGAGTAAAATTAGATGGAAGTGGGGGTGGGGAAAACAAAAGAAATTAGCTCTGACAAAGGGGAAAGGAGCTATGTCAGCAATAACAAGTTGTAAGTACAGAGTACTACTGAATATTGGGGTCAAATGGTTAGAAAAAATTTATAATATGGTGGTGGAACCAAAAATGCTCTATGGTATAGAAATATGGGGATTGAATGAGGGGGAGGAAACCATAGATACAGTTCATAGGATGTTTTGCAGGGAAGTGTTGGGTCTTCCAAGTGCGGTGACAAGAGAGGTAGCGCAGATGGAGATGGGAAGGGTGTCAAGGAAGGGCATGATTATAGAAAGAGCTCTGAAATATTGGTACAGAATTTTGAATTGGGATAAAAATAACTTGTTAAGGCAGTGTGTAGAATACCAGGAAAAGAGTCTTAGGGAATCTGGATGGACAAGTAGTATTCGAAAGAACTTAGAAGTAAATGGGATGGGGGACTACTGGAGGAGAGGGGAGAATAGTCATAACAAATTTTGGAAAATAATAAGAAAGAGGTTTGAAGACATAGAAATCCAAAAACTGTTTGGTGGTATAATGGAGAAAAGGTCCCTGGTAGATTACAAATCAATGAAGGAAACATGGGAAAGGGAAACATATGTTGATAAGGTAAACAAAGAACAAAGGGAGGCAATAGCATGGCTAAGAACTGGTGTTTGGAGGTTGAGAGGACTAAGAAAGGGTATCCCTCAGAGTCTGTGTCCTACTTGCGGGGGGAGGAAGACCTGGAGCACATAGTCTTTGAGTGCCAAGTGAGACGGTAATTATACCGTGCCCGAGAAAATATAGAAATTAACGCTAAAACACATGATAAGTTCCAGCATTCTTTTATTTTAGAACCACTCACAGGGCAAGTGTTAGGATTAATATAAATTATTGTGTAAACGTGTACATGTAACTAATCATAAATGTTAGTGTATATATTTAAAATAATAAGAAATAACGCACATAGAATGCAGTTTATGGGTAAAAGTTGAAAGATTTCGCTTCAGAGACACTACATGAAGTCTTTGCCAGAATTAGTTCTGCTTGAAAGAGCGACAAACTGACGCCAGCCAAATTGTACGCTCCATTGTTAGGCAGGATTATTCCTTTGTCAAGTAAAAGTCGTAAAGCTGTCTATCAAGCTTGTTCGAAATGCTACCGCAAGGGGGCAGCATATGGCATTTCAGCGGCAAAGTCTCGTCTTGTCCACCGACATGCGCCAATCAGAAAATTTAGAAATACACAGATTTGAAATAATCAGCAGAACCCGCTGCAATGAGAGTGAAACTCAAAAATTTTATGTGGAGGGGAACCGAATATATCTTTCGTATTCCCGTATGGAACGAGGAGTCGAAGAATCACACACGAACAGAAGAGTCGAAGAGTAACACACGAACAGAGGAGTCGAAGAATCACACACAAACAGGAGAGTCGAAGAGTAACACACGAGCAGAAGAGTCGTCAACCAACACACGAGCAGAGAAGTCGCAAACTACTATACGAACGGAACAGTCGTCAAATATTACACCGAGACATTACTTAGAACACGCGTGAATTAAGTAAGTACACTAGAAATTGATAGGCTAAATTCACATCAAGGATTATTTGGCAACATTGCGTAGAATAGGAAAATTTTACTTCAAGAAATTATTTCGGCTCATCATAGAGTAGGCTAAATTAACCTCAAGATCATTTCGGCTCTCATCCTAGTGACTTAAACTTTTGGCTTATGCGCAGCGACTCATACGTAAATTAAAAATCTCGGTAAAGCTATAAACTGCAATCTTCGTCAAATTATGTGTGTGTTGTAATTGTAATATCTTAAATTCCTTTGTGCCTCGTATACAATAAAGTAACATAATTACTTCCTACTCAAACTTGTTCTAATTAGTAGCTTAAAAACCATTTGTAAGTGATTCCACGCCCTTTCTAGCAGTCTCTGGCCCGGCAAAGCTACTGAACAAGTAATAACGACTTAGCAATTGAACGAGAAGAAGAGGATTTTACATGCTAAGTTAACTATAAGTGTCAGGACGATTGAGTGGCGCTTCTTCAAACAAATTTTTCTCAATCTCTCCAATAATACTGCAATAACTTGCAGTGGCACTTCCGTAATTAATAAGTATATCAATTACTTATTTAATTACAAACATCACGTTTTTACAAGTGGCTTTCAATTGTTGAGGCAACAACCCAACTATTAGCCAAAGTAAAGAAAGAATGCTGAACAAGGAACGGACGTATGGAGTAAAGAATTTCTGGGGCAGAAAAGGGAGAAGGGAGATAGGATAAGAGCATAGTTGTGGCATGGTCTTCAAACGTAACAGTGTTGTGAACTGGTTGCCACCAAATTAAATTATAAAATGTTAAAAATGTTAAAAAGCTCTTCAAATGCCGAAAATAAAACCAACTTCGAGTGGTAGATTAATTAATTTACAGAAAGAGTTTTCGGGTGACTTAATATCTATAGATAATAGGGTACTGTTTTGTGGAGTATGTGAGAAAAATATAGGGAGTGAAAAAAGATTTCGAATTGTTCAGCACATAAACACAGCAAAACATAAGGAGAATTTAATCAGAAAATTCGCAAACAAAGAACGTGTTCAAAAACAGCTAGTAGAGTGTTTAAGAAGTAGGGCTACTGAATTTTTCTATGACTTGTGCCAAGCATTTTTAGCTGCTCATATTCCCTTGTTCAAAATTAATACTCCGACATTTAAAAACTTTCTTGCCAAGTACACTCGACAACATGCGCCTGAAGAAAGTACACTGCGTAAGACCTATGTAGGACATTGTTACAATAACGTATTGTCAAATATACAAAATGAATTAGCAGATCAGTTTTTGTGGTTGTTGATGAAACCCGATTCTGAGTGCCGTTCTATTGTTAATATAATCGTGGGTGCTTTAAATAATTAACAAAAGTCTACACCTTATCTTAATGTGAGCGATTTGTCGGCCACTGGCAATGTAACTGTGACCCAGTTTGTGATGGACTCTTTGAAATTACTATGGCCATGTGGAATCAAATACGACCGGTTACTTTTATTTGTTACTGATGGTACTGATGTTACTGATGGTAAATTTTCCTATCTTGGCTTCCAATTTTGGTACTATTTCTGGTGCCTTGTCGAATAGCCTCTTCAATTCAGGGTCTTCTTGCTGTAGCTTTGCCATGTTTTTGAAGTCTTGTAACATTTTGTTGCTTTCCTTGCTATTTATTTGCATAATTTTGATTTCATGGTGTGGGTTAGATATTGTTTCGGGTATGTGACTTTCCGATTTTAACCTGGGGAATAAGTCACTAAAGATGTTTTCCTTGCCTGGAATATGTCTGACCTCTATGTCATGTAACATTATTTCATGTATGTACCTCGAGATTTTAGAGTTAGTTAACTTGCATTTTTGGATGAAGGACAGGCTTACATGGTCGGTAAAAATAATTACTTTATAGTGGCAGATATTATTTATTTATGCCAACAAACTTACTGTTGGTGTTTTTAAATGCACAAGCCATGTGTGGGCAATGTTTGAGAGGTAGAACTGGAACTTAAAAATTCAATGCCACAGCTGGTTCCAGTTCTACCTCTCAAACATTGCCCATACATGGCTTGTGTGTTTAAAAGCACCAACAGTAAGTTTGTTGGCATAAATAAATAATAATTACCATCTGAAGGTTATTTAATCCTGGGACATAAAGTACTTACAATAGTAAGTCACCATTGGGGTAGTTGTGTCTGATGTGAGACTGCCTTTGTGGTTTACCAGGAAAAATACGAACTGGTTTGAGAATTCAATGCCATTCTGGCAGACTGTCACAGTAGCTCAATGGTTAGAGCAGTCGCCTGGTAAGCGGAAGGTCTGTGGTTCAAGTCCCAGCTGTGGCATTGAATTTTTAAGTTCCAGTTCTACCTCTCAAAGTGGTAGATATATTGCCTGAACTTTTGTAATGCAAAATGGATTGCACCTATTTCTAATTCTGTTATGCATGCATTGGCTTCTATCTTGGTTAGAAATCTAGAAGCTGTGGCAATCACATGTTTGTAGACATATGCATCTTCTTGCGCTAGCATCAGTATAAATTAGAAATGGTGAATTTGGATCTGGTCGTTCCAGGAGAATACTGTGTTTAAAAAGTTCTTTGATTTTCTCAAAAAAAATTAGAAAAAAAAAAATTAGAAAAAAAAATTAGAAAAAAATTAGAAATGGTGAATTTGGATCTGGTCGTTCCAGGAGAATACTGTGTTTAAAAAGTTCTTTGATTTTCTCAAAGGCTACCTGATGTTCGGCGTTCTATTCCCACTTAGTGTCCTTTCTCAACAATTCCCTAAGGGGTACTAATTCCTTAGCGTAGTTAATTACAAACTTTGACTGGTACTGTAGAATGCCCAGAAACCTTCTTAGCTGTTTCAAGTTTCGTGGAGGTAATAAATTTAGGTCACATTTGCCATGATTCATAAGCGTAGCTGACGGTAGAACGCAAATTTCATGTAGGTACGTTAAATAAAAGAGCATCAAAAGCTGTATTGTTTGTAAAATAGAGCGGAGCAAGAGTTTAATCATTCAGTCAATTCAATTTGCATCAGATCAAATACTACAAGTTTTCGACCCAGTACAGACGGGAGAAAAATGGAGGAGGTAAAACAAACGTCATCATTTGTGTTTACATTATCGTGTAATTGGGTGCTCGAGTGTGCACCAGCACGCAGAAATGGAATTCGTTGAACTGAACATAGCAAAACATTTCACTGTGTTGTGTTGTTTAACCAGAGTGATTGGGTGGGTGGGTGGGTGGGTGGGTAGGTGGGTGGGTGGGTGGGTGGGTAGGTGGGTGGGTAGGTAGGTAGGTAGGTAGGTAGGTAGGTTAGGTAGGTACATGGGAAATCTCTGGCACTTCGCCCTTATGCTACTTTCTTATACTTGAAATTTTATTGTCATATTGAACAGAGATTTGAAATTTCATCACTGTATCAGGTGTACTAACCACAAGAGTTTTGATTTTCCATACTGATTCGATTCCACTGAACTACAGCAACTTCTGTTTATGACTGAGCACTGACTATATTGATTAATATGAAAAAGAAAACTTTCTGCTAGCTATACATAAGATAAATATAAATTTTACCAATAAACTTCCAGAGGCTCTTCTGGGAAGTTTGGTGAGTATTGTGGAGTGGAGTGTTTAAGGGCCCGTTGAGAGTATTTTGGTATATGAAAAAACATGGGTTCAAGTGAAGCATTATCTAATATATGTAACCGAAAATTATAAAACAATTACATGAGTAATGAAACCCTCAGGTAAAACATGTATGCCTCAGTTACACTAATGTTAAACACCTGTCCTGTTACTGCAATGTACAGAACCGTTCTTCAAAGCAGCTGCTCAAAAGGCTAACAGCAATAATTATATGTACTATCTTGTATGTTCTTGTATCTCTGAAAATGCATACCATATTGTTCAAGTATACAAAACAATGTATATTACCTTAAAATGTCTTAAAAACTGCTGTCATCTTATGTGCACAATCCAATATTTTAGAAACGAAACTGTACTGGCTTGAATAGTGGGATTCAACATGTACAAGTTGAGCCTAAGGTCATGCATAAACTAGAATTCCTTGAGCTTTGATAATTAGAGTACTTGTATTTCCATAAAAACCCTGGCATCCTAGCGGGCGAGCCTTTTTTCAAATGTGCGACTAGCCTGCCATCTATCTGCCAATCTTCCTTCCACCCTCCTTCCTTGTTGTCTGTCTTTTTTTTTTTAACTTATTTATATTTTTTTCAGTAATCAATATTGAGTTTCTTTACTCAGGGGTCTCTGTCTAGGGGATATGTGGATGGCGACCACAAGTTACCCAAGCTGAGCAGAACATTACTTCCACTTACTGGTGTTTTGCTCCTCACTGTAGCTTTTCTATCTGACCCTACCTGAGACAACTCTTGTTCTCTTCCGACCCCGATGCTATTAGGGTTCCTGAGGGCTAGGGAGTCTTTATTTTTCCGTCTCCATTTCTCTAATTTCTCTATAAACTATTAACCCCATAACATGCTGACCTGTCATGGCATGTAATACGTCCTCTGATTGGTAATCAGAGGATATGGTCGGTGAATTTATTTTGATAACTCTCCTGGTCAGGTCGGTGAGACTCGTAAACCAACGACAGGTGTGGTCCTCCAGACATTCTGGGGGTTGTGAGAGAGTGATGTAACCGCCAAAACATAAAAATATGGTGCTCTCTAAAAAGCGGTTACTAATACTGCTAAGTCTCCTCAATATTTATGAAATATGATTCGAGGGGTAAAATGTTCCAGAGTTAAAATAGTCCCCCATTTGGATCTCCGGGCCGGGACTACTTCTCGAGAACCAAAACATTATATAAATAGAAGATCTAACATCAGAATTTTACAATGGAACGCAGGTGGTCTCACCCAAACAAAAAGAATAGAACTGAATAAAATTGTATTTGACTATAACATAGATATATTTGTCATACAAGAAGCAAATCTACCAAATGATCAACTTAAATACTTCAATTTTACTGGATTTTTACTTCACCTACTACCCAAAAATAGACAGATAAGTAGTGGAATATTAGTTGGAGTCAAAAATGATATTAAATCCTCCTTTCAAATTGTTAAAGAAATGGATAACAAACATAAAGCTGAATTAATGAAGCTAAATTTTTGGGATAACAAAACACATCTTCATTTATACAGTATTTACAATCCTCCTCGGAATGAACCAAATCTCCGACTTATTGAACAATTAAATAAAACAATCATAATTGGGGATTTCAACGCCCATTCCAAAAGATGGGGTTATGAAAAAGTGGATTCTACAGGGTAGATAGTGGAAGAATTTTTGAATACCACAACCATTGAACTGATTTATGATAAAGAAGATCCCAAAACCTTCATACATTACTCTGGAGCAGGAAGTAACCCAGACCTCTTGTTAGCTACAACAGATATTGTTTCAAAAATTAAAAAACAAGTTATAGAAGACCCAAGCTCTGGTCACAGAGCAGTAATTGCTGATATAAAACTAGATAACACAAATAACAGTCAAAATCACACAAACACAGTATTGAAACTCCAAAAAAGCAGATAGGAACAAATATAAAACTGAACTGGAAGATAAATTTAAAGAACAAACAAACTCACAGCTGCATGACCAACCAGATCATATGAACAAAAATTTCTGTAAAGTCATCCTAGAAACTGGAAAAAAACATATTCCTCGTGGAAGAATAAAAAATTTCAAACCCTTTTGGACCCCCCAGTTAGAAGAACTGAAAAAGCAAAGGGATATAGCTAGAAATAGAGCTGAACAAACAAAAAACATATCAGATACAATATATGGCGAAAGAAATGTGCCTTACTAAAAAAAGAAATTCATACAGCTAAAAAGAATCACTTTAATAATTTCTTAGAAAAAATGGATTATAGGACAGATGGCAACAAAGCCCATAAGTTCATAAAAAATGTCAAGGACAGAAGAGAAAGCAACAACACACCTATCATACACAACAATAAAATATTAACAAATGATGCAGCCATAGCCAAAACATTCAATAAATATTATGCTAATTCACATAAAGTAACAAGAAATAATAAAAAAGAATGTAAACAATTTAAGAAAGATTTGAAACAAGAAAGAGAATGTGATCCTAACACTCAATACAATATCTTTTATCAACATTTTAATATACAAGAACTGAACATTGCAATTAATAATCTAAAAAACAAAAAGTCTCCTGGACCAGATCACATACATCCAGAGTTCATAAAAAACCTTGGAAAAACAGCAAAACAACTACTAAAGCTCTACAATCTATCCTGGAACACCACTGTACCTGCCGAATGGCGAAAAGCAATAATTGTCCCACTCTTGAAGAAACATAAAACAGCATCAGAAATAAAAAATTATAGACCAATAGCTCTTACTAGGATGATAGCAAAAGTGATGGAAAGAATGGTGTCAAATAAGTTAAATTGGTTTCTAGAATCCCAAAATTTTCCCCATGTCAAGCTGGATGCAGAGAGTTCCACTCTACAAATGAACAAGTCTTACTTCTCAGTCAAGAAATCAAAGACTCCTTCAATAGAAAAGAAGATAATTTATCAGTTTTTATTGATTTCCAAAGTGCATGTGATTCTATATGCAGAACAAAACTGCTAAAGAAAGTAAAACAAATAGGGATACAAGGTCCAATGTTTTCTTGGCTATGTTATTTCCTAACACAACACTTTATTGCTACCGGATATGGAAGAAATATATCTAAATATAAACAAGTACACCGGGGCTTACCACAAGGCGCAGTGCTCAGCACTACACTTTTTAATATATTTATTAATGAGTGAGTGAGAGTGAGTGAGTAGTGTTTAAGGGCCCGTCAACAGCAAGGTCATTTGGGCCTTTATTAATGTTCTGCCACAACAAATACAAGAATAAAGTGTGAAGTGTGCACTATTTGCTGATGACTTAGTAATGTGGACTTCAAAACCAAAAAAACAAAAGTACAGAACTAGAAAAAACCATGCTACAATCCTTAAAACAACCTACAAAAGTGGACCAAAGAAAATTTAATGACTGTTAATACAACAAAATCAAACTACCAAATCTTTTCACTAAGAAAAAAACCACTAAAAAGAAAACTAAATTTTGAGGGTCAACAATTACCAGAAACAAAGGAAGCAAAGTATTTAGGAATTACATTTGATACCAGGGGTAGTAAGGGGTAGTGATGCGCCTCCTATAGCCTCTCCTACCCAATTCTCATCCTCATCCTGCCTGTGGTGCACTCTGCTTTTAACAGATGAGGCTCTGGGGACCGAATCACAGCGGTATAACTGTTTCATCTAAAATGGAGGAAATGTCATTTACATATGTGCTGGCCTATCACAGCACAACAGCGTCCCTCAGAGGCACATGAGGGGAAGGTCGGTGGATCTAAATGCCACCTATTTAGTCCTCCCGGCTAGGTCCGATGGACCCGTTGACCAACGATAGGAGTGGTCCTCCTTGCAAAATGGGGGTTTAAGTCGGGTGATGTAACTGCCACATTGTAAAACTGGTGCCCGTTAAGAAAACAGTTACATGAAAGCCACATACATGAATATGAGTCCTAAAGATAAACATTCCGGAGTTAAAACTGTCCCCCAATCGGATCTCCGGGTGGGGACATCTTTAGGCAAATTTCATCACAACAATTCCAATACTTTAAGAATTCTACAATGGAATGCAGGAGGCATGTCCCAGCCTAAAAAACAAGAGCTAATGAAAATATTAAAAGACCAAGATATAGATGTCTTCACAGTACAAGAAGCCAATATATCAGAAGAACAGGAAATATACTTTGAAATGGATCAGTACACTACACATATACTTCCAAAGGCTCGTCAAATAGCAAGTGGTATTCTTACAGGAATTAAAAGAAATATGAAAGCTACTATCCAAATCCAAAAAACAATGGAAGAACAAGATAAATCAGAAATAGTTAAAATTGAAGTATGGAAAAGTAACTACCACTATAGAATTTACAGTATCTACAATCCTCCAGACAATACACTAGATCTAAATTCTATTCCCATAGAACCCAAAAGTATTTTAATAGGTGATTTTAATGCACACTCCCCTAGGTGGGGCTACAGAGATATAAATTCAGCAGGAAGAGTCATAGAAGACCTAAGAGGTAGAACTGGAACTTAAAAATTCAATGCCACAACTGGGATTTGAACCACAGACCTTCCGCTTGCCGGGTGGACGCTCTACCACTGAGCTATTGTGACAAACTGCCAGAATGACATTAAATTCTCAAGCCAGTTCGTATTTCTCCTGGTAAACCACAAAGGCAGTCTCACATCAGAAACAATTACCCCAATGGTGACTTACTATTTAATGTCATTCTGGCAGTTTGTCACAATAGCTCAGTGGTAGAGTGTCCACCCGGCAAGCGGAAGGTCTGTGGTTCAAATCCCAGTTGTGGCATTGAATTTTTAAGTTCCAGTTCTACCTCTTAAACTTTGCCCACACACGGCTTGTGTGTTTAAAAACACCAACAGTAAGTTTGTTGGCATAAATAAATAATAATTACCATAGAAGACCTATTAAACTCATCAACAATGGAATTAATATTTAATCCAAATGATCCACCCACCTACCTTCATTATAATGGTTCAGGTACAAATCCTGATCTTCTGATGGTGTCATCTGACATAATTGACAATAAAAAAAGAGAAATAATAGAAGACCCAGGTTCAGGCCACAGAATGACCATGAACTCCATAAGAGGTCTAATAAATAAAAGTAACAAACCAAAAATTAAAACTTCTTGGAATTTTAAAAAAGCAGATTGGTCCAGTTTCCAAAATGAGATAGAATGGAAGTGTAATATACTGTTAGAATCAGAGTTCAAGTCAACAGATGAAATGAATAAAAAAATTTGTGAAATATTATTGACAGCAGCCAAAACACATATCCCCAAAGGAAAGTTAAAGAAATATAGCTACTTTTGGTCTCCATCTTTATCTAAGTTAAAACACGAAAGAAATATAGCAAGAGTCAAAGCCGAAAGAACCAAGTGTCCAGAAGATGTACAAAACTGGAGAAGAAAAGCAGCCATTTTTAAGAAAGAATTAATTACAGCAAAGAGGGCCGATTTCACAAATTTTGTAGAACATATGGACTATAGGAAAGATGGAAATAAAATATACAAGTTCCTTAATAAAACAAAATTATCAAAAAATACAACTGAACCATTAAAACATAATAACAAAAGCTTAACTACAGATAGGGAAATAGCAGAATCCCTTAACAAGTTTTATGCTCAGTCACAAAGAATACCCCAAGCGTATAAAAAACAAGATAAGGCTATCCAAAAAACTATCAGAGAAACTAATAAGCCAAAAGGTATACGAAATGATATTTTTATTCAGGATTTTAATGAAACAGAACTGGATTTAGCAATAGAACAACTACAGAACAAAAAATCTCCAGGACCTGACAAGATCCACCCAGAGTTTATTAAACGCCTTGGCAGGAAAGGAAAAGAAATCCTACTTAAACTGTATAACACGTGTTGGAGAATGACTGTACCTTCCGACTGGAAAAAAGCCATTATCATCCCGATTTTAAAGAAAAACAAACCCTCAAACAATATTAATAGTTTCAGGCCAATATCTTTGACCAGTGTTATTGCAAAAGTGATGGAAAGAATGGTGGCATCTAGACTTAACTGGTTCCTAGAATATTACAACTTAATTAATAGTTCACAGACCGGCTTCAGACAGAATCATAGTACAAGTGAAAATGTACTCCTACTAAGCCAAGACATCAAGGAAGCTTTCAATAGAAAGGAGGATACCTTAGCAGTATTCATTGATTTTAAATCAGCATATGACTCAGTCTGGAGAAACAAATTAATTGAGAAGTTGCAATCAATAGGTGTGAAAAGTAACATGCTTAAATGGATAACTCAGTTTATTTCACAAAGATTTTGTGCCACAAAATATAATACATACATTTCCAAATATAAACAAACACACCGAGGACTTCCACAAGGTGCTGTTCTCAGCACAACACTCTTTAACATATATATAAATGACCTTCCATCAATAATAAAAACTTCAGAAACCAAAATTGCTTTATTTGCTGACGATGTAGTCATTTGGACTTTAGGCTCTCCAAAAAAACCTGAATTAATTAAAGACAGAATAGAAACAGCCCTAAACAAAGTACATGAATGGAGCTCCAAAAACCTCATGACTATCAATGTGGAAAAAACAAATTATGAATTATTTACACTAGAACACAAACCAGTTAATATTAACATAAATTATAATGGTAAACCACTCAAAGCAGTTGATGATGCCAAATACTTAGGCGTCACTTTCGACAGAAAGCTAAGTTGGAAAGAACATATAACAAACATCTCAGAAAAGGTTGAAAAGAAACTGCAAATCCTGAAAAGGTTAGCTGGTGCTAAATGGGGCTGCTCAAGGAGAGTCCTGAACACAACATACAAAATGTATGTTAAACCAAACCTCTTGTACTGTTCTGAAGCTTTAATAACAGCAGCAAATGCTAACATCAATAAACTTGAACAAATACAAAATCAGGCTCTTCGCCTAATCACTGGAGCAGTTAAATCCACACCTATTGATGCCATGCTTGCCTTAACACGGACCCCATCAATAACAACAAAAATAGAAGAACAAGCATTGCTCCAACACGAGAAAATGTTACGACTGCCAAGCTCTAAATGGACAGAAGAGAACCTGCCCCCTTCAATCCTTAAAACTCATAGTAGTTTCCTAGAAAAGGTAACACAGATTAAATCCAAATTGAACATTCCTAACACCAGAGAAAATCTACTTATAAGAGAAAATCCATTGGAATTATTGCAACCTACCTTCAGTTTGGAATTAATAGAGGAAATAAGTAAATCAGACACACCAAAAGAAATACAAAAACTTCTAGCTCTGGAAACAATCAATACTAGATATCCCACAGAAGAATGGCTGCACATATATACTGATGGATCCTCCAAGGAAAACCTTACTGGAGCTGGAGTTACATGTTCACATTTTTCCTTTTATCATTCTGTTGGCAGAGACAGAACAAATTATGATGGAGAAATAGAGGCTATACACATTGCTCTCCGACAATTATTAAATCTTCCCTTAAATAAATTTCACAAGGTAGTAATTCTTTCAGATTCTAAAGCTGCAATTCAGGGAATATGTTCAAATACTACAAGGAAGTCAACAAAAATTAGAGAATGCTACAAAATGTTAACACAACTCCAAAAAGTTAATAAGACTGTTCATCTCCAATGGATTCCAGCACACTGTGGAGTCATGGGGAATGAAGCTGCAGACTCACTTGCAAAGAAAGGCACAACAATAAAACAAAAGTCTAAATTCAATTTCTCATATTCCTCAATAAAACGCTTGATCATTAAAAAATTTTCTCATTCATACCTACAAGAAATAGAAACAAATGCCAAAGATAAAAAATGGATTACACTACTTTCCAACCCAGATATAATCCCCCAGAGACCAAGGAAAACAGCAGTTGCAGCCTTCCGACTATTGACAAATCACGACTGCTTAGCAAGTCATCTCTACAGAATAGGTATCTCAGCTTCACCAATATGTGTCCTGTGTAACGATCCAGCAGAAATGAACGAAGACCACTTGAAGACCTGTGAAGCATTAAGATCAGAAGAAACTACAGTTCAAAAGTATTGGAAAGCACGAATGCTAATGGCTTCATTGCCAGATGCAAGACACTAGAAACAACAACAAGAACATTTGATACCAAACTTACATGGACCAAACAAATAGAAAATGCAATACAAAGAGCAGAGAGGCGCCTTTCACTGTTAAAACGTTTAATAGGAATGAAGTGGGGATGTTCCAGAGCAACTCTTAACACATACAATGTATATATAAAGCCACTATTTACTTACTGCAGCGAAGTTCTTGTAACAGCAAACACAAAAAAAAATTCAAATCTTTCAAAACCAAAGTCTGAGACTAATTACAGGTGCTATCAAAACCACACCAATAGCAGCTATGGAAATACTAACCAACCAATACCCCATTGAATATGAAATAGAAAAAGAGGCTCTTATTCAACACGAAAAGTTCATCAGACTCCGATTCAATACATGGCACAAGAGAAATTTTACACATACACTAAAGATTCAGGAGAGCTTTCTTTCCAAAATTCAAGACATCAAGAAGAATGTACACCTTCCTAGTTCAAATGAAAACTTCATATCTAAAGTCAATCCGACACATACATAACACATCACATATTATTTACACCTGACAGAAGAAGTTAAGAAAAGGAAAACTTCATATCTAAAGTCAATCCAACACATACATTACACATCACATATTATTTACACCTGACAGAAGAAGTTAAGAAAAGTGATACTCCAACTAGTGTTCTAAAATTATTGGCATTAGAGACAATCCATACTAGATTTCCAGAACACAAATGGCTCCATATTTATACTGATGGATCATTAGTATCAAACCGAGATGGAGCAGGGGCTGGAGTCACGTGTCACATCTTTTCCTATTACAAATCTTTAAGTTATGGAACTACTAATTTTGATGGAGAAATTGAAGCAATTCGAATGGCCCTACAAAATCTTTTGTATAGAATTTCACATTTTCATTAAGCAGTTATTCTCTCAGATTCCTGGGCGGCAATTATAGCAATTACTTCTAAGTTGGCACCAAAAAACCAAACAATTATAGAATGTTGGAAAATCCTTACCCATCTAATCGCACTTCAAAAACACCTAGTCTTCCAATGGATACCAGCTCACTGTGGACTGAGTGGTAATGAGAAAGCTGATTTTCTTGCTGAAAAGGGTACCGGCAATGAGCATAAATCTATAGTTAATCTACCATTTTATGCAGCTAAAAGATTAGTCAACTCTGAATTCAAAAAAATTATTGCAAAATATTACTATGAAAAATCAAAGAACAAAAGATGGGAACTACCAAACATTCAAACAGTAATTCCTGAGTATCCTCGAAAAATGGCAGTTGCAACCTTCAGGTTGATTACAGGACATGATTGTCTGGCAAAACATTTAAACAGAATTGGGATATATTCTTCACCACTCTGTCCTCTATGTGATCTGCAAGAGGAAATGGACCGAGACCACCTTCAAATATGCCTGGCCACTTCTAGCACCCCATCCATCAGTGAAAAATATTGGAGAGCAAGAGGATTAATGACTTCATTGTCAGAAATCCAGCATTAGCTAGCAACAACAACAACAACAACATATTACTGTCAGAACATATTTCAGTGGACTAACTTTCCAGCAACTCTTGCAGACATCTATATAGGTGAGAGGGACTGCCTCTCATCTCCTATTGGTTGTTCATTTGCAAATCACTACTATGTGGCTGTGGGAACTGCCACATGATTGGTTCTGTTGGCGTTTTGGGGCTTCGGTTTTGTATTGTCCAGCATCGGCACCCAGGCTGTGTGTATACGTGTTGCTTCTTCTTTTCTATTGAAACTGTTTTTATGTTTATGGATCTCAGTGACTTCTTGGTACAACCTTGCATGGTAGTATGCTGTGTTGTCCAGAACTTCAATCTCGTCAAACTTGATATCATAGCCAGCTAAAAGCGCATGCTCGGCTACTGCTGATTTCTCCATGTGTCCTAGCCAGCAGTTGATTTTGTGTTCCTTTAACTGGGTTTTTATACTGCGTTTGGTAGTGCCAACATAAACTTTGCCGCAGCTACATGGTATCCAATAAATCCCCTGTGTCAGCAGCAGGTCCCGCCTGTCCTTTGCTGATCTCAGATGCTGTTTTAGTGTCCTACTGGGTTTAAAGATTGTTTTTATAGTGGCTCTTTCCAGAAGTTTGCCAATGCGATCAGTGATGCCCTTGATATAAAGCAAGAATGCCTTATGCCGTTGTCCTGTCGTCTTGGTGCAAGTTTTCGTTGTCCTTGGAAGAGAAGCTTGCGTTATTACTTTCATCCCGTATCCGTTGGCCTGTAGTAGCCTGGTGCAGGTGTTTGAGTTCCTGGTTCAAAGCGTCTGGTTCACAGATACGCTTTGCACGTTCTGGGCAAAACGTCAGATAATTCACTGGCTGGACCACGGCCTACAAGCCTGGAAACTACTATCTATTGAGTTCTAGCTTGAGTTACAAAACAAGCTCTGTAAACACATATGCACACATGAAGCGATGCTGATGTAAGGTGCTACTTACAGAACTACCAACCTTACTGCTGTATGTCCACTGGTTCATGACTTTAAGGGATTGAAGGGGAGAAGAGAAACTTTCCACTAAGTGTAACTCAAGATTTGTAAACTTCCTTGCAAACCTTGCTGCTGGTTACATTAACAACCTACCCCTAATGTTATTCGTGCTATGTTTGCTCACTGCTAAGTTCTCTTAATTTCAGGTGTAAAATCGCATAAGTCATTAACGTTATGTTGGAAGTAAAGAAAAAAGGAGTGTACAAGTAGGTAAGCCCCTGCTTACAATGTTGTGAAGTCTGCTTTGATATTGTGGTTGCAGAACAAAGGGAATCAGTGACAGTTCTATGTGTAAAACAGATATAAACAGGATGATTGATGCAAACAAACATAAAGAGGATCTTAAAGCAGATGCCCCCATACATGTGTGATCTCAATCCCATAGAACTAGCTTGGGCCAAGGTAATATGAATAGTTAATTCCTGCAATTCGTACACGAACTGCATGATACAATGCCCAAAGGTATATCACTTGTGACCGAAACAGACTGGCAGGGTTTCTGAAAAATATAGAAAAGGTAGAAAATGATCAGTGGAAGAAAGATGGGGTAGTTAAACATTGATTGCATTTTATAAGCCAAATATACTGCATGAACTGAAAATAACATTAAGTTCCACTATTTTGGGTGAGTTCTTTGCTTTCATCTAGCATGAACACATATTCCAAGTATCTTCCTTTCACAGAAGTTTGAAAAGTGTTGTTGTAATTAATTTAATTTAAGAGGTGAGTTAATTAATAAGTGTTGTTCAGTGTTATTAATTAACTCACCTTTTAAATTAAATTACATATTCCAAGTTTGGCACTATCATCATAAGCACAACCAGAAGCATGACTCTAGCTCCAGATATCCCTGTGTACCTGGAATTGTTTAATGACGTACTGACTCGTTGGATTCTTGCCAGGAACTGTGATCTGTACAGAACATATAAGCGAGCTGGTGAATAAACTGTAGTGTTACTGGCAAATGAAGTCTGTGTAGCTTCGACCTTAGTCAGAAAGAGCCCAGTGGAAGACCAGCATAAATCACATGCTAGAGTGTCAACAATTCCACTATTGTACCCGAGGCAGCATGTATCTCAAGTGCATGAGTACGTCAGTCTTACTTCTGTTAGGTAGGTTTCTGTGCAAGTCCAGTTCACACTGAATAACATGAATAACATTAGGAGAATTCAGATGAGTTTAGTTTTGCTTGAAGTGTTTTCAAAATGAATCGACTGCAGTATACAGTATAACAAAGAGTGTTTATGTATGACACATGTGTTTGCATCATCTTTTAGGGAAGTTTTAAAGGTAATTTGAAACTAAATTTCCTGATGTGCGTGTTCCAAGTAGAGAGGCCATTCGTTTACTTGTAAATAAATTCAAGGAGATGGGATCAATTCAGGATGGGAAAAGAACAGTAAAATGGTGTATGCTTAAATTAGACGATATCGGAGAAATGTTAGAACCGTCATCTCGAAAATCTCTTAGGCACCTTGCACAGGACAAAAGTAAAACACAACATCAGCAGAGAAATTAACATTATAATGAAAGCTGAACGCGTGTGAATGAAAATTTCCTTAGAAGATGCTGTAAGTGTATTGTTGCAGATATACAGCATTTCCAAAATCTGCTGTGATAAGGCATCTTTTGTAATTATTCTTGTAACTGTTAATGTGATTTGATGTGCATGGATGTGTGACTGCCAGCCAAGTATGCAGTACATGTCTGGGAGATGGGCCATGCACCAGCTGGCCAAGTTTTGTAGTAAATGTACTGCATTTGTAAACTGACAATTGGGATCAACTTTCGTGGATATTTATATGTAACAATCCCATAGCTCTCATGCAACCAATTACAATGAACTCTAAGTGACCATCTTGTCTAGAGTCCAGCTCTTTGTTATGCTCTCTAATCCAGTATGTAATTTATTTACTGCTAGCAATGCTTGTACCGCTAAAGAAGAACAAGAGAGGGCAGTGCTTTGGGTATGCACATTTACAGTGGTGCCACATCTATAATGATGTTTCACAGATGATCAACCCCAATCCTAGATCTGGCATATTCATCATTTATGTATATATGAAAGTTCACTGTACTTGAGTTAGTGCAAGAAAAAATATACCAACATGAAATCATGAATATATCCCACAGTGTTCCAACATTATATTCTAGAATCCATAATTTTAAAGTAACTTACACTGAATATTTATGTACTCGTTACTTGGCATGAACATTTGGAGCTAGAGTTTAAAATTAGCATTTTCCATATTACTTGAGTGCACAGTATTCAAACATTAGTTTGGATGGTAATTATTATTTATTTATGCCAACAAACATACTGTTGGTGTTTTTAAACACACAAGCCGTGTGTGGGCAAAGTTTAAGAGGTAGAACTGGAACTTAAAAATTCAATGCCACAACTGGGCAATGTTTGAAAGGTAGAACTGGAACTTAAAATAACCCAGCTATGGCATTGAATTTTTAAGTTCCAGTTCTACCTTTCAAATTAGTTTGGATATTTAATCTAATCCTAAGGTTTTAGTTTGGATATTTAATCTAATCCTAAGGTTTTAGTTTGGATATTTAATCTAATCCTAAGGTTTTAGTTTGGATATTTAATCTAATCCTAAGGTTCTATAATGGTTATTTAATTAAATGATTTATCATTTTGTATGAAGGAATAAAACTGAAAGTCACAGTTCTGCTTATAAAACTGTAATTTTCAACTGAAAAATATAAAATAAACACTCACAGTCCTTGCCAAGGGCCTGGTCAGCTGATCTACATGTAAGATTGCTAGATGTACATCCTTTTCCAACTTGATGCACTGATGTATGTATTCGTAGTCAGATAGGGCAGTATGTGATGTCAAATATTCAGCTAGACCCCAAACTTTCAGTACATAGTCTGTTACCTCTCCCCGTAAATCTCCTTCAAGTTCACATACCACATGCAGGATAACATGTTCCACTGTAGAACTCACTGTAACAACAATTGGTGCATTTGAAACTTGTTCACAATTAGCTACCTACAAATAGTAGTTATTTGAATATGTCAAGCTGTTACCTACAATTGGCTCATCGAGGTTTGCATACCCATTTCAGAAACCTTAAAGTGTGTGAGGTATATTGTTCCCTTGATATGGTCAACATAGAAATAAACAACAAAACTGGGTTTGTATCTGCAATTATTTACTGTACTTTTCTTTTATGCCATCAACAAGAATCACATATCTTAAACATAAAGACTGCAAAAGAAAAAAAAAAACACTTGTAACAAATGGGTAAGGGCCTTATAGCTGTCGGTAGACACACCTGTCTCTGCACAATGGGTCCCAGCTTTTATTCCCGGCTGTGGGGAGAGAATTTTTCTCTAGCCAACATCATTCTTTAGCCTCCCTTGAGTCTGGTAGTATGAAAGAGTGTGAATGTGTGTGTGATCTAATGTATAAAACCCAAAGAAATTTGATGACTATGTATGAGTTAAAACCATTGCTGATTGACAATATGTTCCAAAGACAAAAGGCTGCGGATATGACCATTGAAGTTAAAGGCAAGGGGAAGGGGAAAAATGGGGGCTAATGGAAATACAATATATTATGCAGTCCAAAGTAACTGGCCATAGCCAGTCACTCAGAATATGAGTAATTACAATCTTGCCTAATAATGAAGCACACACATTAATTACCTACATAATATTTTCTAACAGATGCTAAATATTTACTTATTTTTAGCATTGAATACAAGTCCTATTTTCCTACAGTTTTTGTCAAAACTTTGGTTTAAAGTTGCAGTATACACTCTCATGCTACTAACTTACATAACTTGAAAAGTCAGAAATATACTCAACTTCATTTAACCCCAGCATATTTTAAGAATGCAAGGCAAAGGCTTATTTTATCTTTTCCTAAATGGCTGTAACAATTTTATGTTTGAGATATTAATACAATTAATAAATTGCAAATATTGAATTTTTCTGATAATAGCTTATGAGATTCTCTTCATTTCCATTGGTCTTTACTCTGAATAGATGCACAAGAACTTACTGCAAATTTGTCCAAAAGGTTTATGATTTACGATAATTTTCATGTTCTTTGTTTAAGTTTTCTCATATTTTAAGCAAAGCTCTTGAAATACTATGTCAGTTCTTTGCTTATCAGCCTATGCTAAGAGTATACAATATCAAAGCTTACATATTTGACAGGTTTTCAACAGTATTGTCTCCCAGGCTCTTTGTGAACAGTCATTTCTGGCACATATTTATCATGATTAAGAGGAACTAAATAGAAAAGAATACAACTAGGAGTACAAGATACTAAAAAATGTACCAAAAATGGCTTCACCAAACAGATTGTACACAAGATAAATTCAAAAAGAAGAAATAAATAAAGAAAATAAACACACTAAGTAGCATAAAAGAAGCTAAAAAAAATTAACAAAAAAAAGACTCACATTTGTGAACCTTTCAGAAATTCACTAAAGTATTCAAAGAACATGGTATAAACCGTGCCCCAGTTATAAACATTGCTTAAATAACATACTCAAGAATAACACTAAGGACAAAATTCTGGTGGAAAAAACTTCTGGTATTTATAAAATTGAATGTCAAATTGCAAGAAAGTATAAATAGGAAAGACAAAAAGGAACATTGATACAAGATTTAAAGAATACATGAGAAATGCAAAGTATAAACAAAGGGGAAATCAGCAGTTGCAGAGCATTTGTGGTACACAGATCAACTGAGGCGGCGCCGTGGCCGAGCGGTTAGCGCGCTCGCCTACCACCTAGGTGGCCCGGGTTCGATCCCAGGGACTCGCATGTGGTATTCGTGGTGGACGAAGCGGCGTCAGGGCGGGTTTTCTCTGGGTACTCCGGTTTCCCCCGCCATCTCATTCCACCGGTGCTCCATCTTCATGTATCATCAGTGTCACCGCTTGCGGTGCCGTAGTAGTAAAAGCGGGCGTTAAACACCACAACACACACACACAGATCAACTGAAAGGGAAACCTAAGCTTTTAAAGGCCATTAGAAAATCAGCAGAACTGTCTGGAAAAAATTATTCATACACAGAAGTAAAGAGAATTTAAACTTTGATGTCCCCTGTGAAAAGAATCTCACTGAGCAGCATGTCCAGCCAAAATGCCACCTACAAAACACAGGAGGAACAGTGACAGTGAATCAAAGCTGATGATGGAGAGAATGCCTCCAGAACATGTTCCAGTAAGTTCTGGCTTAGAGAAAAAAGTTAAAAGTAATTAACTTGACATTTTACACACAAATTACATTAGTTTGTCATTTTTTATGTTAACTTTACGACTGGATGTGTAGAACATAACATTGCATTAATGTAACTTATGTATTTTAAGTTTTAGGGATATCTATACAAACAAAAGCATAATTCTACTAAAACATTGCTTTAAATATCTAAACAAATAAATGAAAATAAACTATTACCTTCTAAAACTAAAACACACAAAAATAAACAAAATTAATAATGGGTGTATGAACCCTCAGCACGTATAACTGCTCTCAATCTTTGGGGCATAAATGAAATTAAATCCCTGCAATAATAAGAAGCTACAAAATTCCCAGGCCTCTTGAATTTGGACCCATGAGCCACCTTCTGTCATTTGCATACCTGCAGGGAAATTTGAATACAGCTTCCTTTTCACCCCACCTACACATTCTCAGGTAATTATGCAGAACTTAGGCTGCTAACTCTTCCTGCTGTGGCTTAGGCCAGCTATGCACTGTAACGGGACAAGCATGAGAATGAGGAGTTTTGCAGGGGAACTGTCATAAAGATAAAGTAATTCCTGCCTTCCTATTTTCTCCCCCCCCCCTCTTGTCCTCTTTCCTCCTTGTGTCCTGTAACCCTACTGCTACTCAACCAATAATTTAAAAATTGTCTCATTTTGGGACCTCAACATGGAGTTTGAATAGGAAGGGCTACACAAAAATAAAAATTAGTAACTCGTAAACTAAAATTGACTTCAACAACTTCAAGACAGAAGAAGACATCATGAATATGACTGAATATTAATACAAAGCAGATGACATCACAGCAATGGCAAGATGGTGAATAAAACTCCAAAGACAATTTCAGGAACTTCAGTGACAATCCCAGGAACTTCAAAATCTTGAGGGAGAATAACTCAGGAACAAGAGGAATGCAAGTAAAGAAGACTTCAAACAGTAAGGATGAGATTGCAATCTTTAAATTTTTTAAATTTTATTTTATTCGTTTATAATACTAAGAAACAAAAATATACAGGACCACTGAAAATGAGTAAAGAAAATATAGGTGGAGAAATGCTGCAGGGAGAAGTAGGAGCTGAAAAAGAAGCAGGGATAGTAGAGCAAAGAGTATACATGGAGGATGTAATGGGGAAAACACAATATTAAAAATAACAAAAAATGTTTTAAGAATCTGAGGAAAGTTGGAGAAAGGAAAGGGCAGAGTTAGGGCAGAGAATGGAAGGAGGTAGAATAGAGTCAAATGAGGACTTATCTAGCTTAGGATGAAGCAAAGTGCAAAGAATGGAAGAAGGTACAAAAGAAGATACAGATAGTAGGAAAGTTGAAATGATGGAGGGTCTCGATAGCTTAAAACAAAGCCTAGAGCATGAAATAGAAAACAGTAGAAATGACCTTGGTCTGAAAATAGAGTGGAAATAAAACAGAGTACGCAAGAGTTACAAAAACCTAACAATGAACTTCGGCAGAGAGTAGAAATATATAGTAAAGAATTAGAATCAGATTTAGGTAAATAGAAAAAGGTAGAGATGCATGTAAGAAAAATATGGAGACGAAAAGCAATTTAGAAAATGCACAGATGGATATAATTGAATGGAAAAGCATTCTGGAAAATAAAATATGGGAAACAAGATGAATAGTTTAGAAATTGAGCCAAGAGAAAAAGTAGTATTAGAAGAGGAGATAGAAAAATGTATAAGTGAAACAACAGAATACAGAGCTAATTTAGCAAGTAAAATTAATAGCACATGAATAGAAATGAATAAGGAAGTATAGAAAATAAAAACAGATCAGAATACCCAGATAGTAAAGTGAATCGGATTTAGTGACACTAGATCACTTATTACTGTTAGTAAATCTGGCCCGCCTCTGTAGCGTGGTGGTAGCATGTCTGCCTCATGTCCAAAAGGTCGCAAGTTCAAATCTCGCTTAGGGTGAGTTATCCAGATAAGGTTTTTACCAAGGTTTTCCCTTATCTTGAGAAGACAAATGTCGGTTAACTTAAATTCTATGGACCTTGGACTCAATTGAGCATCATTTCACCCATTTCATTAATTCACCATCCGATTTGACACAATTGGAGAACGTTAACAAAAAGCTATCTAGATATTATTGCACATCACTGTAAGCAAAATCTTCTGACAAAGATCAGAATAACTTTGAAATGAAACAGACAGAGAAAGTGAAGAAACTACTAAGCCAGGAATTAGAAATAATTACCAAATAAATTGAGATAGTGATATGATAGCATAAAGCAAATTGTAGCATCACAGGTTAAAATGGTACCAAATCCAATGCTATTGTAACAATTGGCTATAGATAATGTAAAGCAGAGCCTAAGTAGAAATAAGAAATGAAATGAATGCACCAAAAGTAGTAAGTAACAGTTTGCAAAAAGAAAGAGATAAAATATTACCAAGGGTGTGATTACATTGCAAGCATTAAAATATACAAATAGATGATGTATCCAACGTACATTATGTAAATGATGTATGGCAGAGTAACATGTCATAAAGGTATATAAGTGCGAGCACGCATGCACGCACAAGTACGTGCCTGCCCCCACACACACACACTTGTAAAACTAAACTCATATTATGTAACAGCATACTGAACGAAAACACACATGCACACAAAGGGTTTATATGTAACCATGGTAACCAGGCTAAGTGTGAATGTAATTTCTTTCATAACTCAAATATAAAAATTCTTAGCGAATCATCCAACAGGTAATACAAATATAAAGAAAATAAACAATTATTTTTCTTCATAACTGCACAAAACTCCAAAAATCCTTTTAGGGAAATTAAAATAGAATGTATTTTATCACCTTTTCTTCAACAAATATCACACTGCCCTGCGACAAGTACAAGATACCACATAATATTCCAACAGCTCACAAAAGCTACTCCAAATAAATAGGTATGCTGAATTGTAAAAAAAAAAATAAATAAATGAAGCACAGATGAAATAAAGTGAACAAAAAATAAATACATAAGCCCAACAAAAATTAATTAGAAAACGTATATAGATTCCTAACAGAACAGATAGAAATGTGATAAAAAGAGGTTAGAAATTTGGCTAACTAAAATTATTTAAACAGGTACAACTAAAAGATATTTCAACTTAATCATTACTGTACAAAGGTTATGAAAAGGAAAACATATTATATCAAAGACAGTTTCTCAAGTATAACTATGAGAAAATTCTTTATTTTAATGCAATGTGAGTAGGTGGGTGGATGGATCAGTGGGTGGAGGGGTGGAAGGAGGGAGGGGTGGACGGAGGGAGTGGTGGAGGGAGGGAGGGGTAGAAGGAGGGGTGAAAGGACAGATGGAGGGATGGATAGATGGTTGGCTGGCTGGATGGAGGGACAGATGAAGGGGTGGGTGGACGGGTGGACAGATGCACGGCTAGATAGGTGGACAGGTGGGCGGGTGAACACGTGGACGGGTGGGTGGACAGGTCAACGGGTGCACAGGTGGGTGGGTGGACAGGTGGACGGATGGATGGGTGGACATGTGGACGTATGGGTGGGTGGACATGTGGACGTATGGGTGGGTGGACATGTGGACGGGTGATAGGTGGACGGATGCAAGGGTGAGTGGAAGGGTGAGTGGATGGGTGGGTGGATGGATGGACCGGTGGACGGGTAAACGGATGGACGTGTGGATGGGTGGACGGATGGATGGGTGGACAGGTGGACGGATGGATGGGTGAGTGGTTGGACAGGTGGACAGGTGGATGGTTGGACAGGTGGAAAGGTGGACAGATGCGTGGGTGGGTGGACAGGTGGATGGGTGGGTGGAAGGGTGGACAGATGGACGGACGGATGGATGGGTGGCTGGACAGCTGGACGGTTGGACGGATAGACGGGTGGATAGGTGGACAGGTAGAAGGGTGGACAGGTGGATGGGTGGGTGGAAGGGTGGACAGATGGACTTACGGATGGATGGGTGGCTGGACAGCTGGACGGCTGGATGGATGAACGGATAGACGGGTGGATAGGTGGACAGGTAGAAGGGTGGACAGGTGGATGGAAGGGTGGACAGATGGACGTACGGATGGATGGGTGGCTGGACAGCTGGACGGCTGGATGGTTGGACGGATAGACGGGTGGATAGGTGGACAGGTAGAAGGGTGGACAGGTGGATGGGTGGGTGGAAGGGTGGACAGATGGACGTACGGATGGATGGGTGGCTGGACAGCTGGACGGCTGGATGGATGAACGGATAGACGGGTGGATAGGTGGACAGGTAGAAGGGTGGACAGGTGGATGGGTGGGTGGAAGGATGGACAGATGGACGGACGGATGGATGGGTGGGTGGACGGGTGTTGTTGTTCTTGTTGTATTTAACGCCCGCTTTTACTACTACGGCACCGCAGGCGGTGACACTGATGACACATGGAATGAAGATGGAGCACCGGTGGAATAAGATGGCGGGGGAAACCGGAGTAACCGGAGAAAACCCGCCCTGACGCCACTTCGTGCAAGACGAATACCACATGCGGGTCCCTGGGATCGAACCCGGGCCGCCTAGGTGGTAGGCGAGCGCGCTAACCGCTCGGCCACGGCGCCACCATGGACGGGTGGACAGGTGGACGGATGGATCGGTGGGTGGACGTATGGACAGCTGGACGGGTGGATGGGTGGATGGGTGGGTGGACGGTTGGACAGGTGGACTGGTGGGTGGGTGGGTGGGTGGGTGAACGGGTGGATGGTTGGGTGGCCGGATGGATGGGTGGGTGGACAGGAGAATGGGTGGGTGGACGGATGGATGGGTGGGTGGACAGATGGATGGATGGATGGATGGGTGGATGGATGGGTGGGTGGATGGATGGGTGGGTGGATGGGTGGGCGGATGGATGGGTGGGTGGGTGGATGGGTGGGTGGATGGGTGGATGGATGGGTGGGTGGACAGGTGGATGGATGGACAGGTGGACGGCTGGATGGTTTGAGGGGTGGACGGATGAACAGTGGACGGATGAACGGGTGGATGGGTGGGTGGACAGATGGACAGGTGGGTGGGTGGGTGGACGGGTGCACGGGTGGACCGGTGGACAAGTGGACGGGTGGACAAGTGGACGGATGAACGGTGGACGGATGAACGGGTGGGTGGGTGGGTGGACGGGTGCACGGCTGGACGGCTGGACAAGTGGACGGGTGGACAAGTGGACGGATGAACGGGTGGGTGGGTGGGTGGACGGGTGCACGGGTGGACGGGTGGACAAGTGGACGGGTGGACAAGTGGACGGATGAACGGTTGGGTGGGTGGACGGGTGCACGGGTGGACGTATGGACAGGTGGGTGGGTGGGTGGACGGGTGGACAAGTGGACTGGTGGACAAGTGGACGGGTGGACAAGTGGACGGATGAACGGTGGACGGATGAACGGGTGGGTGGGTGGGTGGGTGGACGGGTGGACAGGTGGACAGGTGGACGGGTGGACAAGTGGACAGATGGACGGGTGGACAAGTGGACGGATGAACGGTGGACGGATGAACGGGTGGGTGGGTGGACGGATGAACGGGTGGGTGGGTGGACAGGTGGACGGGTGGACGGATGAACGGTGGACGGATGAACGGGTGGGTGGGTGGGTGGGTGGGTGGGTGGACGGGTGGACGGGTGGATGGTTGGGTGGACAGGTGGACGGATGGTTGGGTGGACTGGTGGATGGGTGGGTGGGTGGATGGGTGAACGGGTGGACAAGTGGACAGATGGACGGGTGGACAAGTGGACAGATGGACGGGTGGGTGGGTGGACGGGTGGACGGGTGGACAGGTGGACGGGAGGACAAGTGGACGGATGAACGGTGGACGGATGAACGGGTGGGTGGGTGGGTGGACGGGTGGACAAGTGGACGGATGAACGGTGGACGGATGAACGGGTGGGTGGGTGGACGGGTGGACAGGTGGACGGGTGGACAAGTGGACGGATGAGCGGTGGACGGATGAACGGGTGGGTGGGTGGGTGGGTGGTTGGACGGGTGGACGGGTGGACAAGTGGACGGATGAACGGGTGGGTGGGTGGACGGGTGGACAAGTGGACGGATGAGCGGTGGACGGATGAACGGGTGGGTGGGTGGGTGGACGGGTGAACGGGTGGATGGTTGGGTGGACAGGTGGACGGATGGATGGGTGGACTGGTGGATGGGTGAACGGGTGGATGGTTGGGTGGACAGGTGGACGGATGGATGGGTGGACTGGTGGATGGGTGGCTGGGTGGATGGGTGAACGGGTGGATGGTTGGGTGGAAAGGTGGACGGATGGATGGGTGGACTGGTGAATGGGTGGGTGGGTGGACGGGTGGATGGTTGGGTGGACAGGTGGACGTATGGACAGGTGGACTGGTGGATGGGTGGGTGGGTGGACGCGTGAACGGGTGGATGGTTGGTTGGACAGGTGGGCGGATGGATGGGTGGGTGGACAGGTGGACGGATGGATGGGTGGGTGGACAAGTGGACGGATGGATGGGTGGGTGGACAAGTGGACGGATGGACGGGTGGACGTATGGACGGGTGGACGTATGGACAGGTGGACTGGTGGGTGGGTGGGTGGATGGGTGGGTGGACGGGTGGATGGTTGGTTGGACAGGTGGACGGGTGGATGGGTGGGTGGACAAGTGGACGGATGGATGGGTGGGTGGACAAGTGGACGGATGGACAGGTGGACGTATGGACAGGTGGACTGGTGGGTGGGTGGGTGGGTGGATGGGTGGGTGGGTGGAGGGGTGAACGGGTGGATGGGTGGGTGGACAGGTGGACGGATGGATGGGTGGGTGGACAAGTGGACGGATGGATGGGTGGGTGGACAAGTGGACGGATGGACAGGTGGACGTATGGACAGGTGGACTGGTGGATGGGTGGGTGGACGGGTGAACGGGTGGATGGGTGGGTGGACAAGTGGACGGATGGACAGGTGGACGGGTGGACGTATGGACAGGTGGACTGGTGGATGGGTGGGTGGACAGGTGGACGGATGGGTGGGTGGACAAGTGGACGGATGGACAGGTGGGCGGGTGGACGTATGGACAGGTGGACTGGTGGATGGGTGGGTGGACGGGTGGATGGATGGATAGGTGGACGCCTATATGGTTTGAGGGGTGGACGGATGAACGGTGGACGGATGAACGGGTGGATGGGTGGGTGGACGGATGGATGGACGGGTGGATAGGTGGACGGGTGGATAGGTGGACAAGTGGACGAGTGAATGGGTGGGTGGACAGGTGGACGGGTGGATAGGTGGACGGGTGGACCGATGAACAGGTGGACGGATGGATGGACAGTTGGATGGGTGGGTGGACGGGTGAACGGTTGGACAGATGGACGGGTGAACGGATGGATGGGTGGGTGGACGGGTGGACAGATGTATGTATGGATGGATGGATGGATGGGTAGGTGGACGGTTGAACAGGTGAACGGGTGGACAAGTGGACGGGTGGACAAGTGGACGTATGGACAGGTGGACGGGTGGACAGGTGGACGCGTGGACGTATGGACAGATGGACGGGTGGAGAGGTGGACGGGTGGACGTATGGACAGATGGACGGGTGGACGTATGGACAGGTGGACGGGTGGACAGGTGAACGGGTGGACAGGTGGACGTATGGACAGATGGACGGGTGGACGTATGGACAGGTGGACGGGTGGACAGGTGAACGGTGGACAGGTGGACGGGTGGACAGGTGAACGGGTGGACAGGTGAACGGGTGGACAGGTGAACGGGTGGACAGGTGGACGGGTGGACGTATGGACAGATGGACGGGTGGACAGGTGGACGGGTGGACAGGGGAACGGGGGGACAGGTGGACGTATGGACAGGTGGACGTATCGACAGGTGGACGGGTGGACAGGTGAACGGGTGGACAGGTGAACGGGTGGACAGGTGAACGGGTGGACAGGTGGACGGGTGGACGGGTGGACGGGTGGACGTATGGACACATGGACGGGTGGAAAGGTGGACGGGTGGAGAGATGGACGGGTGGACGGGTGGACGGGTGGACGGGTGGACGGGTGGACGGGTGGACGGGTGGACAGATGGGTAGGTGGACGGGTGAACAGGTGGACGGGTGGGCGTATGGACAGATGGACGGGTGGACAGGTGGACGGGTGGACAGGTGGGCGGGTGGACAGATGTGTAGGTGGACGGGTGGACAGGTGGGCGGGTGGACAGATGGGTAGGTGGACGGGTGAACATGTGGACGGGTGGACAGGTGGGCGGGTGGACAGATGGGTAGGTGGAGGGGTGGACAGGTGGACGGGTGGACAGGTGGGCGGGTGGACAGATGGGTAGGTGGACGGGTGGACAGGTGGACGGGTGGACAGATGGACGGGTGGACAGGTGGACGGGTGAACAGGTTGACGGGTGGACGTATGGACAGATGGACGGGTGGACAGGTGGACAGATGGACGGGTGGACAAGTGGACAGATGGACGGGTGGACAGGTGGACGGGTGGACGTATGGACAGGTGGACTGGACGGGTGAACGGGTGGATGGACAGGTGGACGGATGGATGGGTGGGTGGACAGGTGGACGGATGGATGGGTGGGTGGACAGGTGGACGGATGGACGGGTGGACGTATGGACAGGTGGACTGGTGGATGGGTGGGTGGACGGGTGGATGGGTGGGTGGACAAGTGGACGTATGGACAGGTGGACTGGTGGATGGGTGGGTGGACAAGTGGACGGATGGACAGGTGGACGGGTGGACGTATGGACAGGTGGACTGGTGGATGTGTGGATGGGTGGGTGGACGGGTGAACGGGTGGGTGGTTGGGTGGACAGGTGGACGGATGGATGGGTGGGTGGGTGGACAGGTGGACATATGGACAAGTGGACGAGTGAATGGGTGGGTGGAGAGGTGGATGGATCAATGGATGGGTGGGTGGACAGGTGGACGGATACGTGGGTGGGTGGACAAGTGGACGAGTGAATGGGTGGGTGGACAGGTGGACGGGTGGATGGAAGAATGTGTGGACAGGTGGACGGGTGGATGGGTGGACGGACGGATGGATAGGTGGACAGGTGGACGGATGAATGGGTGGTTGGATGAACAGGTGGACAAGTGGACGAGTGAATGGGTGTGTGGACAGGTGGACGGATGGATGGGTGGTGGGTGAACAGGTGGACAAGTGGACGAGTGAATGGGTGGGTGGACAGGTGGACGGATGCGTAGGTGGGTGGACAAGTGGACGAGTGAATGGGTGTGTGGACAGGTGGACGGATGGATGGGTGGGTGGGTGGGTGAACAAGTGGACAAGTGGACGAGTGAATGGGTGGATAGGTGGACGGATGGATGGGTGGATAGGTGGACGGATGGATGGGTGGATAGGTGGACGGATGGATGGACGGATGGATGGGTGGTTGGGTGGCTGGACTGGTGGACGGATGGATGGACGGATGAATAGATGGGTGCGTGGATGGTTGGGATGGGATGGATAATGTGCTATAATGAAATACAGTAAATATAATGGGATGAACAGTTTGAAATATTTTGATTTTCTCACAAGGATGTCATAACAATGGATCAAGGTGTACTAATTACTAAAAGGCAACAACAAATAATATGTGAGAGAAAGAATAAGAGCAAAATAAAAAAGTAATGTATGGAATAAATTAGATAATAGCCAATAAAGTGTGTTGAACCAAAATGTTTATATAGAATGCAGAGAATAAGAATAATAAATGTGTTACTTGTGATTAACAAGCATATGCATGTGAACAGGAGACAGAAGAATGGATATTTTACATACTTTACAATGATATTTCACACAAAAATGAAACTAACACCTCAAAAGGTATGTGCCTTGGAACTCAAAGCTGGAAAGAACGGGATATCTTGTGTCAAGAGCCACCACCAAGTCAAGTAACACGTTTCTTCAGAAATTAAAATAATATATGTACTATAAATGCTTACCAGTGAAACACACAATATGCAAACAAACCAACAGAAAGGGGCAAAAGTATAAAATAGGATAGTGATGAAACACAACACTAAAAATATGACGGATGATTATTCTTTACATTTGAAATTTCTTGCGCAAAAATAAAACAATATAGGCAGAACAGATTCAACTTTAAAAACTAAGGGTCATTTATGACAATAAGTATGAGGTCTACAAGAAATATTCATTTATGTACATTTATTCAATTACATGCTGTTTAAATGTGCTTGAGCTGAGTTACATAATTTTTATGAACTTAATATTTGCAATTTGTTGTTAAATGTATTTCAATGATAAAATGTATGTCTGAAAGAATAATTAGGGCAAATAATAACCTCAAAATTACATATAAATTGCATAACCAGCACTAAGAGCTGCCATTAAGGCAAGAACTCTAATTCAGGTGTTAATATAACAGATAAATATGGCAGGATAAGGGAGCTTATTGACCTTGCCATGTAAGCTGTCGTCATGCACAGAGAAAAATTTTCAGCGAAGGCCATTAACAGTTCTACATTAGTAACGATCTGATACTCACCTTAATGTTTAGTCACAAAAATCTGGACAGACATCTACCATTTAAGTCTTAATTTTGCAAATGTGTATTATTACTATTGAATTATATTTTCTGAAGGTGTTGAATGAAACTACAAAAAATCCAACCTAAGTCAATTCATTTACAAATATAACCCTTTGCATGTCATAACCCTATGGAAATTAACAGCTCATCACTACTCATAAATAAAGCTGCCGCAGTCCTCTCCACACTATCTTACACAATTACACATATACATACATTATTTTACAATTATTCCCCTTAACTCTAGAAGACTCAATCTGACAGACTCCAACCTTGCAATTCAACACTTCATCCACTACAGTGTGAAAGCTTACCCCTCGGAGCCTACTATAGTAGGTTTGGGAAATGGCGCTCCCAGGGTCCCAAGCCACACTATTGATTGGGTACCTCTAAAGGATAAGAGAGCCTTTGGCAAATGTCCAACCAACTTTGTTCCACAAACGTGTTTGACCTCCAACCTGATACCTCCCTGAACACAGTCTGATGTATACCCTTCATGCAGGCTGGAGGATAGGGATATGCAAAGGGTGACTAGGTAATGATTAATTCCTTACCCCTGGTTATCATGTAAGACTGGTTACTGTATCTGCTGATAAAAGTAAGCCCCAGGGAGGGGCCATTGCATGAGCTGAAGTATTCCGAAGGTGATTGGATCCCTCTGTTTATACACTGGGAGGTGAGACCCTAGGATGAGCAAGGTCCAGGCTAGGACTCTCACCTAAGCCGGGGTGGCAGGATGTGGGCATGCCATCAGAGACATTTGCAATGGTGGAGGATTAAGTCACCATGTCACATGTCACATTCATCATTCAGAAGGGTCTTTGACAAAATAGCTGGCTCAGTGAAAAACCTCCACTAGATCTTGCAACAGCACACTCCTGGTTGAAGCCAATTCAGCATCCCAGGCAGTTACAATACTAAAAGCCAATTTGTTAACCAGCTATATGATACGTGTAGAGATGCACAGAACTTTGAGCTCCTTGCATGGTGTGGTAAACACCCTTGCACTGGACGATCATGTCCAATGAGAAGATTCAGGAGAACCTAGAAGACCAAGATGTCACATCTGCATACTGGGTTCAGAGGAAAGAACGAGATGAATACCTGCCCACTCATACCCAGTTTCTTACCTTTGATCGGGAAAATCTCAGGCAAAGGTTTAAGGCAGACTATGACACCATTGAAATAAGGCTGTACATCCCAAACCCATTGAGATGTTTTAAGTGTCAGTGCTTTGGTCACACTAGTGACTTTTGCCGGTAACGCTGCCTGCATTAACTGCCAAGGAGTGGTGCACAACAGTGCATGTACATCACCTCCCAGTTGTGTTAACTGCAATGGTGAACATCGATCAAGTTCCCGAGAATTCCCCTGTTTTATGGAGGAAGGAGCCATCCAGGAGATCCGGGTTAGGGAAGGTTGCCCTTCTCGGAAGCCCGGAAACTCTTGCATTTGTGCCAACCCTCTATCCTGAACTCTGGTACCTATAGCTCTGTTGCAGCTACACCAAACCAGTACCATGTCGGGAAATCGCAACCCAAACTAGCAAATCAAACGGTACCGCATCTTCAGACAAAATTCTCATAACTAGATTGCATACAAAGAAAGCCTTTGACATCACGTAAATCCACATCAACCTCTACGAAGTCTATAGTTGTACAGAAAACCTCAGCAAGGTCACCCCTAAAGGCATCATCCTCAACAAATAAGACTGCCAGACCCTTAATATATGGTGCTTCATCGAAAAAGTTTAAAATATACTATGATAGATCCCACTTCCTGAAAGATGCTAATAAGTGTGCTCCCAGCACATCATAGGGAAAGAAAAGTCCAAAGGTTTGAGGTTATCAAACTGAAATCCTCTATTGGGAAACAGTTCTCTTTGGTGGAGGAGAGCAAGATCCTGCCCACACTGGAAGAATACCAGTGAAAAAGAGGCAAGATAAAGCTCCAGTTAAAAGAGTTAGCCCAACATCAAAGAAAAAGAGTAGACTGATTTGACTACTGCCACCTCTGGAGTAATGGAGGGTTGCATTTGAGTACTTAACCTGTAAAACTTACCATGGCTATCCTACAATGGAACATACGTGGAAATCGAACACACTGACTAGAGCTTGAACTTTTGCTCAATGAGAATGACCCTTTGGTTGCACATTTGCAAGAGACCAAACTGTGTTTGCAAGAGCTATTTCAAATAAGAGGGTATACCCCACTGCAGTATGATCATGCACCAGAAGAAGGGGTTCCTGTGCACATGGGCACAATGATACTCATCAGAGATGATATATTCCTGGAATCTGTACCCTTACAGTCTGAAATCCAACCAGTCACCATAAGGATTGTTTTGCCATCCATCCAATTTACCATTTGCAACATAAAGAGTGGAAGTGAAATAATCCGTCAGACTTTAACAGTGAATTTCTCTTACTGTAATAAGAAAGTCTAACACCAAAAAGCCGAAAAGTTCACAGAAACCTAGAAAAAATAAATACTTTTTTCCAAAAATTTTATCATTACCTGTCTGAATTATCATAGATTAAAGGTCCTTAATTTATGGCTATGTTCATAGAAAATTGAATAAACTACAACTTTTTCCATTGGCGTATTTTAATAGAATCAACCATTTTTGTATAACTTAAATTTTAAAAAATCCACAATTCGTTGCCTTCTTAATTCTGTTAGAGCTGGCAACATCGCATCAGCTGCGTTAAACTTCTTCCGATATCAGTGTCGATTGTGCGGAATGTTTACCTCATCACATGCAATTCTGTTTTTGTTAAAGCCACATAAGCTGTGAAGCCTGTCTACAAGTTTTGAATACCTCCTCTTAACTCTTATTTCAAATTAATCCAAATGTTATTGCATACTTGTTAATGCTAATAAATTGTAGTGATTAAAAATATGGCCATTTATTGTTTCTAAAGCTGTGTAAATCATGGACATCTGTGACTTTGGAATTCATTAGGCATCAACATCAGTATCAAATTTGTTTACATACATTTCTTGAAATATTTTGATATCATTCACACAAATCTTATCAGAAATGTTAGTGTTGCAAATTTCACTAACTTGAGTTTTTTGGTGCTTACAAGCTTCTTGTTAAATCATCTTGAAGTAACTGTTGGCGAAAGTGCTTCATTAAGTTCTGCATCATGTTCTACAAATACATGTATGTTATACAAATTCCTCTTTTTAGATCGGTAATTAGATGTATGTGCTGCCGAGAAGCACATTAGTCCTATTTTAAAACTGATCGCTAGGGGCCAGGGAGACCCTTACGTTTATTTAAACTTTATAGTTTTTGTATGAACGCACCTACGGAACTGACTGACTGGGACATCTAACATTACACTTTACTTGACTGTTAGCTGAAGCGACCTTATTTGTTTATTTCTCTGGTAGCAAGAATGAATAATCAGCAGTTATGTGCTGCAGAGGCCAGCCAGGCCCCATGTGTCTACTCTCGTTACACATTGTTCACATGCGTTTTTTTCTGGTTAGCTGTGTAATATCACTTTGCCATAGCAAAAAATTGTTAGTACATCATGTTGGACACAAGTAAAAGGTATGATCTAGAAAATCCCATCATCTACTTTGCGATGATGATGCCTTACCCGTAGATGACAATTTGTACGAATCAGATGATTCTGATTCTGAATATAAACTGGAAATGAGATTTTTAGATTCAGAAACTGATCATACAGAAGAGGAAGATGAGGGTAACCTACGTGATGATAATGTTTTGTAGGTAACATCATATGCTTATTCAAAGTAGATCGTCATCATCATCATCATCAATTTTGTAATTTTTTACCATTTAGTGCATATTAATTCTAGGGCTATCTTCCTTGGAAATCAAAACAAATACTTCACAAGGCAGGAGTATTTGAAAGCACTATCTCTAGCTTTACTCTCACAACAGCTACATAGAACAGCAATGCTATCAAAGGTCTTCAGAGAAAATATAAGCCTGAATAACCCACAGATGACTTCTCAAATACACCACCAACCTTACTGAAAAGGAAACGATGTGAACCCTGTAACAAACGCAAAAAGAACTGCAGAACTAAACATGCATGTGCTAAATGCAACACTCCCCTCTGAAAAACCATGTCAAAATTATTTGTGATAGTTGCTTACTCACAGAAAACACAGAACAGGTAGTAGACGATTCTGAGTAACTGAAGAATTCAAATTACAAGTTGTGTACCTGAAAGACGCAATTTATTTTGTTTACATGTATTGCAATACAAATTCTGTGTACTGTATGCATATATTTTAACTTGTATACATAAATTTTGTTTAAGCATATTGCAGTGTAGTGTAAATTTGCATTATAAATTATTCTTTACCAAAGGTTTAGCCATGACAAGTCAGCATAGAATTCAAAAATAAATTATTAACAGATGCTAAACAAATTGCCAACGCATTCACACGTACATACACAAGAACAGATAACATATCAAAGCAAATTAAAAAAGAAAATAATAGTAAGTTTGTTGGCATAAATAAATAATAAGAAAATAATATCTTACAAAAACAAATTAAAGATGGAATTAAACAGAATAACAAAAATCTGATGTGTTGCACTCACATGACTTTCTCTACTTTTGTAGTAACCATTCTTACAAACTCTTATTCCTGTATCTTCTTCGTGTTAGTTAAAATAAACATTTGTACAAATTATCTTATTGCTTATTTCCTTGTAGGTGCAAGGGGAATATTGGAATACAGTAGGCTTTGTGCGATAGTCAAATCTTTTAAAGCTTTGAGATTCCGTTCTCTTTGCACACGTAACATAAAAAAATTAATAACGACCCATTTCACGAAAGTTCTAAGTTTTCTGAAACTCACACACATAACAAGGAATATCTCCGAAATAGTTCACCCTACAAGAAAATTTATTGAGACATAAATTGTGTATTTTAGCAAGATCTACATTTTTTGTATAGTATGATTTGGTCTATCTCTAACGGTTTACCAGTTGTGCAAAAGTTGTCGAGTAAATACGACTACAGGGGCTATAGCCAGAAAATTCAAGATATACATTTCATTTGTCATCAAAATATCTCAAACATATGACATTTTAATAAAAATCGTTAGAGCCATTTTCAAGAAAATCAAAATTTTCTAAAAGTTTTCCATGTAAAGGGTAGTTTAGGGTGGGGCTATTTTCTTCAAAATCTTCGTGTCACATCCTTGAAAGACATTAAACTTAAATACCAACTTTGGTTTTTAACCTACTTTTCGTTTTTGAGTTATGCTGTCCACAGACTGACAGACAGACTGACACACAGACACACACACATGGACCTTTTTCTAAAAATGCTTTTCTTGGATTCAGGGGGCCTCAAAACATGTATTTCCGGTGAAATCTTGACATCGAATTTTTGGGTGGAATACAATGCTTCCCCTACTTACCAGTAGAGAAAGTAAAAATGACATTCAAAAATGAATTTAATCTACAAGAACTCAAATCAGCAATCTCACAAATAAAACAAAACAAAAAAAGTCCAGGAATAGATATATCTGGAGAAATGATAAAAGAATTTTGGACCAACAACACTGAAGCTATGCTTAAAAATATTTAATTTAATCTGGGAAAGCTTTATACAATCTGGAAAAAAGGAATAATTATTCCAATCTTCAAACAACAAAAACCAGCAAACCGGATCAAGAATTATCGACCTATTACATTAACAAGTATACTAGCCAAATTAATGGAAATAATGGTTGGGAACAGGCTAAATTGGTATCTTGAAACCCAAAATTTGATAATAGAAGTCCAAGCTGGTTTCAGAAAACATCAATCAATAATTCAACAAGTAGTGAAATTAAGCCAACATATTAAAGAAAGAATGGACAAAAATGAAACAGTGGTAGCAGTTTTCATTGACTTTGTAAAAGCATACGACTCTGTAAATTGAAATTACTGAAGAAAATGTTACAAATTGGAATAGAAGGAAAAACGCTAAAATGGTACTATAATCTCTTAATACAAAGATTCTGCACAACTAATTACAATGAAACCTTCTCAAAATTCAAACAAATACACAGAGGATTACCCCAAGGAGCAATTTCAAATACAACACTCTTCAATATAATAATAAATGACCTTCCATCCAAATTAAATGAGATATAAAACATAAAATGTGCACTATATGCAGACGATCTAGTAATTTGGACATCAGCACCACACATGAAACATTCAGATATAAACAAATAAATGAATGTGGTACTCCAAAAATTAGCATTATGGTGTCAAAATGATGAAATGAAAATAAATGAAACTAAAACTAAATATGAAATGTTTACACTATGCCATTCACCACAACCACTTTCCTTAGTTCTTAATAAAGAAAAAATTAAGCAAACAAAAGACTACAAATACCTAGGAGTCACCTTAGACTCGAAGTTAACTTGGAAAACCCATACAAAAACAATTATAGAAAAAGCACAATGAAGGTTAACCATATTGAAAAGTTTAGCAGGCAGTAAATGGGGATGCTCAAAAAGTACCTTAAATACAACATACAAGACGTATATAAAACCAGTACTGCAATACGGAGGAGAAGCCCTAATAACAGCTACCAAATCTAAACTAAATGAAATTGAGGAGGTGCAAAATCAAGCTCTGAGAATAATTACAGGAGGAGTTAAAACTACACCAATCACTGTAATGCAAATAACCACAGAAAATCCATCCATATATAGTGAAAGAGAAAAGCAAGCACTAATTTTATATGAAAAACTACAAGGACTCCCTTTTAACACCTACTGGAATAGACTAAAAATAAATACTAAAAACCTCAAAACACAAGAAAATTACATACAAAAAATAAATAACATACAGAAGAAGTATAATATACAAACAAATAATAAAATTGAAAACAAGTCACTCACAAGATGCCCCCTCAATCAAACAGAAATTAACCTTGAAGATCAACTAATTCAAAATATCACAGCTAAGGAATATTGTTATTCAGTACAATTGAAATTACTGGCAGTGGAAACAATTCATACGCAATACCCAGAACAAGAATGGTTACATATTTACAAAGATGGTTCTCTCATGGAGAAAAATGGAAATGCTGGAGCTGGTATACATTGTAAACTATTCAGTCTATATTTATCTATAGGACCAAATACAACAAACTTTGATGGGAAGGTAGCAGCTATTAATACCGGCCTAAAACAACTTTTTAATTATATTAATAAATTCAACAAAGCAACCATATTCAGTGATTCAAAATCTGCCCTACAAGCAATAACAAATCAATACTCATATGATAGCGCTATAAATTAAATAACTCATTCGATAAAAATACAGCAAAATCTAGGAAAACAAATAATCCTACAATGGATTCCACATGTAGGATTGGCTGGAAATGAACAAGCTGATATACTAGCAAAAAAGGCACACAAATCAGTCAAAAAACAATAATTTATCTTTCCACTCCGCCAAATTACAAATTAGTAATAAAATAAAATCATTTCAACAAGAAGAGTATAAAATCACAAGTGTAGATAAAAAATGGAGCATCATTCTTGAAGATAAGAAATACATCCCTGAATACCCATGAAGAAAATCAGTGGCAATATTTCGCTTGACTACTGGTCATGACTGTCTAGCTGCACACCTTCATTTTATATATATCTATTACCCCACAGTCCACCCTCTGTAAACATCCAAATTCAATTATGGACAAAGAACACTTACTAATATGCCAAGCAATTCCAAAAATAGAAGGAGATCTTCACAGGCAATTAACATCTTATTACTGGGATGTCAGATGGAGAATGGATGAAGTTCAAGACCCAGAGCATTAGCAAACAACAACAGGTTTAGCCATTATTAGTACCACAAGATTAAACGCAACACAGAATAATGGAATTAATTACTATGGTGTGTTTCACACAAGAGTAACATAACCTTTGGAATCCTCAATTCAAATGCAGCATTTGTCATAGTTGCAGAGCCATTTTCTACCAACCTCTGTACCAGTGCTCCATAAATACGTCTGGCAGACAATATTAAAACTACATGTGTTCATCTCATGTGTCAGAGTTAGAAGCAAACTAGTGTTACTACTTATTGTGAAAATGAATATCCTGTTCGTTCCCTGCCATTCAGTAAATAAACTTCGTAAGTGCAAGTTGTTTGACTGCTACAGCTAGATTTGTTAATACTGTTGATCTCTCATCACTGTGTCATGATGATGAACAAGCAGGCAGTTCCTATACAACAAAAGCTTATATACTAAGAATGCATGTTATGTAGGGAGTGCAGGCAACTTTTGCCAGTTTATTTGACTACAATACAGTGTACTGAAATTTTTAACTTTGGCAACGAAGACTTGGGTATCACCAAGTGGAAGCAATGTAGGCAGCAATGTTGCTACCAATTTTGGCGTATGTGCAGTAAATAGATATGGACTTAGCTTGAATTCATTTTATTTCAAGCGAATTTATGTCTTTCTGGCCATTTAGAGCATATTTAAGGTTATTATTTATGCTTCTATCATAAATGTGATTTTCTATAGGATGTAATATTGCAACTGATGATGAAAGTTAGAAACAATGTTTGTGGGACATAAGGTAAAGAGCAGCCCAATTCCTTTTGTTCCTTATCATGGTAAGCCTCACAAATAGAACAGGAAAACATTCTGACCTTTGAACATACCAAATAAAACCTTTGTAATTATGAGGAAATGAATTCGAGGTCACATTGCATACAGTGCAGTGAACAATGACCATTTTTTAGCAGAATTTTTCAGTATCTCACGCACCAGCAACAAAACATCTGAATTTGATACATGGCCAATTAAATGGTTTTTATAGAGCACCGGAATAGTTTGAGCTGCCGGTAGAAGCAGATTACTCAATCAAGTTGTACCACTTTGCCACATACTCTCATCTTTAAATGTGATTATCTAGTCAATGGAGCATTTAATTAAAAAAAATGTATTAGCATTTTTTGTTCATTTACATTCATTCTCTCACCTCCTTCAGTGTGACAGATTTCACCTCCACTCTGTATATCTACCTCTGTTTGATGACCTCTCACTGACTGATTTAGATCTAGTTGCCAGTTACCAACCTATTCTATTAGTGGGAGACTTCAATGCGCATCACCCACTTTGGCGTTCAACTTGTGCGAGAGGCAAGTTAATCCCTGATTTCATGGACAACTACCCTAGGCCTCCATAACACTGGAGAGTCTACAGTTATTTCTTTCTGACTTCAACAGCTTCACACATCTTTATCTAGCAGTTTGTTCACAACTTTCCCTACAGTGGAATGTCATCTCCAACTCACATTCTAGTGACCACTTTTCATGTCTTATTAGTCTCTTAACACAAGATACATGTTGAGACAGTATTTGTATATGCATCCCCTATAGTGAACAATTTAAATGTGAACTTGACTTCAGTTTAACATCTTGAGCGATGGCCATTTAAAACGTCCACGAGCCAAGAACTGCTACCCAATATTCAGCGCAGGGCACTTAAATTGTTAAATGTGCTAGAAGTGCTTCGTATATACACAGCTGTATTTTGTGTAAATATTAAGTTATTTTAATGAAACAAAAACTGGTATAAAACTCGTTATATGCAGTATACATGTGCATCATCAGCAAAGTTGAGTTGTATTTACAAAATGTTGAAATGGCACTATTTTGTTTCACTGTGGTGAAAAGTTAACTTTGCTCTGTTGAACGCATCTAATATAAGTTCTCTGAAAGAAACAGTGGTCGACCCATTGTATGTGTGGCTTATGCGTCAGCAAAAACAAGGCATAATGTGACATAAAGCACTGGTGTATGCGTGGTCTCTGAGTCATCAGAATAGAGCATGTTTGCAACTTTTGCTTGCGCGTGTTTCGTAACTTAGTAGACTCCATTTCATTCTTTCTTGAAATACATACGTATACTTTCCTGCTTGTAGCTGAAGTGAGAAGTGGTATAAAAAGGTATTTTTGCATCAACTGGATATAACCATATACAATTGTTAGGTAATTTGGAGAGCTCTAAACCCACACAGGACAATGACCTACCTGGACTTCCGACTATCAATAGCTCGCAGCCTAATTGAACAATACCATGTTGGGGGTAGAAAATCCAGAACCCCTGCACCCCTCAGACTTCAAGGAAAACATTATCCTAAAAGGATACCACCAATAGCAAAGAAGTCCCGCCCATCTCGAAAGTGTTTCGTGTGCCACAAGAAGGGAATTTGCGAATGTGGAGATGCACCCTTGTGTGTTTATCCCTGTTTTGAGGAATATCACTGCACAAGGAACATATAAAGGTAAGCCAGTAAAGTATATAGACTTTACTTAAATGTGTCATAAAGGGAAAATTAAAATAAGTTGAGTTAGTTAAGGGATAAATAAGGGTTAAATGCACAAATGTACAGGACATGTATACACGCCCATATCGCTCATCCATCACTTTAAATGGACATGATTTCACATCCATATCGCTGAAGAGGTTCATGTATGTTTGACTCTGTTTGTCTAGAATCATTCTTTCATCAGGAAGATTGTCAATGATAATTGCTGTAAAGCATATACTTTAATTGTATTTATGTATCTAATTGAGAGTTGTGTTATATATGTATTTGGTCAAAAATGTTAAAAGAGACAAATTATAATGCTTCTCTTAGCAAGTTTGAGACCGTGATAATTCTTAAAATATGACATGGAATGACGTCACAAGTGCAACAAAGCATAATATATGAATGCAGTACCCTAGCAATGCAGATATGTTGAATTCTCTCTTGGTCTGACACCTTCAGTGAGTGTAGACAGGGAATTTATGTGCCGCTACACTAAAATGATTATTAAGTGGACCAAGATTTTATTGCAGAGAAGTAATTCTTTTAGTGATTCTTCGAAAAGTTAAATATATTATCTAAACTAAGATAATACTATTGAAAGAGGCGAAAAAGATAATTTGTGTATTGTGTGAAAACTCGCTAAATCTTACGATGCACAATCTTCAATTTGCTAAAAAGTTTATCAGCAATTGTGACTTTCAATACAAGTGCATAAAGTATAATGACTGAACTAAAGCATCGGATTCAGAATTGAATTTACCTTATTTCTGTACCACGTCTGAGATAAAAAAAAGAGTACTCATCACTCCTGCCAACTGACGCTAACTCATCCTATCGACACAGAAACAATCATCTCTTTTAAAAGCCCATCACAAATGGAGCCCAACTTAGGGGCATGAATAAGGGAAAGGCAAAATTCAATGAAGAAATTAACAGCAGGATTTCCGTGTGGAAGCAGAAGGCTACCAGATTACGGAAAATCTTAACTAAGTTGTCGGGACTTCTACACAATCTAAAGCTATGGAGGACAACAATCTACATACATGCCAGCACAAGGGATTTCAAGAATTGTGGAGAACTACATACATTTTCCAGGATTCAACATTGTCTGGACATCTGGAAATTAAGACAGCAAAATATAGTAGGATCTAAAATTTTTTTTAAAATTAGATTTCAATCAGTATATGTCACTTAGGAGTGGTAGGAAATTAGAACTTATAAATACAAATATGCCGCAAAGTGAAAGTGAAGTAGAAATGGAAGTAGGTACAAAATTAGAACTTTTAGGGATAGATAAGCTTAGTCAAAGTAGTAATATTTCACAAAATGAGAATAAATCAGAAATGGAAGTAGAGGAAAGGGTGGGTAAGGTTCAAAAAGAAAGTGAGGAAGAAGTAGCAATAATGGGGAGAGATCATAGATTAATGATAATGATGTTTGAAAAATTAGAGCAGAAAATAGAACAAAGTTTAAACCAAGAGATAGGCAAGGTGGAAAAAAATACAAGTAGTTTAAAACAAGAGATGGGAGAATTAAGACAGGAGATAGGGATAAATGTAGGAGAATTCAAGCAGAAGATAGGAAATGTGGAAAATGATGAGAAATTTAAAACAGGAGGTAGGAAAATTGGAGAACAATATGACAGGAGGCAGAGTTAGGGAAAAAAGAATGTAGAGAAGATATGAAATCGTTAGATAAAAATTTGACCTGGAAAATAGAACAAAATGAGAGCACAATAGAGAATTTAGAGACTAAAATACAATTAGGACAAGAAAATACAATGAGAGAAATAAGGATATAGGTCAGTAAAGAATTAGGTGAATTTAAAAATCAACGTGAGGAGATGGTAAAACAGACAGAATGCATGGAACAATTATTAGAAAATAGAGTAGGGCAACAAATAGCTAACGCTGAAATAAGGAAAGTTAGTGAAGTAAATAAAATAACCCAAAACCAAGTTACTGAAGAAATAAGTAGTGTAAAGGATACTATTAAAACCACGAGCTCTGATATGCAATCACGTGTTGACTTTCATAAGTTCAATGAAGAAATTAGCAGTCAAATGCAAAATTTGCATGACAATTTGGAAAAGTTAAATCAAGTTGTGATTGCGCTGCAGGCCTAACAAATAAGTGATTCACATCTAAATAAAAGTAAAGTAGTAGAAAATGACTTACCTGAAAATTTTAGATGTGACGAGGATGATGTAATTTATGCTTGAGATTCAGGTTTGCCAATAGATCAAAATCCATGTACACGAAGCATGCCTTTGCACACACTAGATCATGGTAACAGATGTTATACTAACCACTTGCTTAGCGACCTTATCCCTCCCCAGCTAGATGAGACTCTCGGTGATAACCCAAAAGATTTTCTCAAAGAATAGGAAGATTATTTTAAGATAAAAAGAACCCCTAATGAATTGCAAATGATGAATGCAAAAAAAAATGTTTAAAGAAAAATTTCTCTTGAGTGGTTAAGATTCACTCTGGCTACCAATGAGACATAGAACACATTTAGCAACCTGTTTATATGGAGATTCTGGGCACAGGGAAAACAAATGGAGTGAAAGTTTGAACTCGCTACTGGAAGATTCGAACCCAACCACGGGATTACCATGACAGCATACTTTCTCAAGTTGGCCAATAAAAGTAAACTTGTGAATCCTCAGATGACTAAAAGTGACATAATTAACATCTTTATAAGGCATTATCCGCCTAATATAAAGAACAATTTAATAGTGGTTAAGCCTATTAACTTCACAGATGTAATCAATCTCCTCACCGACTTCGAGACAGACAATCTGAGTAGAATAACTGCAACCAACTTTATCCATAATGCACAGATCAGTGAAGGAAAACATGATTTAAATGCAGAAAGTTCGCAAGTGGAAAATCAACAATCAACTAATGTGATGTAAACTTTGTGAAATCGGGTGTTCAAGGAAATGATATGATCACCAGATCCACGGATGCGAGGAATGTGTATTGAGGCAATGCCCCAACGTGTCATCGAAACCAGGAAGGCCAACCTTTTAATAGGCATAATGCCAGGTATCAGGGAGGTTGCAGTTATGATAGTCAGGTAAACTATCTTAGATTTTACTGTGGCTACAAACGCCTCCAAATGTTTTCTAATGGATGAGAGCGTGTAGGGGCAGGAGAAGAATTAATTTCTCCCCCTGGTGTGCCCGGCCTGAGACAACTCATGTGGTGGGCGGGGAGCAAACAAGAAGCTAAATACTCAATTTCATTCTAATTCTATTCAAATGAAAGAAATCAGCACATTCTTTTCTGCATTTACCAAAACAATATTGCTTTTTGTGGTAATGTTAATGGCATTTAAGAAAAATGTTTAAAGTTATTTAAACAAGGATAATGCATATAATGCATTTCTCGCTAGTAGTAATAACAACAACAGTAACAACAATAATAGTAACAATGATAATAGTAGTAACAATGATAATAGTAGTAACAATAATAATAGTAGTAACAATAATAATAGTAGTAATAATAATAATAATAATAATAATAATAATAATAATAATAATAATAATAATAATAATAATAATAATAATAGCAATAATACTAACAGTATTAATCACAATAGTATCAATAATAGTAACAATAGTAACAACAACAACAACAATAATAATAATAATAATAATAATAATAATAATAATAATAATAATAATAATAATAATAATAATAATAATAATAATAATAATAATAATAATAATAATAATAATAATAATAATAATAATAATAATAATAATAATAATAATAATAATAATAATAATAATAATAATAATAATAATAATAATAATAATAATAATAATAATAATAATAATAATAATAATAATAATAATAATAATAATAATAATAATAATAATAATAATAATAATAATAATAATAATAGACTAAATAACCAGAAGAAATGTTGGGATGTGTCTCAAGTTTTAATAGGTTTTGTAACAATTTGGTCCTCAACCCAAGCGGCATATGAGACAGTATTTGTATATGCATCCCCTATAGTGAACAATTTAAATGTGAAATCGACTTCAGTTCAATGTATGTTTGATTCTGTCCAGAATCATTCTTTGTTATCACCAGGAAGATTGTCAATTAGTGATACTTGTTGCAAAGGGTATACTTTAATTGTATTTAGGTGCCTAATTGAGAGTTGTGTTATGTATGTATTTGGTCAAAAATATTAAGAGACAAATTATAATGCTTCTCTTAGCAAGTCTGAGACTGTGATAACTCTTAAAATATGATGGCACGGAATGACAGCACAAGTAAGCGCAACAAAGCACAATTTTATACAAACGCAGTACCCTAGCAATGCAGGGATGTTGAATTCTCTATTCCTCTGATGACTTCAGTGAATGCAGATGTGGAATTTATGTGTCGTTATACTAAAAGGATTATTAAAGTGTTTTAAATACTCCCGGACCAAGATTTTATTGCGCAGAAGTAATTCTTTCAGTGATTCTTCGAAAAGTTAAATATATTATCTAAACTAAGATAATACTATTGAAAGAGGCGAGAAAAAGATGATTGTGTATTGTGTGACAAGTCGCTAAATCTTTTGACTCCCAATCTTAAGCTCACTAAAATGTTTAAGCATCTCACTAAAAATCAGCAATTGTAACTTTCAATACAAAAGTATAATGACTGAATTAAGCATTAGATTCAGAATTGAGCATGCCTTATTTTTGTACCACACCCGAGATAAGAAAAGATTACTCATTGTTCCTACCGACTGATGCTAAGTCATCCTGATGACATAAAAAAAAATCATCACTTACAAAAGCCCGTTGTAATGTTCCACACATATACCTAGATGATGCTTGGATCATTCTGAGTGGAACCTTTACACCCAGTTGGCTGTTTACTAATGAGCAAAATTCTGAAAGATTTAACCCAACATCTCACTGAGAGGATTCTTTCGGCTGCTGAACAATCTATTTCATGGTTGAGTTCCCCCTCCTATTGATTTCCTGCCCCTTGGTGGACGGATGATTACCGGAATGCCATTCATGCTCAAAGGCATGCTTTTAAGGTTTTCCGTCACCCTACAGTGGGTAATTTAATCCAATACAAGAGAGTGTGCACCAGGTCTAGGGGTCTAGGCAAGTCATTAAGGATAGCAAAAGGATATACTGGAGCAAGTTTATAGCCTCATTTAACATACCTATGCCTTACTCAGTTGTATGGGAAGTCAAGGTGTGTGAATGGACAATTGACCCACATGCCAATTGTGGGCTTTAAAATAGGTACAGAAGCTGTTATTATTTATTTATGCCAACAAACTTACTGTTGGTGTTTTTAAACACACAAGCCATGTGAGGGCAATGTTTTAGAGGTAGAACTGAAACTTAAAAATTCAATGCCACAGTTGGGACTTGAACCACAGACCTTCTGCTTACCAGGCGGGTGCTCCAACCATTGAGCTACTGTGACAATCTGCCAGAATGACATTGAACTCTCAAACCAGTTCGTATTTCTCCTGGTAAACCACAAAGGCAGTCTCACATCAGTTCCAGTTCTACCTCTCAAACAGAAGCTGTAGTTGATTCATTGGATGTAACCAACATCCTTGGCACGGCTTTCATTCGTGTCTAGCTCGGTTAACTACTTGCCTGAGTTCCTTTCTACTAAGAATCAGGTGGAATCTCAAGGTTTCTCAATTCATTCTAGAAACATAGAAGATTACAATCACCTTTTCACCATGGCGGACTTAAACATTTTCTTTCATCTTCGTTGACTATCAGCAGTAGGACCAGACAGTGTTCACATACAAATGTTACAACAGCTCTATCCTGAACGAAAGCCATTCCTGCTCGAGGTCTATAATCGTGTTTGGGTTGACAGTACTGTTCCAGGAAAATGGCTGGAGGCCATCATTGTACCCATTTTGAAAGCTGAAAATGACCGTCATCTTCCCTCCAGTGTTTGTAAGGTGATGGAATGCATGATCAATGATTAGAAACTTGTAACCTAATGACTAACACCCAGTATGGTTTTCAATGACATTGTTCAACTGTGGACCGTCTTGTGTTGATATTGACACAAATCATGAATGGATTTATGAAGAACTGTCAAACTACTGGCATATTTTCCAGCCCCGAGAAGGCTTATGAAACATGTTGGCAAACAGGAATACTATGCTCCCTGTGCAGATGGAATATACAAGGATGCCTACCACTGTAGAGTTTATGAAGGACTGTGTTTAGTGAGTAAGGGTCAGCTCACTTTTCTTCTAACCTTTTTGTCCATGAGAACAGAGTACTTCACAGAGATCAGTACTATGTGTTACACTGTTTGCTATAGCAATTAATTCCATCTGGAAATGAATTCCTCCTGGAGCTTATGCCTATTTGTAGATGACTTTACCGTTTACTGTACTTCTCAGTGCATGCCATTTTTGGAATGACGCCTGCAGCAATGTTTAGACAATCTCTGAAAATAGCACTCAAAAAAGGCTTTTGTTTCTCAACTGAGAAGTCAATCAGCATTAATTTCTGGTGCTGTAGGAAACAATTACCACATTCATTCTATTTTGGCCCAAATTTACTAACATTCGCAGATGAAACACATTTTTTGGGGTTGACCTTCAATGGGAAGCTTAGTTGGTCACCACATGAGTCATTCCATGTCAAATTGCACAAAATTTGACACGTACTTATGAATGTGAGTCGCCCTTGGGGTAAATCGTCTCTGATGTGAGATGCCCTCTGTGGCTTTCCAGAAGAAATACGAAATAGTTGAAGAATTCAATGTCATTTTAGCAGGTTGTCACAGTAGCTTAGTGGTTAGAGCACCCGATTAGGGAGCAGAAGGTCTGTGGTTCAGATCCCAGCTGTGGCATTGAGTTTTTCAGTTCTGATTCTACCTCTCAATTTTGCAGATAATTTATCACACAATGATCTGATCCAAACTAGAGTATAGGTGTATCATTCATTCTTCAGCATTACCGTCTGTGCTGAGAAGATCAGACACAGTCCATAAATGGGGCATTCGCATGGCAATAGGATCTTTTCCAACTAGCCCAGTTGTGAGCCTTTACACTGAATAGGCATAACCTCCTTTGCAATATCGTTGTGAGGTCCTCTTAAGAAATTATGGTTGTGCTCTTAAATGTATATCTATGCACCCAACGCTTGTTTCCTTTTTCAACAGCATGTTAAACGAACAGCAATCCCGGTAACTTCTTAAGAAGCTTGCTATTGAAATGCCTACAATGTTTCCAAAGGGGGAGAGGCTCTACCCCCATTGGACGCATGTCACGTTCCATGTAGATCTTGGGATGATCATATACCGGAAGTCCATGATGTCTATATCTAGTATCCACACTTGTTTCTTAGAACTTTGTCAAGCTACACTGATAACTTTTGATCTATACCAATTGATCTAAGAGCACTAATGATGTTGGATGTGCTTATGTTTATGGAACCAAAGCACACACATACAGTTTTCATAGTAGCACTTCCACTTATAATGCAAAGCTGTGTGCTATGTATTGAGCTGTTTTATATGTGCATCATCACAAATTGGGTGACTGCCTAGTTTTGAGTGATTCTCTTAGTGCACTTCAGAGCCTTTGTGAGCTGTGCAACTACCATCCTATTGTATAGCATATCCAGGATGCCCTCCATGTTTTACATGCTTCTGGCATTAACGTGGTGTTTGCATAGATTCCTGGTCATGTAGTTTTGCAGGGGAATGAAATGTCAGATTTGGCAGCAAAGACGGCAACCACAGAACCCAGCATTACCATCTCTCATATTACTTCAGAAAATTTTAGGCTTAGAGTGCGGCAAGTGGTACCGTTGTGTAGGCACAAAGAGTGGTCATCTCTCTGCGGTAATAAGCTTAGAGCAGTGAAAGAAATTCTGATAAACTGGGTAACCTCAGCTTGCATATCTCATGCAAGGAGATCATCTTGGCTCAATTAACTATGGCCACTGTGATTTTACACATGGTTACCTTTTTAAGGGGGACCCTGCTCCTCTTAGTCCTCTAAGTCAACTGTGCAACAAACTGTTGTCAGTCTGTCATGTGCTGCTAAAGTGTGCAGTGCACCTTTGACACTCTCTGCAACTGTCTGTCAGCCTTGATCCTGGTGGAAGATGAATGGTCGAAAGAGTTAAGTTTTTAGCAAGGGTAAACACAAACCGAAGGATTTAGAATTTTATCTAAAATCATACTAAAATGATATCTAAATTTCATACCTTTTAGACCTTTTTATAACTTTGTTTTAATTTTGGCTTTTGCCTCTTTGTTTCGTATATTTATATATATATATATATATATATATTGATTGTTTACTAGCTTTTTATTTTATATTGAAATTCATCTCTGGCTTTTGCCATGATACATTTTATAAGGGTGCTGATGACCAAGTAGTTCAGCCCCTTAAAAATGTTGTTGTTGCTGTCATTACTGCAGCAGCCACCGCCACTGCCACCATCTGTCCAACTTACTGAAAAAACAGCCATATTTACTCTTGGGTATTTGTCTCTGATGTGACATTCCTTAGTGGTCTACAGGGAGAAATACGAACTAGTTGGGGAATTTAATGTCATGTTGGCAAGTTGCCATGGTAGCTCAGTGGTTAGAGCAGCAGCACATGAAGCGGAAGTTCCGTGGTTCAAATCCCAGCTATGGCACTGAATTTTTCAGTCCTGATTCTACCTCTCACACATTCCCCACACACAGCTTGTGTGCTTAAAAACCATCAGTAAGTTGGTTGGCAAAAAATACAATATAGGTACAGCCATGGAAAAAAAGATTGAGCGCTGTACATTTTCTAAGTGTCGCTTCGGCCTCACAGAAGTACACGAAGTAACCAGAGTATGGTTCACACATGGTGCGTGCACTATGTTCCAAAGCAGACTTGTACCAGCGAGATAAGAGACAGTTTATTACTTTATAACATAAAATAGCAACCAGGGTACAATCAAAAGAACTGTTGTTCGCCAACATGCACAGAAACATTTACAAATACATAAGACAAACTGGGGGTTGAATTGTCTGAGTTCTCTATGTACGGGAAGAGGTTCTCTGGTAGAAATGGCTCAGTGCCAACATTCTGCACTTGAAACTTAGTATGCTATGAAGGATGGAGGTTCGAGTCCCCAGACCCAGGTAATTTATTATTTTTTATTTTTCTTTCATATTAGCACCTTTTATATTGACATAGATTACATTCTATAAATCAATACTGACTCCAAGTTCTGGTCACTGGGCAGTAATTGCTGATATAAAACTGGAAAATACAAATGTCAGTCAACATCACACGAATCTGTATTGGAACTTCAAAAAAGCAGATTGGAACAAATATAAAACTCAACTGGAACATAAATTTAAAGAACAAACTCACAGAGAATCACTTTAATAATTTCTTAGAAAAAATGGATTATAGGACAGATGGTAACAAAACCCATTAGTTCATAAAAAATGTCAAGAACAGGAAAGAAAACAATAGCACACCTATCATACACAAAAATAAAATATTAACAAATGATGCAGTCATAGCTGAAACATTCAATAAATGATATGCTAATTCATATAAAGTAACAAGAAATAATGAAAAGGAACGTGAACAATTTAAGAAAGATTTGAAACAAGAAAGAGAATGTTATCCTAACACTCAATACAATATCCTTTTTCAAAATTTTAATATGCAAGAACTGAACATTGCAATTAATAATCTAAAAATCAAAAAGTCTCCTGGACCAGATCACATACATCCAGAGTTCATAAAAAACCTTGGAAAAACAGCAAAATAACTACTAAAACTCTACAATCTATCCTGGAAAACCACTGTACCTGCCAAATGGCAAAAAGCAATAATTGTCCCACTCTAGGAGAAAGATAAAACAGCATCAGAAATAAAAAAATATAGACCAATAGCTCTTACTAGCATAATAGCAAAAGTGATGGAAAGAATAGTGTCAAATAGGTTAAATTGGTTTCTAGAATCACAAAATGTAATTTCCCCATGTCAAGCTGGATTCAGAGAACTCCACTCTACAAATGAACAAGTCTTACTTCTCAGTCAAGAAATCAAAGACTCCTTCAATAGAGAAGAAGATAATTTATCAGTTTTTATTGATTTCCAAAGTGCATATGATTCTATATGCAGAACAAAACTACTAAAGACCGTAAAACAAAATAGGGATACAAGTTCCCATGTTTTCATGGCTATGTCATTTCCTAACACAACGCTTTATTGCTACCAGATATAGAAGAAATATATCTAAATATAAACAAGTACATTGTGGCTTACCACAAGGCACAGTGCTCAGCACTACACTTTTTAATATATTTATTAACAATGTGCCACAACAAATACAACAATCAAGTGTGAAGTGTGCACTATTTGCCGATGGCTTAGTAATGTGGACTTCAAAACCAAAAAATAAGAAGTACAGAACTAGAAAGAACCATGCAACAATCCTTAACCAACCTACAAAAGTGGACCAAAGAAAATTTAATGACTGTTACTACAACAAAATCAAACTACCAAATCTTTTCACTAAGAAAAAAAAACCACACTAAAAATAAAACTAAATTTTGAGGGTCAACAATCACCAGAAACAAAGGAAGCAAAGTAATTCGGAGTTATATTTGATACCAAACTTACATGGACCAAACAAATAGAAAATGTAATACAAAGAGCAGAAAGGTACCTTTCACTGTTAAAACGTCTAACAGGAATGAAGTGGAGATACTCCAGAGCAACTCTTAACACAACATACAATGTAGATATAAAGCCATTATTTACTTATGCAGCGAAATTCTTGTAACAGCAAATGCAAAAAATATTCAAATCTTTCAAAACCAAAGTCTGAGACTAATTACATGTGCTATCAAAACCACACCGATACCAGCTATGGAAATACTAACCAACCAATGCCCCATTGAATATGAAATAGAAAAAGCAGCTCTTACTCAAAACGAAAAGTTGATCACACTCCCATTCAATACATGGAACAAGAGAAATTCTACACATACACTAAAGACTCAGGAGAGCTTTCTTTCCAAAATTCAAGACATCAAGGAGTATGTATACTTTCCTAATTCAAAGGAAAACTTCATATATAAAGTTAATCTGACACAAACATTAGACATCCCATATTATTTACACCTGACAGAAGAAGTTAAGAAAAGTGATACTCCAACTAGTGTTCTAAAATTATTGGCATTAGAGGCAATCCATACTAGATTTCCGGAACATGAATGGCTACATATTTACACTGATGGATCACTGATATCACACCGAGATGGAGCAGGGGCTGGAGTCACGTGTCATCTCTTTTTCTATTACAAATCTTTAAGTTATGGAACTACAGACTTTGAAGGAGAAATTGAAGCAATTGGAATGGCCCTACAAAATCTTTTGTATAGAATTTCACATTTTCATCAAGCAGTTATTCTCTCAGATTCCAGGGCGGCAATTATAGCAATTACTTCTAAGTTGTCACCAAAAAACCAAACAATCATAGAATGTTGGAAAATCCTTACCCACCTAACAGCACTTCAAAAACACCTAGTCTTCCAATGGATACCAGCTCACTGTGGACTGAGTGGTAATAACAAGGGTGAAAAAAAGAGTACCAGCAGTGTACAGAAATCTATAGTTAAACTATCATTTTATGCAGCTAAAAGATTAATCAACTCTGAATTAAAAAAAATTATTGCAAAATATAACTATGAAAAATCACAAAATAAAAGATGGGGACTACCAAACATTAAAACAGTAATTCCTGAGTATCCTCGAAAAACGGCAGTTGCAACCTTCGGGTTGATTACAGGGCATGATTGTCTGGTAAAACATTTAAACAGAATTGGGATATATTCTTCACCACTCTGTCCTCTATGTGATCTGCAAGAGGAAATGGACCGAGACCACCTTCAAATATGCCCAGCCACTTCTAGCGCTCTATCCATCAGTGAAAAATATTGGAGAGCAAGAGGATTAATGACTTCAGTGTCAGAAATCCAGCATTAGCTAACAACATACTCACTCCAAGACATCTGTCTTCATTCTCGGTAGATAAATGTGGGTGTTCTGCACTCTTCCTGCACATCTTCACAGTATAATTTTGCCCACCTCCATCAGTCTGGGTGGTTCAGTTGGTTAGACGCTGGTCTGCTGATCCCAAGGTCACGGGTTCGAACCGGCGCAGATCGATGGTTTTTAAGTGTGCTTAAAAATGACGGCTCCATGTCAGTAAATTTACTGACATGTAAAAGAACTCCTGCAGGACAAAATTCAGGCATACTGGCGAAGCTGATGCGGTTCTAACAATTGACAGTGTCATTAAACAACATGGCGGCGGTGGCGGTGGCGGTTACGGTGGCGGTGGCGGTGGTGGTGGTGATGGTGATGGTGGTGGTGATGGTGGTGGTGGTGGCGGTGGCGGTGGCGGTGGCGGTGGTGGTGGCGGTGGCGGTAATGATGATCGCCCACCTCGCAGTCGACTGTGGAACACCACAAATGCTACCAGCTCTGGTGGCCAATTAGCCCTGTGAAACCAGTGTGAGAACAGCAAAACATTTATCAACGGCCTCTGACATTGCTAAAGTATGAACGAATACATCTCTGTAGGCTACGTAGTGATTCGGGACCTCTTTCAGTGCTGAATGGAACTAAATATAACTGTGTGAATGACACAGAAAGAAACAATGATACAAGAATCGAGCTTGTCACCAGTATCTAATACTCAATTCATAACTAACTTTGTGTAAAATCTATATCAGTTTAAATTAAAAATACAAAGTAGAACATGAAAATAGAGGACACAAAATAAAGGGAGAGAAAAAAAAGTATATTCTGTCGCAAAGGTTTGAACGTAAAGTTGATATGTTCACAAAGCGCATACATTACCTGTAGGCTGTATTTGCTTGGGGCTCTAGACCTTTACTGGCACATCCATATATACGCTCTAACACCGGCTCCGTTTTTTGTGGTAACATGACTAATTTATCGTATTCAGGGTACTTCACGTCTTATGAAACATGCCATTGCTTGTTTCAGTTGATTGGATATTGCTGCTCCTCCTATATGTATAACTACCAATGCACATAGCATCACGCAGAAACATGTTTGTGTTTGTTAATGAATTGGCTAGCGAAAGATGGGAAGTAAGGCACTAGTTCTAACGCCACCGCTCTTTCTTTATCAGGAACCAATAGAAATGCAGACACGATTTAAGAGACAGCCTATATATGTGTTTGACAAATGATAACATATGCCGCCGAGACTGTTAGCTTGGTTTAACTGCATATTGCAAATACTGACCAGTGTAAACTGCAATGCGATACAAAGTGGGACTTCAAAATTTTCTGCTCTCAGAGTGCACTCAATCATTTTTTCCATGGCTGTACATGTCAAGAACTATGATATATGTAAGATGTATTTTACCTCTAGCGTAAATTTTCACTTCCTTTCCTTGATTCATGAAATTTCAGGTCATCAAATCTTAATGCTACTTCCTGTTTGGTTCGAGGAGTAGAAGCTCAAGTACTTAATTTACTTTACCCTGTGTTTGCTAAGCTGCCATACTGACAACTTCATACTTCACAGGTCAAAGAGCAACATGTACTTGACCAAGCATCAAATTGCATGAGAGACAACAAATGGGAGTTGCATTTGTAAAATGGGAACCGAGCACTTCAGAAGGACATGGTTTCAGTTGGTGCAACAGGTGTGTAGTTAGATCTACAAAATTCATACAAACAATGCCAAATATAGAAAAACTGAAGTCTTTCTTCATCAATCATAGAGTATTGTCAAATTCTCAGAGCAATACAAACTGTGGTGCTCCTCTAATTGCTCATTGGAACACAAAAAGTTTCAGGTGCAGGGAGAAAGTTAATATCAGCAGAAAGGAAGTGTCTCAAAGCCTTTATTCATTTCTTCTCCCATGTGCATCTAACACAAGAAATGCTGTGTTTATATAAGGAAAATTGAAGCTATTAACAGTGAAGCAACAAGATTCTAAAGTAAGTTTGTGCAAAAAGAACGTGCAACATTTACTAAGATAAGTGAAGTTTTTAGTTTCTAATTTGTTCTTACTTTAGAATGCTGTGTTTGTTTGTAGCTTTCTTGGACAGTTTGTTTGGACTACTGTATACTCTTGTAAAAGGTGTGGCAGTTTATTATTTCATAGTGCCGATGATATAAAGATGGGGAGGGCTAATGTTATTCCAACTAAATTCTGCACCACACTTTTTAAATATGCTTTTTGAAGATATCTTTTTGGAATGTCCTCTTGATGAACTTTTCTTGCCCACAGGGCTCTTGTGCAAAGCTCAAAATAATGTTACTTGTAACTATAAGCATTGGTTACTTATTTCATTGCATATCTATCTTGTTTAATATTCCTTTTTAAGATTGTGGATTACCAATGCATTTCCGATTGGTATGTTGCACACTCACTATTACTTGCATGCAATTATACGTCTTCACAGTTTGAGTTCTATATTGTGACTGTATTGATAAAGGTTCGTTATTTTTTATTGTAGGTTATATAACCCAGCAATAACTGTATTTCCTTTGTCCTTTTTCATGACTTTTACTCACAATCAATGCTGGTCATGTTCCATACTACTGAACAGTTTCAAATATAGTAATTCATTCTTCATCACGTGTACCCAGTATCATTGATAACACAAGTCTGTTGCATGACTATATATTACACCATGGAACATAGTTTTAAATGTTCATTATAGGTTTCCACTGCCTTACACCACAACCTCGGCATATGTAAAAGCACGCTTGAGGTTCACCTCTTCTTTCAGGCAGAGTGGACACACAATGGATTCTGCTAAGTGAAAATGATATACACTACCGGTCAAAAGTTTTCGATCACCTATCACAACTATGGATTTGTGGTTAAAACAGAGATGTAGTTTTAAATAGTCTATCATAGCCCTGTTCTGATACTAAAACAAGCATGAACATCTAACGATGGAATGACTGTTGTGTATTTGACTGGTTCTCTGTATGGTGGGGCACTGATGAGTAACCATAACAACACTGACATGTCTTTACCCAAGACGTATCCACTCGAATAGGCCTCATTCCTTCTGCTGTCTCTGTAGTAAGCAGTTCAAATTAATTTTCAGTACACTGTGTGTAGCTAGCAGTGGGTTTGTGTATCGGATCAGGTGCACACCATATTACCCCCAAATGGGACGGAAGCAGGAGATTGGAACTGAAAAAGTGCTGTAATTGTAGCTATGCATCACGAAGGCTATTCTAGTAGGACAATAGCAACAAAAGTTGGTGTAGCCCAATCTACAGTGGTGTATACATTGAAGCGGTTCAAGAGAACTGGTGCCAATGTAAGTGTTTCGTGCTCTGGAAGACCCCGTGTAACATCATACAGGGAAGATCAGTTCACATGTGTACAGAATAAACGTCAGAGGACTCATACGGCACCTGAAATTTGTGAGGAAGTCAATAATATGCGAGCTGCTCCAATCTCTGTCTCAACAATGCAACGTCGTCTTCGTGAACGAGGTTTAAAGGGGTGCATAGCGGCCAAAAAACCTTTATTACGGACACAAAATAAGGTGAAAAGGATGCAATGGGCACAGCAACATAAAGACTTGAGCATGCAGCAATGGCCCAAGGTGCTGTTCACAGATGAATGGAAGTTTGAAATATTTGGGAGCCATCGTCTAATGTTTGTTTGTCAACTTTGTGGAGAACGCATGAAGAGTCAGTGTGTGACACCTACAGTGAAGCATGGTGGAGGGTCGGTTATGGTGTGGGGATGTTTCGTGGGTGATAAAGTTGGCGATCTCGTGCGAATTAATGGAACATTAAAGAAGGAAGGATATCACAGGATACTGATCAACAATGCAGCTCCATCT
>CM060962.1:150012524-150175024 GCA_030765045.1 Tenodera sinensis
TCTCACTCCTGACAGCAATTGTGATTACTTTACTTTTTTAAATATAGACTCAGGGGTCTCCGTCTAGGGAACATGTGAATGGCGACCACAAGGTACCCAAGCTGAGCAGAACATTACTTCCACTTACTGGTGTTTTGCTCCTCACTGTAACTTTTCTATGTGACCTTACCTTGGTCATCTCTTGTTCTCTTCCGACCCCAATGCTATTAGGGTTCCCGAGGGCTAGGGAGTCTTTATTTTTCCAACCTCTCCATTTCTCTAATTTCTCTATAAAATCTTAACCCCATTCATATATACACTAACCTAACACAGGTTAAATTTCAATGACACAGAACCTTGCCATCCTGTTCACATATGCAGATGCTAACCTAGGCATTGTACACAAACGCAGACTGAATTTTGATAAACATGGACCCTGTCATCCCATTCATGCACACACACAGACCTAACTTAACAGGCCTAAATTTCAATAACACAGGACCCTGTCATCCCATTCATATACACACACTAACATAGCCATCGTGACCTAAAATGGGCTAAATTATAACACAGGACCCTCTTATCCCGTTCACATACACACACTAACCTAGTCATCATAACCTAACACAGGCTGAATTCTGATAGCACAGGACCTGTCAGGTGTTTAAGGTTGGTCAGCTGTTACAAAAAAGAAAAAAGGTTGAGTGCTAAGAATACCACTGCAGAAGGGTAAATGAAATCTTAATAAAACTTACACAGATTAAAGTTAAAAGTGAGTACAAAAACCATACACACCATGTTTAAACTAATTTAAAGTTTTCTGTATATTCAAAAAACATTTGTCAGAGGCCTACACATTGCTCTCCTCATTGGCCAGCTAAGTGGCTTTAATGCTTATGTGTAAAACAAAACGTGATATGGTAATCTTCAAAGAGGCATGTAACTTTCTTGCACACAAATAGTTTCAGCACCTTCTGCTATCCATGAAACCAAAGCTTTTCTTTAGCACACAGTGTTTATTCAAGAATTTCAGTGTAAATATACCACAAAACCATTTAGGGGTATATAATACTAGTTTATAAAGAGTTAGTTGCAAAATTTCTGCTACTTAAGTTGATAAAACTGTGTCAACTTAGGTAAGCAATTTGCCCATTTAAAAAAAAAAGAGAAACTTGGCTGCCAAATAAAACTTTTAGAATTATCAGGAATAAAATACCTATTCCAATTTTTACTTTCTCTACTGGTAAGTAAGGGAAGTATTGCATTCCACCCAAAAATTTGATGCGGAAATTTCACCAGAAATATGTTTTGAGACCCCCTGAATCCAAAAAAATAATTTTTAGAAAAAGGTGTGTGTGTGTGTGTGCGTGTGTGTTTGTCAGTCTGTGTGTCTGTGGACAGCATAACTCAAAAACGAAAAGTAGGTTAAAAACCAAAGTTGGTATTTAAGTTTAATAACTTTCAAGGATATGACACGAAGATTTTGAAGAAAATAGCCCCACCAAAACCAAATTACCCTTTAGATCAGGCCTGCACAGGGTTTGCGCTCCCGAAGTCGGCTTGCAGCTCGCGAGCGGAGTACAGGTACTGGCAGCGATCTTGTTTACAAGTGGACAGAGAGGAAAGGTATCGTACAGTGCGTACTACTCGGCCACGATATGAATACACTTTAAGGAGGACGCCACAGTTTTGTTTGCTACCTTAAGTCTAGGGATCTGCGTGGAGCGAGGGAACGTGAGGGGAAAGGCGATACTAGGAATGTACAGTCGTACAATGGAAACAGTAGTCACCTGCTGATGTCTTCACATTAGCAACTTATCGTTTCTTTCTTGGCACAACAAATATTATGCGAAAGAGCGTCATCAAAGGGAAGATTTTTTAGTGGTAATTATTTGAAAAATTCGCATTAATAATTTAAGTTAGCGGTGTTTTCTGTTGAATATTATACTAAAAATTCGCATTAATTTTGCACAAATTTTCGGGTAAAATTGAGGAGCATTTGTTATTATGTCCTAACTGTTCAACAATGGCACAAAGTTCTCTGTGCTTAATGTTTATTGCAGCGGCTTTGATGACATGGAATGTGACCTTATGAGATAACCTTTTATTGTAGCCTCACCGATTACATTGTCAAGATGCTTTCTTTGTCACTACCAACTCTTCTCACTGAGTGCACTCATATTGTGGCTGACCAGTACACGAAAGGAAGTGCAAGGTTTCATAAATGATCTCTCAAAATATTATTTTAATAATTTATGGTTAGGAAAAATATTTTTTAAAAAACTGCCTTCTATAGCAGATTAAATCCGCGTAAAAACTAGTCATATGTTATGTCCATTTACCAATTCATCAAAACGTGGTTTTATGTGATTGGCAGCTGAAAGAAAAAGTACTGACCTTAATGAAACGTCAGTCATAGATGTTCGATACCTGTTTTTATTGAAGTTCATGATAGCAAACAGTTGTTCACAGGCGTATGTCGAACCAAACATTGAGATCATTTTCGCAGCTAGCCTGTGTAGTCGTGGATATTTTTGTTGAGGTACAGTCTTGTAAAAATCACTCAGGTTAGTGGTATTGTTGAAACGATCTCTAGCTCTTATATCACATTGAAGATCAATAAGTTCAAGTTGCAAATCATGAGACACCGTTTCAACTGATGCTGAGAAACGAATTGCGAGAATCTGAAATTCCTTCTCAAGTGTATCAAGGTTTCGAAATCTAGAATCAAATTCATTTTGAATATCAATTAACACTTCTATGTAATCATTGAATACTGCTCCATTACAAGCACTTTGTAAAGTTGGAAAGTGAGCCATGTTCCCACACCGTAATTGACTTATGAAAAGTATAAGTTTGCAACGAAAAGCCCGTAATTCATTCATCACATCGAGAATGAGCTGGTTCTCTCCTTGAAGAGAAATATTTAATTTGTTGAGGTGTCCAGTAATATCCACAAGAAATGCAAGGTTGCTACCCAGGCGGGATCACTGAGTTCTGGTGCGGGTTTCCCCTTCATTTCAAGAAATTGACAAATGTCTTCACGAAGATGGTAAAATCTTTCTAACATCTTACCTCTGCTTAGCCACCGGACCGCACAATAATAGAGAATATCTCCATACTCTGCGTCGACATCATGGAGAAATTCTTGAAAAGGTCGGTGTGTGAGCCCATGTGATTTTAAATAATTAATATGTTTTACCACTGTTTCCATTACGGTGCCAAGCTTCGCTACTTTGGAACAGAGAACATGTTGATGAATGAGACAGTGGACTCCAATCACATCAGAGCCACCAGCATTTTTAACCTTTTCCCGAACGAAACTTACAAACCCTGAACGTTGGCCACACATTGCCAGAGCTCCATCTGTTGTTACGGATACCAGGCGATCCCAGGGTAGTGCAATGGCATTTAAAGAATCCTCAACACTGTGAAAAATATCTTCGCCTGTAGTAGTGTCTTTTAATGGGACAAAATCTAACAATTCTTCTGTAACATGGAGATTGTTGTCTACACCGCGCACAAATATTTATTATATTATATCGCATTTACTTCTGCGCTAGGCCGTATCAGATGCATCTGTTGACTCATCGAGTGCTAAAGAATATGCCACGAACTGTGTTGCCATTTGTATGAGTTGAACCTGCACATCTTGTGCCATGTCTCTGATGCAGCGAGCAACTGTAGTACGTGAGAGTGGGATCGCTTCAAACTGATACACTTTGTTAGGGCACAATAATTCTGCAGCATTAATCATACATTGTTTTATAGTCACCTTCAGTAAATGGTTTACTTGCTACTGCAATATTATATAACAGTTTGTAACTCACGCGCAGCATTGCCTCATTAAACACTGTTGGTTCGCCACACTCCTGTAAATAATAAATAAATACATATTCACATTCGCAATTTTCCATGTTTTCGTGATATTATAAACATGGAAACTAACTCCACTAGTAATAAAGTATTATGAATTCCAACCTACCTCAAGTAATAATGTCACCTTCAACTCTTGAACCTTTTTACTGTGATCTTCACCAACAAGCTCACTGTAAACATCTTTATGTGTTTTGTCTTAGTGACATTATATTATGCTTTTTTCTACCTTTCAAAATTTTCTGACATATAAGGTACTGAGAATTTGTTCCAGCTGCTATAAAAAAGTAATCGCTTTCCCACGCAACATTGAAAGTATTTGCCTGATGGTCACTTTTCCCCCTTTTGGATTTCTCCATTGTAGGATACATAAGCAGGGAGCGTTAGCAACCATCTACACACAACACACAGTCCACCAGAGTCTAGTGACTAGTCACTACTGCTTTAAAACTGCGCTACGTCATCCTTTTCTATCACACAGCGCTCTACGAGCTATCACTGTGGCCCGCCCGCTCGTACCGAGCGTTCGCGCTCAAAGAGCGCTGTTTATGCACCCATGCTTTAGATGGAAAATTGTTTGAAAATTTTGATTTTCTTGAAAATGGCTCTAACGATTTTGATTAAAAGTCATATGTTTGAGATATTTTTATGGCAAATGAAATGTATATTTTGAATTTTCTGGCTATAGCTCCTGTAGTCGCATTTACTCTGGACGACTTCTGCATACTAGATGCAATATTAACCGGGCTTGTGGGCCGTGGTCTATTGGGTTCCTTCTTCTTCCCAAACGTTTTGTCTGCGACTATGGCAGACATCTTCAGTGGCGGCAAGGTCGAAGTTTCCTAGTGGAGATCTCAGCACCGACTGCGCTGGTCACCACCAGAGGTGCGGTATTTATGTCGGCGGCTGCAGGGGAAGTACGTTGTGATAGGTCCGGGTGGCCAGTGGGCTGGACTTGTACCAGTGGAGTACTACAAGGAGCTGGCATCTGATTGGCTGGAGAGGGGTTCTGGATTTTTGTTTTTGTTAACGCTGTTTGCCATATTCTGTTGAGTTTAAGTCCTTCCTCTTTGCGATTGATATTATTTTTGTGCTTGTGTATTTCAATGGCTTCACGGAATAAGCGAGAATAGTAGTGGGATGTAGATGCCAGAATATCTGTGTTACCATATTGGATGATGTGTTCCCCTTTTTCGAGTATGGCAATTGCTGAACATGCCATACTCGAAGAAGGGGAACACATCATCCAATATGGTAACACAGATATTCTGGCATCTACATCCCACTACTATTCTCGCTTATTCCGTGAAGCCATTGAAATACACAAGCACAAAAATAATATCAATCGCAAAGAGGAAGGACTTAAACTCAACAGAATATGGCAAACAGCGTTAACAAAAACAAAAATCCAGAACCCCTCTCCAGCCAATCAGACGCCAGCTCCTTGTAGTACTCCACTGGTACAAGTCCAGCCCACTGGCCACCCGGACCTATCACAACGTACTTCCCCTCCAGCCGCTGACATAAATACCGCACCTCTGGTGGTGACCAGCGCAGTCGGTGCTGAGATCTCCACTAGGAAACTTCGACCTCGCCGCCACTGAAGATGTCTGCCGTAGTCGCAGACGAAACGTTTGGGAAGAAGAAGGAACCCAATAGACCACGGCCCACAAGCCCGGTTAATATTGCATCTAGTATTGACACCGGCCGTGAAAGCCTTAGAACTTTGACTTCTGCATAACTGGTAAACCGTTAAGAGATAGACTAAATCATACTATACAAAAAATGTAGATCTTGCTAAAATACACAATTTATGTCCAAATAAATTTTCTTGTAGGTTGGACCATTTCGGAGATATTCCTTGTTATATGTGTGATTTTCGGAAACATAACTTTTGTGAAATGGAATATCGTTGTTCATTGTTTTGTATATCAACTGTGCAAAGAGAACGGAATCTCAAAGCTTTAAAAGATTTGACTATCGCACAAAGCCTACTGTATTGTAATATTCCCCTTGCACCTACAAGGAAATAAGCAATAAGATAACTATGTACAAATGTTTATATTAACACAAAGAACATATAGGAATAAGAGTTTGTAAGAATGACTAGTACAAGAGTAGAGAAAGTCATGCGAGTGCAACACATCAGATTTTTTTTTCTCAAGTAGCCCATTTTCTGCATAATAACCTTTTTCAATTGGTTTAAAATCTACTGAACAGAGAGGCCAATCTACCATTCTAATATCCTGCCTCTCTTGATAACTAATATGAAACTTTTGGACATGTGTGGACAGGACGATTATCCTGTATCAATCCAAAAATTCCATGAGGATCTCATTCTCACAGAAGGAATTTAAAAAATTCTCAAATATTACCATGTATTGTGCACAGTTCTGTCATCAAGCTTCCACAACACACTTAGACCGTCCCTTGATATCCAGCTCCAACAAGATACAGGTATGTGACCATGATGAAATTGTGAAGTCACATATTTGCATCATATCAGCATTCCTTTCAATGACAGACAATGACCTTTTCCTTATGTGTGGAAGAAAATGTCATCTCGTCTGAGAATATCATGGTATTCCAATAGCTGTGGGCATTTTCCTCAGCAAACGTAAGGTGAAACAATCTGTAATCATCTGTCAGATGCTGCTTTATAGTTGCCCTTCTAGCAAGAAGTGCTGCACCATTTATACATCACAGAGCTCTTCGAGCTGATCCAGGGAATTGTGAATGTGCCTTCGTCTAAGAAGCAATTTGGAAAGAATTCTTCTCTGCTACTGCAAATAAAGCTGCATCAATTTCAGGGTTGGACACATGTCCTCAAGTCTTTGCCACTGTCAAAGTTGTTCTGGGTGCAGCATATTGCACTTAGGAAGAATAATCCTTAAGAAGAATAATAACTATTCTACACAGTTTTACCATAAATATTGTTACAAACTTTTCGCACAGGCTGTACAACAGGTTTTGAAGGTTGCGGTCAATCCTTATGGGGGTAAGTTAAGAGGGTATCATTATGAGTATAGCTGCTGAAGAGAAAGCATGTTTCTGTATATTTTAGCAATGGTGTGGTGCAATTATGAAAATTGTGTAGCAGTGATAGCCCTTCATAAGGTGGATAAATCAGCTTCTCAAATGTTCACTACCCTTAAGAAGTTGAAAATCAGCAGAATGTTTGTGTATCGGACCAATAACCGATTCACAGAAACTGGGATTGTTGAAAATTGCCAGACACAAGGCTGTTCACACAGCTTTAGAGACAAGCAGGTGGTTCAATCAGTGGCGGCTCGTATTCGATGAAATCCTCTGAGAAAGCAATCAGTTCTGGCTCATGAGCTGAACATTTAAAAAATGTCAATGTCCTGCCCGTTAAGAGATGACCTAGGCTTGATTACCAGCAAAGTACAAGTCACCTTCTAACCCAGTGTCTGAAGCAGCAGAGGGTAATAAAATCAAAACTTATGTAGAATGGAAGATCCATGGTTCAAATCCTGGCAATGGCATTGAATTTTTCAGTTTTCATTCTACATTTCAAGTTTGCCTGCAGTTTGTGTGTGTTAGAACAATCACTTATCATTGATTGGCCTTATAAATGGAAAACATCTTGAGAAGCTTGTGAGGAGATTCCAAAGATCAAAAGAGGTCATCTTCCTGTCTCAATCTTGGTTTGGTGTGTAGATAGTGACAAATGACACCACCAAACTTCATTTTTGTGAAAAAGTGGTGAAAACCTCTGCCAAAGTCTAAGAAAATACCATATTGGAGTCTGTTGTGAAGGATTTGAGCAACACTTTGTTCAGGAATGAACACTGAAGCTTCTAGCAGGATTCAGCACCTCTCACAAGGCAATGTCTACCCAGGACTGGCTGCAGAAAATGTTATGGACTTCATTGCTATGGATGATTCACCTGCCAGCAACACTGATCTCAACCCACTGGACTAGAAGTTGTGGTCCATGATCGAGGGCATGGTCTGTAGGAAGAGGCATCAGTGTCAATAGCCTCTAGCACTTCCTGGTGAAGGCAATGGCGCTTTGCAATGATGACTGTATGCAATTTCATCGATGCATGGCTACAGAGACTTAGGGGCTGTGTGATGGCCAAAGGTGGCCATTTTGAAAAATGATCAGTGCCCTGTGTTTGTAATGTACTACCGTGTGTTTCTTGACTGGCCGGACCACTCTGCAGCGCAAGGGACTGGGCCAGGACCTATGCCAGAGTTATATGCTAAAGACCGGCACGTCACAGGTACGAAAAACTAACTACTGTATTAACTTGCATTAGACACACCTGCATCACATCAGATGTTGAAATAGACGATCTTCAACGTAAACACATTTCCTATATCTCCAAAAACAATTGTTGTATACTCACAAAAGTTCATGTTGACTGATTGCCTGCATTTCTCTCCTGGTATTGTCCTTCAATTCTTTTAACGTGTGTGGATTTAATGCGTACAGTTTATTCTATAACGTTCCTCATAAATAAAAATCACTCAGACGTTTAGCACAAGAAGTTAACATTTCCAAGATAAGCTTTTGTGGGCAGCGAAACTTCTGAAACTTAAACGTTCATGTTTTACCACCACAATATCTTGTAAGTAAGGTTAATTATTGCAATTGGTTTTAGCAGTCTGCTCATAATGACGTGGACCCACCTTTAATGTTCTACACTGATGAAGCATAATTTTACCTTCAATTCAAGGTCAGTTTCTACTCAGAACAATTGACACTGGGCTACCAAAACTCGCCATATTATTCATGAAGTTCCTAACCACATGTAGAATTATCAGTCTAATATTTACGACACACAACTTGAGTCACACCTTTATGTAAATTCTATTTAAATTCTTTTTCCACGACAAGAAATGAAAGATTGTGTGGCTGGTTTCAGCAGGATTCAGCTATAGCATACACTGCTGGTAATGCATGAATTATGAAGTGGATATGGTGACAGAATAATTAGTCGAGGATTCTGGCCCCCCTCGTTCCCCTGATCTATCACCGTGCGATTTTTATTTATAGGGAACTTTAAGAATAAAGCGCATGCATTAAACTCACAACATTACAAGAACTGAACAACAATATCATGAGAGAAATACATGCAATTAGTCAACATGAACTTTTGCAAGTATACCTCAATTGTTTTCGAAGATATAGGGAATGTGTTCACGTTGGAAGTCATCAATTTCAACATCTTGAGACAGAATATTGATCAATAGAAAATTGTTCATGTAAATATTTTTGTAAGAGTGTGTAAATTTCTAATTCTTTTAATTTGGGTGTATCAGGGACTTATTTTTTTTAATATTCAAGATAGACAATGTTTTCTCGTCATTTTGAGTTCAACCAATGAGAACTGTTGTGCGGATGAATACATAAGAATGGTGGTGTTGCGTCATACCCACGCCAAGGACTCTTTATTCATTAGCGTCTGTATGCTCAAGGTGAAAGGATGTATATTTTCTGATAGCGTGTGAACATGTAACTTACACCCAAACTTTTAACCAGTGTAGATTCTATCGAAATTTGAAAGTTGTTAACTAATTAACATGGTGCTAAAAGTGTAAATTAACGAATAAATAAGTTGTGATAAAGGAACGTTGATTTATGCATTCCATTCTGTGACCTCGACCCTGTAGATTAAAATCGCGTATGATATCAAACTATTACATCATTCAGTAAGAACATTATCTCCAGTATGCTATGTAAAGAATCTTTTCCTGCTGATATGTAAACACATATTATTATAAAATCCGTAACAAAATGGCTTGCCCAACGTGGGGCGCGAATTTAGAATGGAATGCAAAATTACGAGTACAAAGTGTTAACATCAAATGACGCCATCCCATCGAGCAGGAAAAAGACGCTATTAGACCATCGTTTGATATCAACGATCCGTCAAAACATCGATACACGGAGAATCAACGTGGGAAAAACACCGGAGATCATCTAGCGAAGCCAACTACCCAGGAGACGTAAATAACTGGACGGAGAACCAACGGAAAAGAAAGTAGGATCCAAAATTTTTGTTTTTACATACATTTTATTTCCATTGTATATGCTACTCAGAAGTGGCAAAATAGTGGGACTTTTAACCTTGAGTGAATTGGATAAAGAAATTAAAATGTCGCGAAAAGAGATAGAAACAGGAGTGGGGGAAGGGGCAGATAGGCCTAGTTATCAGGTAGAATTAGAAAGTGAGGAACAGGTGGAAATGAGCAGAGACCAAAGGTTAATGATGATGATGTTTGAAAGACTAGAACAGAAAATGGAACAAAACAAGGTAGAATTAGGTCAGAAAATGGAGCAAAATAATGCAGAATTAAAACAGGACATAGAACAAAGTTTAGGTCAGAGTATAGGTCAGAAACTGGAACAGAATAAGGAAGAGATAGGTCAGAAAATGGAGGAAGTGAGAAAAGACTTAGAACAGAAAATAGAATTAGGAAGACAGGAGTGTAAAGAAAATATGAAAGTAATGGAAACTAATTTAAAATTAGTACATAAAAACTTAAATGAAACAAAGGAAGCCTTAGAAGCTAGGATAGAAATCGTAGGAGATAGGATGGGAAAAATAGAATCAGAGATGAGAGAGAATAAGATTGTGTTAGAAGGAGAAATTGCTAGATGTAGGGATGAAATAACAGAATGTAATACAAGTGTGGACTGTAAGATTACAAATGTAAAACCAGAAATAACTGAGGAATTAAGGAAAGAGATTGAGGTAGTAAAGAAAGACATTATTAATGAAACTGTAGAACAAATTGTAATTCCTAAAATTAAGACAATGAATGATGTGATGCTTTCACAACAGGATGCTATAAATGATATGAAACAAAGCCACTTAGAAATAAAGAATGATTTAAAATCAATTTGTGAAGAAATGAAAAAAGGGAAAGAAAGTTTGGCTAATGTAAATGATGTGAAGGCATTACAAAGACAAGATGATTTAGATGTAAGTAATGTACAAGATGAGAGTTATTTGAATAATGTACAAAATGTTGACTCACCATACAGAGAAAGAGGTTCACAACCAAACAATGACACAACACACAACACATGTTACACCAACAGCATATTACATGAAATCACACCACCTACATTTGACGAGGAGAAGGGAGACGATCCAAAACTCTTTGTTAAAGAGATGGAAGAATATTTTAAAGTGAAAAGGATACCAAACGAGCTTAGGATGATGATAGTCAAGAACAGCCTAAAAAACAAGGCATTAGAATGGCTCAGGTTAACACTAGCTGGTCATGAGTCGTATAGCTCATTCAGAAATTTATTCCTATCAAGGTATTGGGGCCCAGCTAAACAAAACCAAACTAGGGTAGAGCTAGCGACAGGTAGATACGATCCAACCAAAGGGTTGTCGTTAGTCGATTATTTTATGAAAGTAGCCAACAAAGGAAAGCTATTAGACCCCAACTTATCAGAAGCAGAACTAATTACCAGTATAACAAGACATTTCCCAGACACAGTGAGAACAGGGTTAATTGTTGCGAGGCCAGTAGATTTTGCAGATATGATAGAACTGCTGACAGCCTTCGAAACACAAAATGGTCGGCCTAATGAGCATAGACATAGGAATGGTCACCCAAACTCACCCATCCTAAACCGGAACACGACTACGAACAACCAGAGTGAGGGAGAACATAGAAATACTAGGAGTACCCATGAAAGGGGGAAAGGGGCACACCATTTCCCACAACCACATAATCATGGCGAGAGGATGGAGAACACAAGACAGCGGTACCACGACACGATACCGAGGGGTGAATCGAGATACAGAACGCATAGATATGATCGTGGAAGACCAGGAGACCGTACCCATCAAGTGAATCATATACGATTCTGTAGGGAATACTTGAACAGCCATAGGCCGTCGTACAATAGGGGTTCACGTCAAAGGGGTAGAAACCAAGGGAACACCGACAACGTAAGACAACAGGAACAGAATGAAAATGTGCCGGATAAGACCGATACTGCACAGAATACAGAAACGACGATCACCTCCAACGTTCAGGAAAACTAAGTACAAGTCAACTTTGTGTCCCGGAAGTTGACCTGTGTGCAGCAGGGGCAATATTGACGAATGTAATGTAGGTACCTTGAGGAGACAGGCGAGTGAAAGAAAGGAAATAACCAATCCACCAATGATTAGGCTGAAGGTATGGGGTATCGAATTGCCAGCGATGATTGATACAGGAGCCAGCACATCAGTATGTGACGAACAGCTATTCCAGGAACTGATAACTAAAAGAAATGCTGAATTCTTGCCTGTGTGTGGAGTGTATTGCAGCACAGCAATTGGCAAGAAAAGGGAACATGTTAAATACCAGGTAAGGCTGATAATAGAAATCGGAAGTTGGAAGTTCGATTTTATTGCCCTAGTAATACCTAGACTAACAGCTACCCTAATCATTGGCAGTGATTTGCTTAACCTTTGGAGGTCGGTAATTAACTATGACCTACATGAATTTATTATTAAGGAAGGAGCCTCAGAATGCACTGCGAAGTTCCTGGAGGAAGAAACATGCCAGGAGGAACCAGACCAGACAGGGATCCATCCGGATGAACAATTCTTTGTGGAGAACATCAATGTCCACGAGAATAGGTTGGTAGACCTAAGGGTAAATAAGAAGAAAACAGGTTGGACAAGCGAGGAGGAAACTAACGTTTGCAGCCATTGGATCTGCACAGAAGACGAGTATGTTACCTGGGACAACTACCAACCTGAACCACTACCAACAGATGGAGAAGAATCGATGTCACAGCTAATCGATGAGAAGGTCTGGGGGGCACATGGCATCTCTGAAGAGGAAAGAAACCAACTTAGGAAAATATTGGTTAAAAACAGGAAAGTTTTCAATAAAAAGCCAGGTACGTGTAACAAGTACGTACATACTTTTACAGTAACAGATATTACCCCCTATTCACATAAATCCAGGCCCATCCCCAACTCCATCAGGGAGGAAGCTGACAGAGTGATCCAGAAAATGTTAGCGGACGGAATAATAGAGCCGTCGGACTCATGTGAATCCAGTAGTATGGGTCCATAAGAAAGGGGGAAAATTGAGGATGACCATAGACGCAAGGAAGATAAATACACATACCTTGCCGGATCATTACAGGCCTGAGGGGGTAGACCAACTAATATCGAAATTGAAGGGAGGTCAACATTTTACAAGTCTCGACTTGACAGCATCATTCTGGCAAATTCCTCTTCATCCAGATGTCAGGAAATATACCTGTTTCTTGCACAAAGGAAAGGTATACCATTTTTTAAAATGTGCCTTTGGACTATCGACCAGTAGCAGTGCACTACTGAGGGCTCTAGACAAAGTTTTTGGGGATACCATCGAGACTTTTGTAACGCAGTATGTCGACGATTTTTTGATATACAGCAAGAATCCCGAGTCGCACTTACATCACATAGATTATGTATTATCCAGGTTCCAGGAAAGCAACATGACCCTAAATTTAGAAAAGTGTGAATTTTTCGTCAAGGAGGCTGAATTTCTAGGCCACATCATTACACCTGATGGTATACAACCTAATCCGGAGAGGGTCAAGGCCATAGAGCATATACCACCCCCACGTAACTTAAAACAGTTGAGAAGGTTTCTGGGCATTTTACAGTACCAGTCAAAATTCGTGGTCAACTACGCTAAGGAATTGGTACCCCTTAGAGCACTGTTGAAAAAAGATACTAAGTGGGAATGGAATGCTGAACACCAGGTGGCCTTTGAGAATATCAAAGAACTTTTCAAGCACAGTATTCTCCTGGAACGACCAGATCCAAATTCACCTTTTCTAGTATACACCGATGCTAGTGCGCACTCATATGGAGCAATATTAGCACAAGAAGATGCAGATGGCAACAAACATGTGATTGCCACAGCTTCTAGATTTTTAAACAAGATAGAAGCCAATGCCTGCATAACCGAATTAGAAATAGGTGCAATCCATTTTGCGTTACAGAAGTTCAGACAATATATATATCTTTATAAAATAATTATATATACAGATCACGTAAGCCTGTCCTTCATTCAAAAATGCAAGCTAACCAACTCCAAAATCTCAAGGTACATACATGAGATAATGTCACACGACATAGAGGTCAAACATATCCCGGGGAAGGAGAACATCTTCAGTGACTTATTGTCAAGATTAAGGTCGGAGAGTCACATACCCGAGACGATATACAATCCACACCATGAAATTAAAATCATGCAGATAAATAGCAAAGAAAGCAACGAGATCTTGCAAGACTTCAAAAACATAGCGAAGCTACAACAAGAAGACCCTGAATTGAAGAGGCTATTCGACAAGGCTCCAGACATAATACCAAGATTGGACGCCAAGATAGGCAAATTTAGGAACATCCTATTTAAATTGCATGGTCGCGACGTAAGGAAGTGGAAAATGATGGTACCAAATTCCTTACAGGACAGGGTCATTTTGGCATTCCAACACTCGATGCTTCACTCTGGTACTGAGAGAACAATGCTTGCCATCGAGGAAGTATTGTACATCAAACATCTTGGCAAGAAAGTCAGGAAGTTAATTTCCTCATGCGACCTATGCCAAAAGGCCAAGCCAATTAATGTAAGGTACGATGTCATCCCACAATCCATCGTGAGGAACGAGAAAAATGCATTGGTGTGTATTGACGAGCATGGAGAGCTACCAAGGGGGAAAGATGGAAACAGATACATCTTTGTCATGTTTGATGTTTTCACAAAATTCACCAAAATATACCCCATTAAGAACATCAAAAGCAGAACATGCCTAGATAAAATCGTCAAGGACTACATCCCAAAATATGGGAGGATAAAATGTATTCTATCGGACAATGCAACCATGCATAAGAGCAAGTTGTTTCAGAACACCTTAGAAACATTAGGAATAAAATTGTACTATTCCTCAGCATATTATCCCCAGGGAAACCCGACTGAGAGAATCATGAGGGATATAAGTATTTATTTTCGTTTACTCTGCCACAGAGACCACACTTCCTGGACGGAAAAATGCGGATATATAGAGGAAGTGATTAACCATTCGGTGAACCCCACGACCAAGTTCGCCCCAATCGAGCTGATGACCAACACGAAACCAAAAAAATTAGCAATTGACATTGACACTACGATGGCTGCCCAAAGAGAATTATCAGAGAAGGAAAAACGTCAATTGGCATTCAGAAGATTACAGCAGAAGGCTGAAAGAGGGAGGAACAAGGTGAAAAGATTCGTCAGGAAATGGTCCCCACAAATTGGAGAAAAGGTGCTCTTAAAAAGCCACAAAGCATCCAAGGCATCTGAGAAGAGATCTGGAAAGATGGAGCTATTGTATACTGGACCACTGGTCATAACAAAACAGCTGGGTGACCACACGTATGAGCTACAGAATACAAATGGCAAGTTGGTAGGAAGATACCATAAAAACAAATTAAAGCCATACAAAGAAAGGACCAAATAGTCTTTGTCAACGAATGTGTAAGGCAGGAGTAGTAGAGATGAAGGAAGATAACAATTTTTGATGGGTTACTTATAGAAAATTATGTTCAGATTAGGAATCACAACAAGGAAGAAAATCAACATAGTCATTGGCTATATCGACCACAAAGAGCATTGTCAACAAAAACAGATGAGGACACTGATTGTCATTAAAGAAATGAATCATAGCGACGGAAGATAATATGTTTTTGACATAAGGATGTCAGGGACAAAAATAAAAATGAATCAATTATGATGAAAAAGATATAATATTTCGACACAAAGATGTCGAGGGTAAATTGAGAAGAAAAATAATACAATTACAGAATAATTGTAAGTATAGAAGTTTTCTCTTATAGAAATAAGAGACAAAGAAATGACAATTAGTGAAGTGAGGAAAACCATAACCAGAAAAACAATGCCCATGAATTAAGATGAATATAGCCAATGCTAAGCTCGAAGAAATGTTGAACCAAACAACAATGAATAATAACCCAATTAAGAAAATTAGTACCATTAGTAACATCAGAGTTTAAGAACCGACTCAACAACCTGCCTATACATAATAAGCTTATAAGACAAAGAAGGCAAAGAACTGAATAAAATATTGCCATAAACATGATCATAATCATTAGCTCAAAATTTGTATCCTGTTTTTCTCTCCTCATAGCAATGAATACAAGTCAAAAACCACATAATAAACCATGAAACACTTAAATTGTATTTGTGTCAATGTCAAATGTACAATAATTGAGTATGTGTTGTATAAGAACTGAATATGTGTTGTACAATAACTGAATATGTATTGTATGATAACTGGATATATTGTGTAATAACTGAATATGCTGAGTAATAACTAAATGCGTTATGCAAAAACTGAATGTGTATTGTGTAATAACTGAATATGTATTGCATAATAACAGAACATATGTGGTATGATAGCAGGATATATTGTACAATAACTGAATATATATTGTATAATAATTGGACATGTTGTGTAGTAATCAAATGTGTTGTACAATAACTGAATATGTATTGTATAATGACTGAAGGTGTATTGTATAATAACAGCATATGTGATATGATAACTGGGTATATTGTACAATGACTGAATATATATTGTATAATAATTGGACATGTTGTGTAATAACTAAATGTGTTGTACAATAACTGGATATGTATTGTATAATAACTGAATGCATTGTGTAGTAATCGAATATGTGAAATTTATAAAGACATGCTGTATCATGTCAAAACAAAAGGCAAAGACAAACAGTGAAGAAGACTGTAAAAAAAAAAAATATTGTACAAAGTGATTGAATCATAGGAGTAGGGAGAAGTATTGTATTGTGTTTCAAGATTGTAAATAAGGTGACAACTTGAAAAACAAAACAAGGGGCATATGAGACAGAATATTGATCAATAGAAAATTGTTCATGTAAATATTTTTGTAAGAGTGTGTAAATTTCTAATTCTTTTAATTTGGGTGTATCAGGGACTTATTTTTTTTAATATTCAAGATAGACAATGTTTTCTCGTCATTTTGAGTTCAACCAATGAGAACTGTTGCGCGGATGAATACATAAGAATGGCGGTGTTGCGTCATACCGACGCCAAGGACTCTTTATTCATTAGCGTATGTATGCTCAAGGTGAAAGGATGTATATTTTCTGATAGCGTGTGAACATGTAACTTACACCCAAACTTTTAACCAGTGTAGATTCTATCGAATTTTGAAAGTTGTTAACTAATTAACATGGTGCTAAAAGTGTAAATTAACGAATAAATAAGTTGTGATAAAGGAACGTTGATTTATGCATTCCATTCTGTGACCTCGACCCTGTAGATTAAAATCGCGTATGATATCAAACTATTACATCATTCAGTAAGAACATTATCTCCAGTATGCTATGTAAAGAATCTTTTCCTGCTGATGTGTAAAGACACATTTTTATAAAATCCGTAACAATCTGATGTGATACAGCTAAGTCTAATGCAAGTTAGTACAGTAGTTAGTGTTCCGTTCTCGTGACTTGCCGGTCTTTAGCACGTAACTCTGGCAGAGAGCACGCCGGTCCTAGCCTAGGGCGGTCCGGCCAGTCAAGGAACGCACGGTAGCTGAAATACATTGCACAACATTCAGCCTTAGACTGCACTTGCACAATTGCCTTGCATTTTTTTGGAGGCATTTAAAAAGTATTACACAGGACACTTAAAAGAGTTGATTAAAACTCCCAGGACACAATAAAGACAAAATATATATATAACAAGCACAACAAATAATATATGTCACAAAGTTCTACAACTGAGAAAGAGATAGACTCATGGTGATCTGTTGAATGATATAGATGTTGATGCACTGCAGTGCCATCTAGTGGCAAGTTATAGTAAAATGGATAAAGACCTTCTCCATGAAAAACCACTTTGATGTGCCAATTTTTATGGTGATAGGTCAACCAGTATTGGAGTTTATCAATTTCATACATATATACAACATACTGTGTTGACTAAACATAAACAGAAGAAAGGTGCTACATGTGAGAAGCAAACCTACATTCTTAACCACAGAAGTACCCTATGCTTTGCCACAGTGCTAAGAGAACACACATGGAAGGTAGCATATATATTAAAGCCATACAACAGCTTGCTGCAGCGGCTACACAACTGTATTGCATATGGTGTAAACAAGGTGATGTGTCATGTAGGGCTTAGAAACATTTGACATTCAAGACATATATTTTTTCCTCCATGGCTGTACCTTCAAGCATTTACTTGAACTCCCAATGGTTTTCCTCATATATATCTACTGTACCTCATGTTTTCACTGAATCTAAGTTTTGACATTACTATATTCAAGCTTTATGTCTTATATACATAAAAAGCACTCCTTCACATCTCAAACAATTTTTAATTGAAAAATGTCATTACTCAACTGATGAGTTTTTGTATTAATAAATTAATCAGTTGTATTTTTAACAATAAGTTTAATCTACATGTATAGTATAATCTTTAAGTAATTACTGTTTAAGTTTTATAATATTATACTTGAACTTTTAAAATACTGGACAAATCCACAACAAGTACCTGGACGACTGAGCTTCGCTCAGCTTTTTTCGCCTCTGTTTTTGTGAAATCTTGTTTTTTGTGGGATAAGATACTTATTTAGATAAACTGAAAGTCAAAACGTTAACTAAATAAACATTTTTGTCGCAATTGTGAAGAGCCATTTCCGAGATACAAATATTTCATAAACACCACCATTTCAGCTGTAAAACGTCTAATGCTGAATGCAGGCCTATCCCATAGATATCCACCCAGGTTGACGTTTTCTTCGAGCATTTGTTCCATTATGGAGTTCCGTTCCTTGCTGCTGCGATTGACTCCAGGGCACATTGGCCAAGGTCCTTCATCTTTCCGTCGAGTTCTTCCATGGCTTCCTTTACCCTGGCCAGTCACTCGTTAGTATTCTCCGATAGAATTATCTTCATATTAGACATTCCCGTCTTCATCTTTTCTGTTTCGGAGTTTGCATTTTCAATTTGCCTTCCATTTTTGTTTCCATTTGGTCCATTTTTGTTCCTATATTTTCTATTCCGTAGTTTACATTTTTCCAATTCGGTTTTCATATTTGTTTCCTCTGCCACATTCCGGAATTCATTTCATTTCCCATTATGTCCATCTTGGCTAACATTTATTTCAACTGTTCCATATGGTGCTTTTCGGCACACTCCTGACATCAATTGTGATAACTTTACTTTTTTAACTATTTCTTTATTTTTTATTAAAACACCGGAGCAAAGGCACTGTTGAACAATAACAAATGCTACAGGAAGAAAAGCTGGTTGATAAAGTCATGTGAATGTACTACGCATTTCTGTTTCAATCATGTAGAAAATTGTATGAATTATTCGTAATTGTTTGCCGAAACGGGAGTAGTGAAAGAAATGTGATTGTGTTTAGTAAAAGAAAAATGAGTAGAAAAACCGTGTGGATGTTATACGTTGCACTTATATTTCAAGTGTATGGAAAAATGTACGGATTGTTTGTAGAAGAGGGAGTAGTTAGGCAAAAGAAAAGGGAGTAGAGAAAACCATGTGAACGTAATATGTTGCATGGTAAAATAAATTGCATAAAAACCTTCGCCATGAAAACACTTAGATATGTCAATTTTCATGGTGATCGGTCAACCTGTTTTGGAGTTTACTCACTCTTCAACATACGATATGTATAGGCATTGGTATGTATGTAGTTGATAAACAATAGGGAATAACATGTGAATTGTTACGTAAAACAAAAGTGAGTAGAGAAAATAGTATGAATGCAATACGATGTATTTCTTGTTCAAACATATCAAATTGTATGAATTATATGTTGAAGGGCGAGTAGCGAAAGAAGACTGATGGTGCCTCGTAAAGGAAGAATTAGTAGAGGAAGACGTGTGAATGTAATGCGTTGCATTTATAATTCAATCATAGAATATTATATGAATTGTATGTTGAAGGGAAAACAGAGGATAAATGAATGTGCTATGTAAAAGAAATGTGAGTAGAAAACCATTTGAAAGTAATATATTGTGTAGTAAAATTGTTACCATAAAAACTTTCCCCATGAAAAAATACATATACGTGCCGAATTTCGCAATTATCAATTAAGTGGTTTTCGAGCTTAACAGTTAGATATATACAAACATCCAAGTTATATAGATAATATGACTTGTTTGTAGAAGAGTGAATAGAGAGAGATGTGAATGTGTTACCTAAAAGTGAGCAGAGAAAACAGTATGAATGTAGCATTTCTATTTTAAACGTACCAAAAATTGTATGACTTCTTTGTAGAAGAGTGAGTAGAGAAAAAGATGTGAATGTGTTCTAAAAGTGAGAGGAGAAAACTGTGTGAATGTAAAAGCATATCTATTTCAAACGTACAGAACATGGTATGACTTATTTTAAAAGTGGGGATAAAAAATATTTGGTGTAAAATAACGTTTTTTATGGAAAATTGTTTATAGAAAAGTGAGTAGAGAAAGAGATGTGAATGTGTTACCTAAAAGTAAGTAGAGAAACCACTGTGAATGTAATATGTAGCATCTCTATTTCAAACATACAGAAAATTGCATGACTTATTTGTAGAAGAGTGAGTAGAGAAAGAGATGTGAATGTGTTACCTAAAAGTGAGAGGCAAAACAGTGTAAATGTAATAACATTTCTATTTCAAACATCCAGAACACTGTATGACTTATTTTAAAACTGGGAATAAAAGCTTTTTTTTTTTTTTTTGGTGCAAAATCACGTTTTTTTATGGAAAATTGTTTATAGAAGAGTGAGTACAGAAAGAGATGTGAATGTGTTACCTAAAAGTAAGTAGAGAAACTACTGTGAATGTAATATGCAGTATCTCTATTTCAAACATACAGAAAATTGTATGACTTATTTGTAGAAGAGTGAGTAGAGAAAGAGATGTGAATGTATTACCTAAAAGTGAGAGGAGAAAACAGTGTGAATGTAATAGCATTTCTATGTAAAAGATACAGAACTTGTACGACTTATTTTAAAAGTGCGAATAAAAATGTTTTTTGGTGCAAAATCACGTTTTTTATGGAAAATTGCTTATAGAAGAGTGAGTAGAGAAAGAAATGTGAATGTGTTACCTAAAAGTAAGTAGAGAAACCACCGTGAATGTAATATGTAGCATCTCTATTTCAAACATACAGAAAATTGTATGTATACTTATTTGTAGATGAGTAGTGAGTAGAGAAAGAGATATGAATGTGTTACCTAAAAGTTAGAGGAGAAAACAGTGTGAATGTAATAGCATTTCTATTTCAAACATACAGAACATTGTATGACTTACTTTAAAACTGGGAATAAAAGCTTTTTTTTTTTTGCTGCAAAATCACGTTTTTTTATGGAAAATTGTTTATAGAAAAGTGAGTAGAGAAAGAGATGTGAATGTGTTACCTAAAAGTAAGTAGAGAAACCACTGTGAATGTAATATGTAGCATCTCTATTTCAAACATACAGAAAATTGCATGACTTATTTGTAGAAGAGTGAGTAGAGAAAGAGATGTGAATGTGTTACCTAAAAGTGAGAGGCAAAACAGTGTAAATGTAATAACATTTCTATTTCAAACATACAGAACACTGTATGACTTATTTTAAAACTGGGAATAAAAGCTATTTTTTTTTTTTGGTGCAAAATCACGTTTTTTTATGGAAAATTGTTTATAGAAGAGTGAGTAGAGATAGAGATGTGAATGTGTTACCTAAAAGTGAGTAGAGAAAACGCTGTGAATGTAATATGCATGTATACAAGAATTTAATCAAATCTTTAGAGCCGTTTCTGAAATACCATGAGTATATACAAGAATTGCTCTGTAGAAGCAGGAATAAAAAGTTATTTTTTATGTAAATTCGCATTTTTTCGGGAATTACACCTATATGGCTGAACTTAAAAAGCAAAACCCTATCTGAACACAAAATTTGATCGAAATCGTTAGAGCCATTTCCAAGTTGCGCGGAATATATATATATATATATATATATATATATATATATATATATATATATATATATATATATATATATATATACACACAAGAACTGCTCGTTTAAATATATAAGATAAAACTGATTTGAATAAGTGAGAGGATGAATATTTTTAGCATTTACTATACTTAACACTGTGATACAGAAAATAAGCTTAACAGGTTCACATTTTTAAGGAAATTAAATTAAGACCTTACCATCGCATGTGAAGGTGACAGGGCTAATCTCATTCTTTGAGTGCACAATCAATTTAATGCCAGTACCTTCCCCATAGGCACTGTCGATAGTAGGACTCACCACCAAACCCACATTTGTGTAAGGGTCATTATATGGAAATTCTTCTGCAACATAAAATATACAATGTTAGCATAATTAGTAAACAAGTACACATTTCAAGATATTACCTGCAAAAGGTGTGATATGACAGTGTTACTCAGCAAGAAATAGTGCTAATATGTTTATGAAGAACAAAAAATGTAACCACGTATTTTATATATTATATATTCCAACTTAAATTTTGCTCTTAAAGATATGGAATGGATATCCACGATGCAGAACAGCTTACTTTTAAAAATGCAGCTTTCATCAGCACATTTTGCTGGTGAGTCCTTATATTACAGACACTGACTACCTGAAATGAAGTAAACTAACCTCGAAGCTTCTTGACCACTGAATGAAATGCCTGAAGGTCTGAATCATGTAATGCTGCCCTCCTTTTGATCACTCTGATATTTTCATACAGACGACTCCTTACTCGCTGCTGAATACAGAAACAAAGATCATACTGTAACATCTTTAGCTATCTTTTCAATTCTCAAAATAAAATTAACACTATTGCAAAGTATTCTGAATAAATGCCTTTTTAAAAATATTATTGCATTGAGATCATAAATTTCTAGGTCATCAAAACTGTGAAAGAGGTATAAAATGTTGTGTAACTTAGGTACCTAAATTTATAAATTGTTTCTTTCTTTTCTACTTTACTTTTGTGAAATATGTACACTGTATTTTTCCAAAATGAGGTATTGACCAAATACAACTTGTCTTCACAGTGTAATGGCAGTTTTTTTTTCCTTTATTAATGCATAATTTTTGTACATAGTACTACAATTGTGCTACATAGGTTAATCTAGTATTGTCATGAAGCGTGTTCTGAGGGTTACATCCATTGATGTTCCTCAATCAATCAATCAATAGATCTGTGTGTCTTTTCCTCTTGAGACGGCGCTGTGGTTGTTCTGGTGGCATGTTTTGTGGCATTTGTTTCATCAAGACGTTCGGGTGATTTGCTAACGTTGTATACATATTTCTATAGGAAGAGTGGAGAACTGTGGTTATTTTAGGTAAATTTAGATCTAAGTGGAGATTTTCATTTCTTATGTACCAGGGTGCGCTGGTGATTATCCTTAACACCCGGTTCTGGAATGTCTGGATACACTTAATTTGGGAATTAGAGGCAGAACCCCATAAGGAGCATGCATATTGCCAAATTGGTTTGATAATCATATTGTATATGAGTCTCTTGTTAGAAATGGAAAGGGTTGAGTTTTGATGCAGCAACGGTTTTAACTGTCGAAGTCTGTCTCTTAGTTTTTGTAAAATGTGATCAATGTTTGAGAGGTAGAACTGGAACTTAAAAGTTCAATGCCACAACTGGGATTTGAACTACAGACCTTCCGCTTACCAGGCGGCTGCTCTACCACTGAGCTATTGTGACAAACTGCCAGAATGGCATTAAATTCTCAAACCAGTTAGTATTTCTCCTGGTAAACCACAAAGGCAGTCTCACATCAGAGACAAATTACGCCAATGGTGACTTACTATTGTAAGTACTTTATATCCCAGGATTAAATAACCTTCAGATGGTAATTATTATTTATTTATGCCAACAAACTTACTGTTGGTGTTTTTAAACACACAAGCCGTGTGTGGGCAAAGTTTGAGAGGTAGAACTGGAACTTAAAAATTCAATGCCACAACTGGGATTTGAACCACAGACCTTCCGCTTACCAGACGGCTGCTCTACCACTGAGCTATTGTGACAAACTGCCAGAATGGCATTAAATTCAATCAATGTGTTTCTTCCATGTTAAACGTGTGTCAAGGATAAGACCAAGGTATATTACTTCGTTTGCTTGTGGTATGGCAGTGTTGTTTAGGAATAAAGGATAAGTATGTTCTTTTCTGAGATAGGTGAAGGTGACGGCATACGATTTTCTTGTATTTATTAGTTTTCCATTGTTTATTCCATGATTCTATTTTATATAGGTAGCCTTGTATATGTGCTGTAACTTCTTCACCAGTGTCTCTTCTGCACATAATAGCTATATCGTCTGCAAATTGGGCAATACGTAGATTGTCAGATTTGGGCAAATCATGTGTATAGACTATATACAGAAAGGGTCCCAGGACGCTTCCTTGAGGAACTCCTGAATTAATAGGTCTGACGTGGGACTGTACATCTTCGTAAACTACAGAATAAGTGCGTTTGTAGAGATATGATTGAATTATTCGGTAATACGTATCCGGGAGATGATACTTAATTTTTGATAAAAGACCATCATGCCATACTTTGTCAAATGCCTTCTCAGTGTCTAAAAATATGCCTAAACAGTTCTGCTTGTTTTCATAGGTGTCCATTATTTCATCGATAATTCTGTGAAGTTGTTGTGGGCAGGAGTGGAGTTTCCTAAATCCAAATTGTGTAATGGGCAGTAATGGCCCAAGAAGTGTCAAAAGTCTGGGTAATAACAAGCGCTCAAATATTTTGGAGAACAGTGGTAGAAGGCTAACTGGCCTGTAGCTTGATGGATCATTGCGAATTTTGTTGGGCTTCTGTATCATTATAATATTGTCATGCTTCCATGCTGTTGGAAAGAATGTTAAACGTAGCATTGCATTGTAGATTTGTGTTAGCAACACTAAGGTTTTGCGTGGTAAATTTTTAAGCAAAGGTTGCACAATATGGTCAAATCCAGGAGCTTTATTAGATGGTAATCTATTAATGGTATTTTGTATTATTCCTGGAGTAAATAGTTTACACATTGGTGACAGTTGTAGTGGCTGCACTAGGGTGTTATATACTTTCTCATTCATGGTAGGGTCTTCTGAGATGTTGGGTTTAAACTGATGCAGTAGAATTTCAGAAAATTTGTTTACCTTTTCTTGTGAGGTTGTAAGCCATTGATTACCAACTCTAAGTGGAGGGATTTTGTCAACGACCTTGGTCAAAATTTTTGTTTTTCTCCAAAGGCTGCCATCTTTGGCTTCTAAAGACTGTAAATGTTTTTCCGTGGTTTCTCTGTTGAGTTCTTTTAATGCCAGTTTTAACTCATTGGTGGCATTGTTATAATTTCTCTTATGTGGAGGGTACTTAGTTCTTTCCCATAGTTTCCTAGCTGAATTTCTCACATATTGAAGTTGTAATATGTGAGGTGGAAAAATAACTCTTCTGTTTCTAAAGTAATCTGAATGCATGGATGATGCAAGATTAGCTGCTGTCTGGATATTTTTGAACTTGTATGAACCCTCATGGTAAAGGAATGGGAAGAATGTCAACCAGACAGGTTGCAAGAGAATCTGGTTACGTGATGGAGCTATGGCAACATTGTCAGCAGAACACAAACTGATGTGAACTTGTTGCAAACATGTACAAAATAATAAACAATGTAATAGTAGCTGAAGGCGATTATACCAAGTTCTAAAACACAAGATTTCATACTTCTTTTCCATTCTTTGTTTCAACAAATTACTTGTTCCTGAAGAAATACATTTCTATAAATCCAAAATGTTTCAAAAAACAATTTATTTCTTAATATATGATGTGGTTTCAATATGAAGTAGGAGGTTTTTAGTTTGTTTTTAAGCACTATTATCCATGCCTATTGTCTTCATTTTGTTATTTCTAATAAATGCAGTAACTATTGTAACTAGCAGTTTGACAGAATATACCTTTTCGGTTTTGATGTTATTCTCCATTGGATTATTTACAATATTTGCATCTGTGGGTTTGTTTTTCTCAAAATGAGAATTTTTCAGTTTCTTCTTATTTTATATATTAGTTTATTGTTATTATCTGATGGATTATTTATAGATAGCATTTAGAGGTTGGCTCCATTAACATTATCCTTCAACCTCCCGACATTCTCTTTTGAAATCATGTAGTAATAGCTTACCTGCAAGACAACTGTAAATTGGTTTGTTACTATATCTTATAAAGTAAAAAAGTTGGAATAAAAAGTGTGCTGGGGTTCAAACCGTGAATCCTTGGTTCACTTGACACAGCATGTGTTCTACCACTGAGTTGCGACAGGAGATATTGGAGTGTGGCTTATATACAACATAGATGTTGGTTTTATTAAAATCAACATTTCATGTGTTTTCTGTTTTCTTGTTTACTCTCCCATGCCATTTAGTCAATAGATCAGCTGCAAGAGAACTGTAAATTGGTTCATTACTCTGTCTTACATAGTCAAAAAGTTGGAATAAAAAGTATGACAATATGCTGAGGTTCAAATCCTTAATCCTCTGTTCACTTGACAACAGTATGTGTTTTACTACTGAGCTATGATAGTAGATGTTAAGAGAGTGGCGTATACACAATATAGATCCATATGTGAAGGTCCTGTATAGCACATGTGCATAGGACATATAAACCTACGTATAGGGAGTATCCCAAAAAAACACAGACAGCACTTAGTACGATCATGATGTAGCCGAGTGGTTAGACCACTTGCTTCTCACCAAAGCAGCCTGGGTTTAATCCCAGGCAACCGCATGTAGGATTTATGGTGGACGAAGTGGCGCTGGGGTGAGTTTCCCCCCACCATTTCATTCCACCAGTGCTCCATCTTCATTCCGTGTATCATCACGGTCACTGCCTACAGTGCCATATGTAGTAAAAACAGGCGTTACACACACACACACGCGCGCGCGCGCGCACCCACCCGCACACCCACGCGCATGTGCACGCGCACACCCACACCCACACACACACGTGTGTGTGTGCGGGATGGCAAACTGATTGGTTTTGGAGAAGCAACCTCTGTCCGGAAATGCACCGTTTGGATGCTGTATTGTATCAAAGTATAAGATGGGTGTGTGTTCACATTTCGTCAATAAACCCAACATAAGTAGCACATTGAGCTGTGTACATCACAAACAGGCTTTGAACTGTGTACCTCTTGTACCATTGCAGAGCCTGTATCGGCAGTGCTGAGCCTCATGCACATGACACAGTACATTACAGTCTTTCAAAATTTTCAGTTGTTCCATGGATTTGAGCAACGAGGTTCTCCGCTGACGTTACAGGTGTGCCACATAGCACACTCTTCGTACAACCCCACAGAAAATAGTTGAGAGGTATCAGATCTGGCAACCGTGCTGGTCATGGAACTGGTCCACTTCTACCAATCCATAGATTTTGATATGTGACATTGAGGTGATTCTGTACATTTACATCAAAATGTACTGCAGCTCATGTCAGCCATTTCCACAGCCATATATTGGTATGTGTCACACTACTGTTAAAACATTACTGTACCGTAAACTACACAGGTAATGCAGCAGGATGCACACCAAGGACTCTATGGAGAAATGTAGTGCATTGCAGGAATGTTATTAGGTTCAGGTTGTTCATCTGCTGCACACAAATGCCTAAAGGGTTGCATGCTTTGCATATTAAGATACCAAAATGAATCTTAACAAATTGTCACAACTGTTCGTTCTCAAACTTTGATGCTCTCCAGAGCCCAAAGTATGAAATTCCCGGACGGGGGTTCCTGTTTGAAAGCCAATCAGTTTGCCATCCTGCACGACATACTAAGCATTGTTGGTGTTTTTTTGGGTCACCTTGTATATGAAAAAGCAATATAGGACACTGTCCTGTATAGGACAAACCTGTACTATATTACACACACATCCAGTTTCTTAATAGATTCCTCTGTCTTAAAGTTTCCAAATTCAACTGGTATATATGTGCTTGTGTTTTCCATCATGGACTTTTCATAGTACCTAGTTTATAATTGCCAGTTAACTTTACTAACATAAAATAGGGTAGATATTACATTTTGGAATTTTTCAGTGTTTTACGTTTACACAAACAAAACCATGGTTAAATAAGATACCTTATGTTAACATTTTTCACTAAGTTTTATAGTGTTTTTGTAAGTATTTGTCAATTTTGCATTATTTTGTTTCAGGAGGATGTTGTCTATCCAAAGACAGCCCAGAACAAAGATGGTCAATGGCTGTTTGTTGTTAACCATGACCAATATATTCAAGGAGTTCGTGTAGAAAAATGCGTGTAAGTGGTAGACTAAGCTGTGTATAAAGAATGTATTTCACTAAAAGAGATTTTTGGACACAGTACAGAAATCACTGGATGTTAGTGGAGCTGTAGTTCTGTGTCTACAGAATGTAGACATAATGTACGTCTACATTAGGAATAAGTACTCAGGGGTCTCCGTCTAGGGGATATGTGAATAGCGACCACAAGGTATCCAAGCTGAGCACAACATTACTTCCACTTACTGGTGTTTTGCTCCTCACTGTAACTGTTCTATCTGACCTTACCTTGGTCAACTCTTGTTCTCTTCCGACCCCGATGCTATTAGGGTTCCCGAAGGCTAGGGAGTCTTATTTTTCCAACCTCTCCATTTCTCTAATTTCTCTATAAAACCTTAACCCCTAACATGCTGACCTGTCATGGCATGTATACGTCCTCTGATTGGTAATCAGAGGATATGGTCGGTGAATTTATTTTGATAATTCTCCCGGTCAGGTCGGTGAGACCCATAAACCAACGACAGGTGTGGTCCTCCAAACATTCTTGGGGTTGTGAGAGAGCGATGTGACCGCCAAAACATAAAAATATGGTGCTCTCTAAAAAGCGGATACATTTATTACCAAGTCTCTTCAATATTTATGCAATATGACTCGAGGGGTAAAATGTTCCGGAATTAAAATAGTCCCCCATTTGGATCTCCGGGCGGGGACTACTTCTCGAGAACCAAAACATTATATTAATAGAAGATCTAACATCAGACTTCTACAATGGAATGCAGGTGGTCTCAAACAAAAAGAGTAGAACTGAATAAAATTGTATTTGACTATAATATCGATATATTTTTCATACAGGAAGCAAATCTAACAAATGACCAACTTAAATACTTCAATTTTACTGGTTTTCTACTACACCTACTACCCAAAAATAGACAGATAAGTAGTGGAATATTAGTTGGAGTCAAAAAGGATATTAAATCCTCCTTTGAAATTGTTAAAGAAATGGATAACACAGATAAAAGTGAGTTAATAAAGCTAAATTTTTGGGATAACAAAACACATCTACATTTATACAGTATTTACAATGCTCCCAGGAATGAACCAGATCTCTCTCTTATTAACCAATTAAATAAAACAATCGTAATTGGGGATTTCAATGCTCATTCCAAAACATGGGGTTATGAAAAAGTGGATTCTACAGGGAAGATAGTGGAAGAATTTTTGAATACCACAACTTTTGAACTAATTTATAGTAAAGAAGATCCCACAACCTTCATACATTACTCTGGAGCAGGCAGTAACCCAGACCTCTTGTTAGCTACAACAGATATTGTTTCAAAAATTAAAAAACAAGTTATAGAAGATCCAAGTTCTGGTCACAGAGCAGTAATTGCTGATATAAAACTAGATAATACAAATAACAGTCAATGTCACACGAATCTGTATTGGAACTTCAAAAAAGCAGATTGGAACAAATATAAAACTGAACTGGAACATAAATTTAAAGAACAAACAAACTCACAGCTACATGACCAACCAGATCATTTGAACAAAAATTTCTGTCAAGTCATCCTAGAAACTGCAAAAAAACATATTCCTCGGGGAAGAATAAAAAATTTCAAACCCTTTTGGAACCCCCAGTTAGAAGAACTGAAAAAGCAAAGGGATATAGCTAGAAATACAGCTGAACAAACAAAAAACATATCGGATACACAAATATGGCGGAAGAAATGTGCCTCACTAAAAAAAGAAATTAATACTGCTAAAAAGAATTACTTTAATAATTTCTTAGAAAAAATGGATTATAGGACAGATGGTTGTTGTTGTAGTGTTTAACGCCCGCTTTTACTACTATGGCACCGCAGGCGGTGTCACTGATGATACATGAAGATGGAGCACCGGTGGAATGAGATGGCGGGGGAAACCGGAGTACCCGGAGAAAACCCGCCCTGACGCCGCTTCGTCCACCACGAATACCACATGCGGGTCCCTGGGATCGAACCCGGGCCGCCTAGGTGGTAGGCGAGCACGTTAACCGCTCGGCCACGGCGCCGCCTGGACAGATGGTAACAAAGCTCATAAGTTCATAAAAAAAAAAAATGTCAAGGGTAGGAAAGAAAACAACACCACACCTATCATACACAACAATAAAATATTAACTAATGATGCAGCCATAGCCAAAACATTCAATAAATATTATGCTAATTCACATAAAGGAACAACAAATAATAAAAAGGAACTTAAAGAATTTAAGAAAGATTTGAAACAAGAAAGAGAATGTAATCCTAACACTCAGTGAAAATTCTTTTTTCAAAATTTTAATATGCAAGAACTGAACATTGCAATAAATAATCTAAAAAACAAAAAGTCTCCTGGACCTGATCACATACATGCAGAGTTCATAAAAAAACCTTGAAAAACAGCAAAACAACAACTACTAAAACTCTACAATCTATCCTGGAAAACCACTGTACCTGCTGAATGACGAAAGGCAATAATTGTCCCACTCTTGAAGAAAGACAAAACAGCGTCAGAAATAAAAAATTATAGACCAATAGCTCTTACTAGCATAATAGCAAAAGTGATGGAAAGAATGGTGTCAAACAGGTTAAATTGGTTTCTAGAATCAAAAGATTTAATTTCCCCATGTCAAGCTGGATTCAGAGAGTTCCACTCTACAAATGAACAAGTCTTACTTCTCAGTCAAGAAATCAAAGACTCCTTCAATAGAAAAGAAGATAATTTATCAGTTTTTATTGATTTCCAAAGTGCATATGATTCTATATGCAGAACAAAACTACTAAAGAAAGTAAAAAATATAGGGATACAAGGTCCAATGTTTTCATGGCTATGTCAATTCCTAACACAACGCTTTATTGCAACCAGATATGGAAGAAACATATCTAAATACAAACAAGGACACCGTGGCTTACCACAAGGTGCAGTGCTAAGCACAACACTTTTTAATATATTTATTAATGATCTGCCACAACAAATACAAGAATCAGGTGTGAAGTGTGCACTATTTGCTGATGACTTAGTAATGTGGACTTCAAAACCAAAAAGCAAAAGTACAGCACTAGAAAAAACCATGCAACAATCCTTAACCAAATTACAAAGGTGGACCAAAGAAAATTTAATGACTGTTAATACAACAAAATCAAACTACCAAATCTTTTCACTAAGAAAAAAGCCACTAAAAATAAAACTAAATTTTGAGGGTCAACAATTACCAGAAACAAAGGAAGCAAAGTATTTAGGAGTTACATTTGATACTAAACTTACATGGACCAAACAAATAGAAAATGTAATACAAAGAGCAGAGAGGCGCCTTCCACTGTTAAAACGTCTAACAGGAATGAAGTGGGGATGTTCCAGAGCAACTCTTAACACAACATACAATGTAGATATAAAGCCATTATTTACTTACTGCAGCGAAGTTCTTGTAACAGCAAACACAAAAAAGATTCAAATCTTTCAAAACCAAAGTCTGAGATTAATTACCGGTGCTATCAAAACCACACCAATAGCAGCTATGGAAATACTAACCAACCAAAGTCCCATTGAATATGAAATAAAAGAGCGGCTCTTATTCAACACGAAAAGTTGATCGGACTCCCATTCAATACATGGTACAAGAGAAATTTTACACATACACTAAAGACTCAGGAGAGCTTTCTTTCCAAAATTCAAGACATCAAGAAGAATGTATACCTTCCTAATTCAAAGGAAAACTTCATATCTAAAGTCAATCCGACACAAACATTAGACATCACACATTATTTACACCTGACAGAAGAAGTTAAGAAAAGTATTACTCCAACTAGTGTTCTAAAATTATTGGCATTAGAGACAATCCATACTAGATTTCCAGAACACGAATGGCTCCATATTTATACTGATGGATCATTTATATCAAACCAAGATGGAGCAGGTGCTGGAGTCACATGTCACCTCTTTTCCTATTACAAATCTTTAAGTTATGGAACTACAAACTTTGATGGAGAAATTGAAGCAATTTGAATGGCCCTACAAAATCTTTTGTACAGAATTTCACATTTTCAGCAAGCAGTTATTCTCTCAGATTCCCGGGCAGCAATTATAGCAATTACTTCCAAGTTGTCACCAAAAAACCAAACAATTATAGAATGTTGGAAAATCCTTACCCATCTAACAGCACTTCAAAAACACCTAGTCTTCCAATGGATACCAGCTCACTGTGGACTGAGTGGTAATGAGAAAGCTGATTTTCTTGCAAAAAAGGGTACCGGCAATGTGCAGAAATCAATAGTTAATTTACCATTTTATGCAGCTAAAAGATTAGTCAACTCTGAATTCAAAAAAATTATTGAAAAATATTGCTATGAAAAATCAAAGAATAAAAGATGGGAACTACCAAACATTCAAACAGTAATTCCTGAGTATCCTCGAAAAACAGCAGTTGCAACCTTCAGGTTGATTGCAGGACATGATTGTCTGGCAAAACATTTAAACAGAATTGGGATATATTCTTCAGCACTCTGTCCTCTATGTGATCTGCAAGAGGAAATGGATCGAGACCACCTTCAAATATGCCTGGCCACTTCTAATGCCCCATCCAACAGTGTGGTACGGTTTTTATAATATGTTTTTACCTAGCAGCGGGAATATAGCAGCAGGAATAATGTTTTTACTGAAAGATGGAAAGTTTGATTGATATCTGACGCTACTCTTATCTTCAGGGTCGATGGTCACAGAATGGAATGCATGAATCAACGTTCCTTTTATCACAACATATTTATTCGTAAATTTACACTTTTAGCACTATGTTCATTAGTTAACAACTTTCAAAATTCGATAGAATCTACACTGGTTAAAAGTTTGGGTGTAATTTACATGTTCACACGCTATCAGCAAAAATATACATCCTTTCACCTTGAGCTCACAGACGCTAATGATAAAAGAGTCCCTAGCGTCTCTATGACGCAACACCGCCATTCTTATGTATTCATCCGTGCAACAGTTCTCATTGGTTGAATTCAAAGTGACGAGAAGACATTGGATCTTGAATATTAAAAAGAAATAAGTCCCTGATACACCCAAATTAAAAGAATTAGAAATTTACACACTCTTACAAAAATATTTACATGAACAATTTTCTATTGATCAATATTCTGTCTCATATGCCCCTTGTTTTGTTTTTCAAGTTGTCACCTTATTTACAATCTTGAAACACAATACAATACTTCTCCCTACTCCTATGATTCAATCACTTTGTACAATATAATTTTTTTTTTTTTTTTTTAGTCTTCTTCACTGTTTGTCTTTGTCCTTCGTTTTGACATGATACAGCATGTCTTTATAAGTTTTACATATTCGATTACCACACAATACATTCAGTTATTATACAACATATTTAGTTATTTCACAACATGTCCAATTATTATGCAATACATATTCAGTCATTGTACAATATATCTAGTTATCATCTCACATATGTTCTGTTATTATGCAATACATATTCAGTTATTGTACAATATACCCAGTTATCATATCACATATGTTCTGTTATTATGCAATACATATTCAGTTATTACACAATACATATTCAGTTACTGCACAATATATCCTGCTATCACATCACATATGTTCTGTTATTATGCAATACATATTCAGTTATTACACAATACACATTCAGTTTTGGCATAAAGCACTTAGTTATTACTCAACATATTCAGTTATTGTACAATATATCCAGTTATCATACAATACATATTCAGTTATTGTACATTTGACATTGACACAAATATAATTTAAGTGTTTCATGTGGTTTTTGACTTGTATTCATTGCTATGAGGAGAGAAAAACAGGATACAAATTTTGAGCTAATGATTTTGATCATATTTATGGCAATACTTTATTCAGTTCTTTGCCTTCTTTGTCTTATAAGCTTGTTATGTATAGGCAGGTTATTGAGTCGGTTCTTAAACTCTGATGTTACTAATGGTACTAATTTTCTTAATTGGGTTATTATTCATTGTTGTTTGGTTCAACATTTCTTCGAGCTTAGCATTGGCTATATTCATCTTAATTCATGGGCATTGTTTTTCTGGTTATGGTTTTCCTCATTTCACTAATTGTCATCTCTTTGTCTCTTATTTCTATAAGAGAAAACTTCTATACTTACAATTATTCTGTAATTGTATTATTTTTCTTCTCAATTTACCCTCGACATCTTTGTGTCGAAATATTATATCTTTTTCATCATAATTGATTCATTTTTATTTTTGACTTCCTTATGTCAAAAACATATTATCTTCCGTCGCTATGATTAATTTATTTAATGACAATCAGTGTCCTCGTCTGTTTTTGTTGACAATGCTCTTTGTGGTCGATATAGCCAATGACTATGTTGATTTTCTTCCTTGTTGTAATTCCTAATCTGAACATAATTTTCTATAAGTAACCCATTTAAAATTGTTATCTTCTTTCATCTCTACTACTCCTGCCTTACACATTCGTTGACAAAGACTATTTGGTCCTTTCTTTGTATGGCTTCAATTTATTTTTATGGTATCTTCCTACCAACTTGCCATTTGTATTCTGTAGCTCATACGTGTGGTCACCCATCTGTTTCGTTATGACCAGTGGTCCAGTATACAATAGCTCCATCTTTCCAGATCTTTTTTCAGATGCCTTGGATGCTTTGTGGCTTTTTAAGAGCACCTTTTCTCCAATTTGTGGGGACCATTTCCTGACGAATCTTTTCACCTTGTTCCTCCCTTTTTCAGCCTTCTGCTGTAACCTTCTGAATGCCAATTGACATTTTTCCTTCTCTGATAATTCTCTTTGGGCAGCCATCGTAGTGTCAATGTCAATTGCTAATTTTCTTGGTTTCGTGTTGGTCATCAGCTCGATAGGGGCGAACTTGGTCGTGGCGTTCACCGAATGGTTAATCACCTCCTCTATATATCCGCATTTTTCCGTCCAGGAAGTGTGGTCTCTGTGGCAGAGTAAACGAAAATAAATACTTATATCCCTCATGATTCTCTCAGTCGGGTTTCCCTGTGGATAATATGCTGAGGAATAGTACAATTTTATTCCTAATGTTTGTAAGGTGTTCTGAAACAACTTGCTCTTATGCATGGTCGCATTGTCCGATAGAATACATTTTATTCTCCCATATTTTGGGATGTAGTCCTTGACGATTTTATCTAGGCATGTTCTGCTTTTGATGTTCTTAATGGGGTATATTTTGGTGAATTTTGTGAAAACATCAAACATGACAAATATGTATCTGTTTCCATCTTTACCCCTTGGTAGCTCTCCATGCTCGTCAATACACACCAATGCATTTTTCTCGTTCCTCACGATGGATTGTGGGATGACATCGTACTTTACATTAATTGGCTTGGCCTTTTGGCATAGGTCGCATGAGGAAATTAACTTCCTGACCTTCTTGCCAAGATGTTTGATGTACAATACCTCCTTGATGGCAAGCATTGTTCTCTCAGTACCGGAGTGAAGCATCGAGTGGTAGAATGCCAAAATGACCCTGTCCTGTAAGGAATTTGGTACCATCATTTTCCATTTCCTTACGTCGCGACCATGCAATTTAAATAGGATGTTCCTAAATTTGCCTATCTTGGCATCCAATCTTGGTATTATGTCTGGAGCCTTGTCGAATAGCCTCTTCAATTCAGGGTCTTCTTGTTGTAGCTTTGCTATGTTCTTGAAGTCTTGCAAGATCTCGTTGCTTTCTTTGCTATTTATCTGCATGATTTTAATCTCGTGGTGCGGATTGTATATCGTCTCGGGTATGTGACTCTCCGACCTTAATCTTGACAATAAGTCACTGAAGATGTTCTCCTTCCCCGGGATATGTTTGACCTCTATGTCGTGTGACATTATCTCATGTATGTACCTTGAGATTTTGGAGTTGGTTAGCTTGCATTTTTGAATGAAGGACAGGCTTACGTGATCTGTATATATAATTATTTTATAAAGATATATGTATTGTCTGAACTTTTGTAACGCAAAATGGATTGCACCTATTTCCAATTCGGTTATGCAGGCATTGGCTTCTATCTTGTTTAAAAGTCTAGAAGCTGTGGCAATCACATGTTTGTTGCCATCCGCATCTTCTTGTGCTAATATTGCTCCATATGAGTGCGCACTAGCATCGGTGTATACTAGAAAAGGTGAATTTGGATCCGGTCGTTCCAGGAGAATACTGTGCTTGAAAAGTTCTTTGATATTCTCAAAGGCCACCTGGTGTTCAGCATTCCATTCCCACTTAGTATCTTTTTTCAACAGTGCTCTAAGGGGTACCAATTCCTTAGCGTAGTTGACCACGAATTTTGACTGGTACTGTAAAATGCCCAGAAACCTTCTCAACTGTTTTAAGTTACGTGGGGGTGGTATATGCTCTATGGCCTTGACTCTCTCCGGATTAGGTTGTATACCATCAGGTGTAATGATGTGGCCTAGAAATTCAGCCTCTTTGACGAAAAATTCACACTTTTCTAAATTTAGGGTCATGTTGCTTTCCTGGAACCTGGATAATACATAATCTATGTGATGTAAGTGCGACTCGGGATTCTTGCTGTATATCAAAAAATCGTCGACATATTGCGTCACAAAAGTCTCGATGGTATCCCCAAAAACTTTGTCTAGAGCCCTCAGTAGTGCACTGCTACTGGTCGATAGTCCAAAGGCACATTTTAAAAAATGGTATACCTTTCCTTTGTGCAAGAAACAGGTATATTTCCTGACATCTGGATGAAGAGGAATTTGCCAGAACGATGCTGTCAAGTCGAGACTTGTGAAATGTTGACCTCCCTTCAATTTCGATATTAGTTGGTCTACCCCCTCAGGCCTGTAATGATCCGGCAAGGTATGTGTATTTATCTTCCTTGCGTCTATGGTCATCCTCAATTTTCCCCCTTTCTTATGGACCCATACTACTGGATTCACATAACATGAGTCCGACGGCTCTATTATTCCGTCCGCTAACATTTTCTGGATCACTCTGTCAGCTTCCTCCCTGATGGAGTTGGGGATGGGCCTGGATTTATGTGAATAGGGGGTAATATCTGTTACTGTAAAAGTATGTACGTACTTGTTACACGTACCTGGCTTTTTATTGAAAACTTTCCTGTTTTTAACCAATATTTTCCTAAGTTGGTTTCTTTCCTCTTCAGAGATGCCATGTGCCCCCCAGACCTTCTCATCGATTAGTTGTAACATCGATTCTTCTCCATCTGTTGCTAGTGGTTCAGGTTGGTAGTTGTCCCAGGCAACATACTCATCTTCTGTGCAGATCCAATGGCTGCAAACGTTAGTTTCTTCATCGCTCGTCCAACCTGTTTTCTTCTTATTTACCCTTAGGTCTACCAACCTATTCTCGTGGACATTGATGTTCTCCACAAAGAATTGTTCATCCGGATGGATCCCTGTCTGGTCTGGTTCCTCCTGGCATGTTTCTTCCTCCAGGAACTTCGCAGTGCATTCTGAGGCTCCTTCCTTAATAATAAATTCATGTAGGTCATAGTTAATTACCGACCTCCAAAGGTTAAGCAAATCACTGCCAATGATTAGGGTAGCTGTTAGTCTAGGTATTACTAGGGCAATAAAATCGAACTTCCAACTTCCGATTTCAATTACCAGCCTTACCTGGTATTTAACATGTTCCTTTTTCTTGCCAATTGCTGTGCTGCAATACACTCCACACACAGGCAAGAATTCAGCATTTCTTTTAGTTATCAGTTCCTGGAACAGCTGTTCGTCACATACTGATGTGCTGGCTCCTGTATCAATCATTGCTGGCAATTCGATACCCCATACCTTCAGCCTAATCATTGGTGGATTGGTTATTTCCTTTCTTTCACTCGCCTGTCTTCTCAAGGTACCTACATTACATTGGTCAATATTGCCCCTACTGCCACACAGGTCAACTTCCGGGACATAAAGTTGACTTGTACTTAGTTTTCCTGGACGTTGGAGGTGATCGTCGTTTCTGTATTCTGTGCAGTATCGGTCCTATCCGGCACATTTTCATTCTGTTCCTGTTGTCTTACGTTGTCGGTGTTCCCTTGGTTTCTGCCCCTTTGACGTGAACCCCTATTGTATGACGGCCTATGGCTGTTCAAGTATTCCCTACAGAATCGTATATGATTCACTTGATGGGTACGGTCTCCTGGTCTTCCACGATCATATCTATGCGTTCTGTATCTCGATTCACCCCTCGGTATTGTGTCGTGGTACCGCTGTCTTGTGTTCTCCATCCTCTCGCCATGATTATGTGGTTGTGGGAAATGGTGTGCCCCTCTCCCCCTTTCATGGGTACTCCTAATATTTCTATCTTCTCCCTCACTCTGGTTGTTCGTAGTCGTGTTCCGGTTTAGGATGGGTGAGTTTGGGTGACCGTTCCTATGTCTATGCTCATTAGGCCGACCATTTTGTGTTTCGAAGGCTGTCAGCAATTCTATCATATCTGCAAAATCTACTGGCCTCGCAACAATTAACCCTGTTCTCACTGTGTCTGGGAAATGTCTTGTTATGCTGGCAATTAGTTCTGCCTCCGACAAGTTGGGGTCTAATAGCTTTCCTTTGTTGGCTACTTTCATAAAATAATCGACTAACGACAACCCTTTGGTTGGATCGTATCTACCTGTCGCTAGCTCTACCCTAGTTTGGTTTTGTTTAGCTGGGCCCCAATACCTTGATAGGAATAAATTTCTGAATGAGCTATACGACTCATGACCAGCTAGGGTTAACCTGAGCCATTCTAATGCCTTGTTTTTTAAGCTTTTCTTGACTATCATCATCCTAAGCTCGTTTGGTATCCTTTTCACTTTAAAATATTCTTCCATCTCTTTAACAAAGAGTTTTGGATCGTCTCCCTTCTCCTCGTCAAATGTAGGTGGTGTGATTTCATGTAATATGCTGTTGGTGTAACATGTGTTATGTGTTGTGTCATTGTTTGGTTGTGAACCTCTTTCTCTGTATGGTGAGTCAACATTTTGTACATTATTCAAATAACTCTCATCTTGTACATTACTTACATCTAAATCATCTTGTCTTTGTAATGCCTTCACAACATCATTTACATTAGCCAAACTTTCTTTCCCTTTTTTCATTTCTTCACAAATTGATTTTAAATCATTCTTTATTTCTAAGTGGCTTTGTTTCATATCATTTATAGCATCCTGTTGTGAAAGCATCACATCATTCATTGTCTTAATTTTAGGAATTACAATTTGTTCTACAGTTTCATTAATAATGTCTTTCTTTACTACCTCAATCTCTTTCCTTAATTCCTCAGTTATTTCTGCTTTTACATTTGTAATCTTACAGTCTACACTTGTATTACATTCTGTTATTTCATCCCTACATCTAGCAATTTCTCCTTCTAACACAATTTTATTCTCTCTCATCTCTGATTCTATCTTTCCCATCCTATCTCCTACAATTTCTATCCTAGCTTCTAAGGCTTCCTTTGTTTCATTTAAGTTTTTATGTACTAATTTTAAATTAGTTTCCATTACTTTCATATTTTCTTTACACTCCTGTCTTCCTAATTCTATTTTCTGTTCTAGGTTCTGTCTACCTAATTCCATTTGCTGTTCTAAGTTCTGTCTACCTAATTCCATTTTCTGTTCTAAGTTCTGTCTCACTTCCTCCAGTTTCTGACCTATACTTTGACCTAAACTTTGTTCTATGTCATGTTTTAATTCTGCCTTATTCTGTTCCATGTCCTGTTTTAATTCTGCATTATTTTGTTCCATTTTCTGACCTAAACTTTGTTCTAGTCTTTCAAACATCATCATCATTAACCTTTGGTCTTTGCTTATTTCCGCCTGTTCCTCACTTCCTAATTCTATTTGATAACTAGGCCTATCTGCCCCTTCCCCCACTCCTGTGTCTATCTCTTTTCGCGACATTTTAATTCCTTTATCCAATTCACTTAATGTTGAAAGTCCCAATATTTTGCCACTTCTGAGTAGCATTAACAAATGGAAATAAAATGTATGTAAAAACAAAAATTTTGGATCCTACTTTTTTTTTCCGTTGGTTCTTCGTCCAGTTATTTACGTCTCCTGGGTAGTTGGCTTCGCCAGATGATCTCCGGTGTTTTTCCCACGTTGATTCTCCGTGTATCGATGTTTTGTTGATATCAGTCGATGGTCTAATGGCGTCTTTCTCCTGCGCGATGGGATGGTGTCATTTGGTGTTAACACTTTGTACTCGTAATTTTGCATTCCAATCTAAATTCGCGCCCCACGTTGGGCGCCATTTTGGTACGGTTTTTATAATATGTTTTTACCTAGCAGCGGGAATATAGCAGCAGGAATAATGTTTTTACTGAAAGATGGAAAGTTTGATTGATATCTGACGCTACTCTTATCTTCAGGGTCGATGGTCACAGAATGGAATGCATGAATCAACGTTCCTTTTATCACAACATATTTATTCGTAAATTTACACTTTTAGCACTATGTTCATTAGTTAACAACTTTCAAAATTCGATAGAATCTACACTGGTTAAAAGTTTGGGTGTAATTTACATGTTCACACGCTATCAGCAAAAATATACATCCTTTCACCTTGAGCTCACAGACGCTAATGATAAAAGAGTCCCTAGCGTCTCTATGACGCAACACCGCCATTCTTATGTATTCATCCGCGCAACAGTTCTCATTGGTTGAATTCAAAGTGACGAGAAGACATTGGATCTTGAATATTAAAAAGAAATAAGTCCCTGATACACCCAAATTAAAAGAATTAGAAATTTACACACTCTTACAAAAATATTTACATGAACAATTTTCTATTGATCAATATTCTGTCTCAAGTGAAAAATATTGGAGAGCAAGAGGATTAATGACTTCATTGTCAGAAATCCAGCATTAGCTAACAACAACAACAACATGTTGATCAGGAGCTGAATAGAAAGCTCCTAGTTGGTAGTTTACATTATCGATCCGTACTTGTCTTGCAACTTGCACTTCATTTTCTGAGATAGGAGGGAGCTGATTATGGTTAATATTAGCTCTAATGATTATTGCAGCCCTACCTTTCCTGCTGTGAGAAGGATGATCTGCCCTATATATTTTATAATCAGGCATGAAAAAATTTAAAGATGGAGTGAGTTTTGTTTCTGTCACCATCAATAAGTCTATATTGTAATTTTTTAGAAAAAATTTCAACTCGTGATATTTATTATTTAGACTTTGACAATTCCATGTGCTAATTTTGAATACTCTGTATGCTGTATTATTCATTGTGCAGTATTTTTGGAATCAGGATATTTAATGTATTAATGGTAGTTTGAAGCAGTGATAAAAGCATGTCAATCTTTTTGATCATGTCAGTCATTACTGTACTATTTATTATGTTACCAGTGTTATCTCTTTTGTTTCTGGAGTTACCTGCAACATAAGCATAAGTAGGTCGATTGGTAGCGTCAGTGTAGTTGGGTAGAGCTGATCCTCCTTGGTTTGTAGTTGCACTTTGTGCTGTTACTGTTTGTGCGTTCTGAGATGTGGCAACGATTAATGGATGCTTTCTGTCTGTGGTTTGCTGGAATTTAGGAGATCTTCTCTGGATTCTTTGGTATTCGGGACAACCCCTGTAGTTGGCTGGATAACATCCTTTGCAGTTTGTGCATATCGGCAGGGTGTCCTTGGGTTTGTTGCAATTTTCCGTGAGATGAAGTCCTTCACATTTTACGCATCTTGCTGTTTGATTACAAAAGTTTTTGGTATGCCCATATTGTTGACATCTATGGCATTGTATGATCTCTAGCTTTGGTTTGGGTGGCTCTACTTTAATAACAGCATTGTAAAGCCGGGTTAGGTTATAGATTTCTGGATTTTTTGAATTTGGTTTTAGGTCCAGAAAAAACAGTGGTATGGGTAATTTTGTGACTGGGTGTCTAACTGGTAACATTTGTAATGGTTCATATCCCAGCTCTTTTAATTCAGTCATCATTAATTCTGTGCTGCAGGTGTAATGTAGTCCTCTTATAACTACTCTGAAAGCCCTAACAGATTTTAATTGATAGGTGTGATATTCTGCCTTGTGCATTTCTAAGAAAGCAGTTACTTTTCTATATCCTTCTATTAGATCCATATTTAGCTTAACTACATTATTCTCCACTGTCTTGTATCTAAATTCTCCACAATTAAAGGAATTTAGTTCTTTAATCATAGCATTCATGTCGTGTATATTGTGAATATAAATTGGTGGAGGCTTACTTATCTGTGAATTTTCCATCACTGGCTGTACCGCTGATTCTTCTACATGTTGTTCATCAAGGCTGGCTAGAGGTGCAAAAGCATTTGATGTTGGTATAATGATTTCATTATCCATTCTTATTCTCTTTAAACAGCTTTCATTACTATTAGAGAAGCTGGATGAGCTTTGTTGTGCCATATTTAGATTTTGTTGAACGGAAAGAAAAAGGAACAGAAAAGGTAACCTATATAGGTTAGGGAAAGTTCCCTGCCAGTGGCTTAATTATGTCACTGAATGTTATGTTTACACAGATTTTATTATCACAAAACACGCACAATTGTATCACTGTGCTGTGTATTCAGAAAGATTGTTTATTCAACTCAAATTAACTTAAAAACTGCAAATGAAACGCACATAATTCTCATGGCACATTTCTCAATTCCATGACCCTGTAATGGCAGTGAAAGAGAAAGTGGGTGGGTTGGTACATGGCAAACAGACAGTGCTGAGGCAAAGGAATGCTTTAACTGTCAAGATCACTGTTTTCTCCGGCTTCTACTTCATTCAACTGATTCAACTTCTAGTTATACTTTTGCCAGTGTATAATGTTTGTCTTGCCAACTACCACTGCTAATGTACAAGAAGATGAGTGATTGGTAAGTGAAGTATAACAATTATATGATAGCTTTTAACATACACTTGATTTTAAATTCTGAAGAAAAAAGTAATTGTGCTGCACAAAGGTAATTAAATGTTTCTACAGTTTATGGGTAGTATTACCTGGGGGAGGGGGGACTTCCTTAACGGTGACCACATCTTGGTCTGTAAATGCACTATGTGAGGTAAAATCTTAGCTAACAATCTAAAACAAAGGATCATATGGGAAAGAAATATTGAATAGTGCTTAATACCTGTTCTTACACCATTCATCATCACTGGCAATGGACACTGATACATGAAATGAAGTGATAATTCAGAAAGGAAATTTGGGAAGGACTAAGTTTAAGAAACCTCCCCCGGATTTGGCAGTTATGAGAGCTGATGAAAATCTGGAAAAAGAAACCTCAGGCCTCCTGTACATGAGTCCAAGCTTTAATGACCTTGGTCACCCATATTCGTCATATTGAGGTAGGTCAAAACCTGGAAAACATACAAAGAAGTCTGAATACTACATAGGAAGAAGAAAGTACATAACTTAGAAGGCCCTGGCTTGAAGGCCAATCATTAGTACAAATAAAATCTAAAATACTACTCTCAGTCAACTGTTCTGAATCTACCTCTCAAACATTGCCCACACACACCTTGTGTGTTTAAAAATACCAGCAGTAAGTTTGTTGGCATAAATAAATAATATTTACCATCTAAAGGTTATTTAATCCCGGGAGAAATTACCTACCATTGTAAGTCGCCCTTGGGGTATTTATCTCTGATGTGAGGTTCCCTTTGTGGTCTACTGGAAAAAACACAAATCGGTTGGAGAATTCAATGTCATACTGGCAAGTTGTCACAGTCGCTCAGTGACTAGAGCAGCTGCATATGAAACGTAAGGTATGTGGTTCAAATCCTGGCTGTGGCATTGAATTTTTTAGTTCCCATTTTACATCTCAAGCATTACCCACACATGGCTTACGTGTTTAAAAACGCAAGCAGTAAGCTTGTTGGCACACATAAATAAAAACTACCTTTGTTGTGTATTGTGAAAACGAATACGGTGTTCAATCCCTGCATCCAGTAAATACATTTTGTAAAGGTAAGCTGTGTTTCACTGCAATGGTTAGATCTGTTAATATTGCTGATCTCGCACATGGAGTTTCAATGTGCAACATTGTAAGAATGCACATGTTATGTCAAGAGTTTGATGCCGCCCTTCACTCCATTATGAAATGGGATCACAGATAAAGGATAATTTCATATAGGTAAGGGCATGAACAATTTTTGGAGTCCGTGGCAAACAGAACTTGATTCAAGAACTCTAAGTTACCACCTGCCCAGATACTTCCAGTTACACTCAGCTATGCCCATGCATTTTTGTATGAACAAACCGAAGTCCATTGTTCTAATGAAGACAAGTGTAGGCCACAAAAAAATACCTGATTGGTTCAGCTGTTGGAGATATGTATATCCTCAATAGACAACAAACATATCCACAGGGGCAAAATAGCTGGTGCTGGCCACATCATTCAGATTGACGAATGCAAAATTGGAAGGACGAAATATCATCATGGCTGCATCATGGAAGGAAACAGGATCCTTGGAATGATCAACATGGTCACCACTGAAGTACGAATGACAGTATGCCCCAATAATTGCAGAGACGGTGCCAGTACAATCCACGCCGACTGCTGGGGTGGATACAATAGCTTAATGGCTGAGGATTTTACAGCCCACCTAAATATAAACCACAGCCTGCATTTTGTGGACCCAATACAAAAAAAGATCATACAAATAACACTGAGCTGCTCTGGTAATCTCTCGGGCATTGTCTATCAAGCAGCAGCATCAGACAGGCTGATCTGGATGTATGTTTGGCGCAGTACCTGTGACACAAAGACTGCAAACACACAAGCGTCATTTCAGAACTAATCAAGGATATACAGAAAATTTAGCATGTGGTTGAATACCTTAGATATGTAAATAAAATGTTAGCATAGTTTAGACGATAATTTAGTTATACTTCAGATGTGAAAACTTTTACCAGTTCATTCAACCTAAGTGTATGATATTTTTTAATGTTGACAACAAAGACTCAGGTGATTGTGGGAGCAGTGTTGGCAGCAAGGCCACTACCGTCTGCTACTGACTTGGCACATGCTCAGTACGTACACTTGGACCTAGCTTTTATTCATTTTATTTCAAGTAAATTTATGTATTTCTGACCATTTAGAACAGAGGTCACAAAAGTCACAATTTCAAGATGCAATACAAATGCTACCCACAATGTACAAAGTGAAGACAGGGGTGGGTGCAGTAAGCCAGGCAGCAGAGGTGGCTTGTGACCGGCACTAGCATAATATATACTGCTTAATAACATTCATAGCAAATAAATAACAACGAAGTACATAAACCTTATTACAAATACATTTTTTCTGTATTTTTTTTATTTTGTTTCATTTTCTCTTGCTAGGCCATAGTGGTTACACTCTAAATATGGGGTTGTGCATAAATGGATAGCGTTAATTGTGTATGAAGGCTGATATCACTTAAGCATATTCTTCTCGATTTTAGTGTGTTCAATTTATAATAAAGAAAACTTCACAGGTGCATATAACTTCTTTGGTCATATCTCTTTGACAAAAGGAACAACTAATGTTATTGCTCCTGAACTGTCAAGTTTCTTGACATTAATTTTTATCATGTTGAGGCGATATTGTTTAGAAGAAGCCTCCTAAAATATTTAAAATGTATGTTTATAGTGGTGGCAGAAAAAGCCCCCTAAAATTGTGAATCATTGTTCTAGTTGGCAATGATGTAGATAGTCAATTTTCTTCCTTGTTCATGTGTTTTCTGGATTGGCGTCGCGTCCGTTACACTAAGTCCGGGTAAAAACTGTAATATTACGGCATATACGCCATAATATATTAATATTCGTGTGTGTTAGTGTGAAGGAATTACCCTTCACACAAGAAATATATTAATTTACGACGCGGGTCACACTATAAAGAACTTATCGAACGTATAATAGTGCGTGGTCCGTGGCATCGATGGGTGAACCCCGTACATAGGAAAGGACGCCAATCCATCATACCTAAACGTGTATTCATGTGTGATAGTGAAAATAAACTAATTCAACCAATTAAAAGTGAACTTCTAATTAATAACCGCGTGTCGATCCGCACCACTCCCTAGATAGGTATATTTAACAGGACTGCAGGAAGGAAGAAAGAAAGAGTCGTTCATGCTCACCGCTGTGTTAGCCCGGCAAGGAAGGATTGACGCCCCTACACCAAACAGCAAATGGTACCCTCAGGTCTCAGTGAGGTAAGCCCCACGCAAGAAGAAGGAACGTTACCAATTACCTGGGTCAACAGTGTAACGAGCACCATCGTCACGAACGTCCCATCAATGTGGGGCGAGTAAGAATATAATTATGTTACAAATGGCGCCCAACGTGGGGCTAGCAAGTAAAAATAAAGCAACATTACAAACGGCGCCTCAACGCTAGGCTCGAATTGGGTCAACACGAGGTAAGAAGAGTGAAAAAAAGAAGAAACGAGGAAACCCAAGGACAGCGAAGGTCGTTAGAAGAGAGGAGAAATCAGTGAAGTTAAATGTTTAACAAGTAAGACTGTTCTAATTATATGTAAAATTTAAAAAAAAAAAAAATTAATTAATTTTGGACAACAGATTAAATGATATTGAGGAATAGGAAATTAGTAAAAAAAAATGGAGAATGTTAAAGAGTTAAGTGGTATTAAAGAGAGAGAGAATAGTGAGGAATCAGTGGTAAAGGTTTGTGAGACAGAATTAGGATTGAAAGAATACATGCAATTATTCTCTAAACAGATAATGGAGTTATCTCAGAAGATGGACAATAATAAGTCAGATTTAGAGAATAAATTGGATAGTAATGAGAGTAATTTAAATGAAATAAAGTTGGAATTATACAAAAATAAGTCAGACTTAGAGAATAAATTGGATAGTAATGAGAGTAGTTTAAATGAAATAAAGTTGGAATTATACAAAAATAAGTCAGACTTAGAGAATAAATTGGAAAGTAGCTTAGTTACAGTAAATGAGAGAATTGAACTGGGTAGGAAAGAATGTAAAGAAGAACTGAAAATATTGTCTTTAGAATTAAGGGCAGAAATTGGATCTAGTAAAAATGATATAATTAAGTTAGAAGAACTAGTGAATGAAATCAAGTTAGGGCAAGAAAGAGTAGTGAAAGACATACAGACAGAAATGGTTAAAGAGTTAGATGAGTTTAAGAAACAGCAGGATGAGAAATTGGAAAAACAAAGAGTAGATTTAGAAACGCTAGAGGACAAAATGATGCATGGGATAGAAGCAAACAGGGCAGAGATAGATGCAATAACAGAAAATTCTAAGACTGTTCATAATGAAACTAAATTAGCTCAGGGTAATCTTGCAGTAGAAATTAGTAACCTAAGCAGTGTTGTGAAAACTATGGGTACTGAAATGCAATTACGTCAGGAGTTCAATAAGTTCAGTGGGGAAGCAAAAATTAATATGCAGGAATTGCAAGATAATTTAGAAAAAGAAAAAGAAAATACTGGGAAGTTAACCCAAGTTGTAATTGCATTGCAGGCCAATAATGTTAACGAAAGTCAAAATGTAAATGTAGATAGGAATGTGTCTGAGATTGACTTACCTGACAATGGCAGTAACAATGTTGACTTTCAGGAAAATGACTTAGCTGAACCTTGTCACATACAAAGTCAAAATCTCCCTTATAATAAACCACTTGTTACATGACCTAACCCCACCATCTTTTGACGAGGAAGCTGGTGATAACCCAAAAATTTTCCTACGGGAACTTGAAGACTATTTTAGAATAAAAAGAATCCCTAATGAATTCCGTATGATGATCGTCAAACGTAGCCTGAAAAAGAATGCCTTAGAATGGTTGAGGTTAACTTTGGCATCTCATGAAACGTATACTATGTTTAGAAATGTATTTATAAGTAGATTTTGGGGTCCCGGACGTCAGAACAGAATTAAAGTAGAGTTAGCTACTGGGCACTACGAACCTCAAAAAGGAATTTCTATGATTGAATATTTCTTAAAGCTTGCAAATAAGACTAAACTTTTGGATCCTCAGATGAGCGAGCAAGAGGTCATTAACTGCTTGATACGTCATTCTCCCCAGCACATTAGGAAGAATTTGATTGTAGCAAAGCCGATAGATTTCTCCGACATGATCGAGTTATTAACGGAATTTGAAGCACATACCAATTATCCAAGGACGAATATAAATCAACATCAGGAGAGAAGTACAAACGGTGAAAATAGGCAACATCCATACAGGGAGACAAGGTTAGGAAATCATGATGTTAGTGACATACAACACGTACAAAGAAATAACGCGAGAGGCGAGGCAAGCAGAGACAACGTTGAGAATGACGAGATGGATAGGAATTCCAATGCAAGATCGCATTATAGAAACCTATACCTCAACATCGACAGAACTCGAGATATAATAGGTATCAGAACAGTTATCGTTTTGAGGAAAATAGAGGGCGCGGGAGAAGCAGCCAACTGAATCACCTCAACTTTTATAGGGATTACACGCGGAGAGGAAACCAAGGTTATGTAAGGAGGAATTTTGGCAATCATAATTTCCCTTCGCAAGTAAATCAAAATTCCAGATCACACGCGGAAGGAAATGGCGGTGAAAATAGAGAAGTCCCAATGCCGGAAAACCGAGCGGCCGATAATAGCGCCATTAATGCGTCGGGTACCAACTTAGGGAACGAAAATCTGGAAAACTAATTCCCAGATCATTTTGCGCTCTGGAAAATGATTCGGTGTTGCGGGCACAGAGCAAGTACGATTTCAAACCAATTGAGGAGCATACAAATCATCCGACAGAATTACAGAAGGAACTGATTAATCCACCACAAATCATAGTGAAAATATGGGACCATAACTATACAGTGTTACTGGACACGGGGGCTAGCACATCTGTAATATCGGAAGAATTTTTTCTGGAACTTACGGCCTTGCATTGTATTGAATATTTAGCTGTGAGTAATGTCTATTGTAGCACGGCGATAGGAAGAAAGAAAGATAGAGTGAAATATCAAGCATTGATAAAAGCGTGCGTAGATGGCTGGACGTTCGACTTCATAGCACTCGTAATACAACGTTTGACGAGAGAGCTAATTATTGGAAATGATTTACTGTACAACTGGCAGGCAAAGATAGATTTCAAATCCCACGAATTAGAAATCAGAGAGGGGGAAAATACTCGAAGAATAAAGCTGTTGGAAGATGATATTGCTGAAATAGGAGGAAACTGCGACGAAATATATAATGAAAGATTTTTTGTAGAAAACGTTGTATTATACCATGATGACAGCTTAGATGAAGTTATTGAAGAAAACTGCGACGATACGAAATACTACGGTGTAAATGAAGGAATAAAGGATAAAATATGTGAAAATAAAGAAGATGAAGACCTCCTTGTAAACGACTGTCAGTTGAGGGAATTGAAAATGGTTAGTGATGTTAATGAGGCGAGAATAGAAGTGGACTTCCAGAAGTTGTTAGAAGAGAAGATCAACAGAATGTATAACTTAAATGCTACGCAGAAGGATCAGTTAAGAGCATGCTTGATAAAGAACAAGAACGTTTTCAGCGATAGACCAAGGCTGTGCAACAAATATACCCATGTGTTTAAGGTCGAAAATGCTACCCCATACTCCCATAAAAGTAGACCCATACCTAACACCATTAAAAACAAGGCGAAAGAAGTAATAAAAGAGATGCTAAGGAATGGCATAATAGAGATCGCAGATACTCCTTACTTACATCCATTATGCTGGGTCCATAAGTCCGACGGTTCCTTACGGATGACGATTGATGCTCGAAAAATCAACTCTGTAACGCAACCTGATCATTTTAGACCTCAAGGAGTAGATGAAGTGTTAGCTAATTTAAAACATGGCAAATATTTTTCTAAGTTAGACCTAGTGTCATCATATTGGCAAATCCCGCTAAATGAATCTGTGAGAAAGTACACAGGTTTCAGCTTCGACGGAAAGATATATCAGTTTAAAACCTGTGGATTTGGTCTTTCGACAAGCGGAAGTGCACTACTCCGAGCAATCCATAACATCTTTGGAGATACGATAGAAAACTTTGCGTTACAATACATTGATGATTTTCTGATTTATGATGGCGATTTTGACAACCACATCAAACATTTGGAATATATCTTTTCGAAATTCTATGACAGTGGCATGACCATAAACTTAAATAAATCACAATTTTTGACGAAAGAAATAGAATTCCTCGGGTATGTAGTTTCCGAAGCAGACATAACTCCGAATGAGAAACGGATTAAGGCTATTCAAGCAATTCCCCCACCCAAGAATGTGAAACAACTGAGAAGATTGTTAGGTATACTACAATACGAAAGTAAATTCGTTATTAACTATGCCAAGGAGCTAAGTCCACTCAGGGAGTTACTAAAGAAAGGTGTCAAATGGGAATGGACAGAACGTCAGCAGGCATTTCTTAGAGTAAAGAACCTGTTTAGTAACACCATCCTTTTGGAAAGACCGATACCTAACGCGCCTTATCACATGTACACGGACGCTAGTATCAAAGCTTATGCGTGTGTACTTACACAAATTGACACAGAGGGAAACAGTCACGTGATTGCTACGGCATCCAGGTCCCTGAGCAACGTGGAAGCGAATGCTTGCATAACCGAGCAAGAAATTGGGGCTATATATTTTGCATTGCAAAAATTTAGACAGTATGTTTACAATACCAAGATCATAGTATATACGGACCATATCAGCTTGTGCTTCATTAAGAAATGCAAGCTCACAAGCTTCAAGATCTCGCGTTATGTTCATGAAATCACTTCGTACAACATTGAGGTGAAACATATTCCTGGCAAGCAAAACATTTTCAGCGACCTGCTATCCCGACAGTCAGCTGACATGCAAATTCCTGAGACTTTGTCCCATCCTCAGAACGAAGACAGGCTAATGGAACTTAGTCTAGAAAACAGCAGGAGACTGTCGAGCAAGTTTGATAACATAGCAGTGTTGCAAAGTAAAGATCAAACATTGAAAAAATTATGGCTAACAGCCCCAGGAATAGAGAATGTCGGTGGTACAATCGCCAAACACAACAATATTCTGTACAAGTTGCATGGACACCATGAAAAAAAATGGAAGCTTATAGTACCACAGGGACTGGAAAACGAGGTAATTGAGACCTTCCACGAAAACTTAGCAGATCCAGAATGCCGAAGGACCGCTATGGCAATCCAAGAGCAACTGTATATTAGACGGATTGACCGAAAGGTTAGAAAGTTCGTTGCCACCTGCGAACTTTGCCAAAAAGCAAAACCTATCAACGTAAAGTACGACTGTGAACCCCAGACTGTGATAAGGGATGAGAAGAACGCATTAGTGGCAATAGTTGCGCATGGAGAAATGCCCGCGAGCCTGTACGGCAGCAAATATGTTTTTGTAATGTTTGACATCTTCACGAAATTTGTGAAAATATACCCTGTGAGGAATATTAAAAGCAGAACCTGCGTAAACAAGATTTTAAATGATTGGATCCCATCATACGGGCCAGTCAAGGCAATACTGTCAGACAACGCCACTGTTCATAAGAGCAAGATTTTTATCTCCTCCTTAAAGAACAATCATATAAAAATTTATAATTCATCGGTGTATTACCCACAAGGCAACCCATGTGAGAGAGTCATGCGTGACCTGCGTAAACAAGATTTTAAATGATTGGATCCCATCATACGGGCCAGTCAAGGCAATACTGTCAGACAACGCCACTGTTCATAAGAGCAAGATTTTTATCTCCTCCTTAAAGAACAATCATATAAAAATTTATAATTCATCGGTGTATTACCCACAAGGCAACCCATGTGAGAGAGTCATGCGTGACCTGGGTATATATCTTAGGATTCTGTGCCACGCAAACCACCGTGGATGGTACCAGCACTGCAAAACCATTGAGAAAATTCTGAACCACTCGATAAACCCAACGACTGGATTTGCACCATATGAGTTGATGACTGGTCAACTCCCAGAGCCCTTGGTGCTTAATGTTCCAACCACCATTGAATTGAAGGAAGGCTTAGTGAAGAGCAGAAGTGTGTGGAAGCCTTCAGGAGAATAAGGGAAAAGGTCAAAAAGAGAATCGCCAAAATTCAGAGGAGAAAAATCAATGGGATCCTGATATAGGGGATGAGGTACTAGTGAGACAATTTCACCCATCCAGTGCCCAAAAGAAAATCTATTGGCGTATGAATCTACTTTATAAAGGACCCTTAAAAGTGGCGAAGAAATTTGGCAATCATACATACGAGCTCAGGGATAACAATAAAGTGATAGGAAAATATCACAAGACATTATTGAAACCCTACAAAAGGGATAACCAAACATAGTGACAATGTATATAGATGTTTGTTATGTATATGTTCTTTGTGTTTATGTAAATGTTATAATTGTTAACTTGTTTGTAATTTAAATTGTCGAGAGGCATTCATCAGAATGTATGTAATATAGGTACTCTTTTGTTTTGTGCTCATTGCATTTCTTTTGTGTTTGTTAGAAATTACATACGTTCTGATGAGAGGCATTTGAGGCGATATTGTTTAGAAGAAGCCTCCTAAAATATTTAAAATGTATGTTTATAGTGGTGGCAGAAAAAGCCCCCTAAAATTGTGAATCATTGTTCTAGTTGGCAATGATGTAGATAGTCAATTTTCTTCCTTGTTCATGTTTTCTGGATTGGCGTCGCGACCGTTACACTAAGTCCGGGTAAAAACTGTAATATTACGGCATATACGCCATAATATATTAATATTCGTGTGTGTTAGTGTGAAGGAATTACCCTTCACACAAGAAATATATTAATTTACGACGCGGGTCACACTATAAAGAACTTATCGAACGTAAAATAGTGCGTGGTCCGTGGCATCGATGGGTGAACCTCGTACATAGGAAAGGACGCCAATCCATCATACCTAAACGTGTATTCATGTGTGATAGTGAAAATGAACTAATTCAACCAATTAAAAGTGAACTTCTAATTAATAACCTCGTGTCGATCTGCACCACTCCCTAGATAGGTATATTTAACAGGACTGCAGGAAGAAAGAAAGAGTCGTTCATGCTCACCGCTGTGTTAGCCCGGCAAGGAAGGATTGACGCCCCCACACCAAACAGCAAATGGTACCCTCAGGTCTCAGTGAGGTAAGCCCCACGCAAGAAGAAGGAACATTACCAATTACCTGGGTCAACAGTGTAACGAGCACCATCGTCACAAACGTCCCATCAATGTGGGGCGAGTAAGAATATAATTACGTTACAATGTTTACATTAAACACACTCACATTCACTCCCACATTAATACTTCGAGACTCTGTGGCGATAGGGAATTATTCTGGTTAAAGAAATAAATTCCCAACCCCAGCTGGGAATCAAACCTGAGACATCTGGGTTGAAGGAACTGATTTTATTAATAGTCTTAACAACAATATTCACTGCTACCTGTTTTGCATTCTTAATATTTCCACAAAGTACCTTGGATGGGTAATAAAATGGAAAAAGCACAGTTTTTCAGGCATTTGTAACATTTTAAATAACTGCTTTAATCTCCCTATCACACACTTCTTTTCCCCAATCACTGCTGATATCATTCTTTTCAATTCTCAACTTTTTTCTAGTGTATCATTCAATACTCGGAACAATTCTTCTCCTGTTGTTTGCTCCTTAAGGGTTATAAGATTCTAAAGCAGTTTGTGTACAGAAAGATCCGCATTTACACCATAAATGATGACTACTAACTACGCCTTTTTGTTTATATCTGTTGTCTCATCCAGTGCTAGAGAGTAGCTTACAAACTCTAACTTTATTTTGAGTATCTTTTAAATGACTTCTGCAATTTTTAGCACTTTATACTTGCCGATGTGAGGAGATGAACATTTATTTTGAGAACCTGAATCTCCTTTTTGGGGACATATTTTAGTGACATCACAGACAAGATTTTATAAACTCTGCATCTGTAAAAGGTTTCATTGCTTTTCCAATTTTCCAAATTATACGATAGCTTGCAAGCAGCTGCTTTTAAATCATAGTTGAAGTTTGTATATCGTCATGTCTGTCACATATGCCTGAGTGTGCTTTCTTTAAGTATCGTAACACTGTTATACGTTGCTGCCCTAAAATGAAGTCGTCATAATAATTCATGTTCAACTACAGTTATACAGAAAATCAAATTATGACTATTATATTCGTATAGGAAGTCCCTAATATATTGTATAATTCAAATAATGTAGTTAAAGTATGCATGAAATCAGAAAACTAGAAGCAAATACAGATGATGACATAATGCACAATGTGCCACTGATCAGGTCAGCTAAAGACAATGAAAAAACTGCAAACAGGGAAACAATTGTGGATCTACAACCTAAAACCTCTAGGATTTATACACCAGAATATACAATACCTAACTAATAAAAGGGAATCTTTTACGATGTTCATCAAAGAAGTAGATGCCGACTTTTTGCAGTAACAGAGCATGGACTAAACGAAAGTCAAGAATTTGAATGTAAAATGGATAACTATTCTATTGTTGATATATTTAGTAGAAAAGAATATCAGAGTGGAGGAGTAGCATTACTGGCAAAACAATATACATAATATTACTTACATTAGGGAAAATGAGAGACTTTAATATTGAAATGGTATTGTTGTTGTGGTATTGTTGTATAATGGATTGTTGGGGCACAAATCAAAGTATATAATGAAGAGATTAAAATCCTAGCTATTTATAGATCTCCTCAAGCTAAAGTAAATGAATTTATTGAATGTATGTATAGAATATTAGGATAATGTTTGAGAGGTAGAACTGGAACTTGAAAATTCAATGCCATAACTGGGATTTGAACCACAGACCTTCCGCTTACCGGGCGGCTGCTCTACCACTGAGCTATTGTGACAAACTGCCAGAATGGCATTAAATTCTCAAACCAGTTCGTATTTCTCCTGGTAAACCACAAAGGCAGTCTCACGTCAGAGACAAATTACCCCAATGGCGACTTACTATTGTAAGTACTTTATGTCCCAGGATTAAATAACCTTCAGATGGTAATAATTATTTATTTATGCCAACAAACTTATTGTTGGTGTTTTTAAACACACAAGCCGTGTGTGGACAATGTTTGAGAGGTAGAACTGGAACTTGAAAATTCAATGCCACAACTGGGATTTGAACCACAGACCTTCCGCTTACCGGGCGGCTGCTCTACCACTGAGCTATTGTGACAAACTGCCAGAATGGGAATTTATTTGAGAATTTAATGCCATTCTGGCAGTTTGTCACAATAGCTCAGTGGTAGAGCAGCCACCCGGTAAGCGGAAGGTCTGTGGTTCAAATCCCAGTTGTGGCATTGAATTTTCAAGTTCCAGTTATACCTCTCAAACATTGCTCACACACGGCTTGTGTGTTTAAAAACACCAACAGTAAGTTTGTTGGCATAAATAAATAATATTAGGATAATTTTTAAAACATAACTGTAAAATAATTATGGGCGACTAGCATACATGCTGATTATGTGAATGGGGATTTTAAAAAGTTACAAGATATGCTGTATTCATTTAATTTAAATAGCGAGACAGAATATTGGAAGACCCCAAAAGAAAATCATTTATGTGAATATTTGTTAAAAGTGTAATTTGTTTTTTGATGTTGGTATGAGATGGTTAAATGACTAAAGTGTTACTAATGTTCATTGTTACGAACAACTAAGTTTGTTTAAAGACGTCATAAATATTTCCATATTTAATTTTAATATATATGTATAAATATTAGAATTATGTGTTCCATAATAAAAGCGAAGGGAGGATGGTTAGGGATCACTTCCCTAACAAGAAGGAACTATTTGATGGACACATACGCAGATGTATACGAAAAAGGTAATATCACGTGAGGTGACGCCATAATCCTTTCGCTAGCGTGTGTATATTCAAGGTGAATAGGACGTATTTTGTAGCGTGTGAACATTGTAGAACATTTACCAGACTTTCATCAAGCATTTGTTCCACTTTTTGAAAAAGTGGAAAGACTTAAATCATTTAAAACGGTGCTAAGAGGATTTATTTTAATGTAAAATATAGAAAAAGTGTTAATAAAATAATACATTGTGGTGAAGAAACATCGTGTGATTTTTCATTCCATCCGTTACCACGCCAAGAGAAATAAGAGCCTCATCGCTCAAAATTGAAACAAGCTCCGATAAAAACTGCACCAAATGGCGCCCAACGTGGGGCACGAATTTTGGATGGAATGGAAATCAATGGGAAATGAACTTACGCGAAATACCAAGTGTCGCCATATCTTTGCGCCAAAAAGAAAGAAGACGCCATTAGACCATCGTTTGAAATCTACCATATCAGAACACCGATGAACGGATAATCAACGTGGGAAAATACCAGAGATCGTCTAGCAAAGCCAACCGCCCAGGAGACGCACGTAACTGGATAAATCAACGAGAAAAAAGTAGGACCAAAAATTTTTATTTTTACATCCAGTTTATTTTGATTTTTATGTTACTGCGAAGTGGCAAAATAGTAGGACTTTTAAGCCAAAGTGAACTGAATAAAGAAACTAAAATGTCGCAAAAAGAGAGAGATCTAGTAACAGGAGTAGGGGAAGGGGCAGATAGGCCTAGTTATCAGATAGGAACAGAAAGTGGGGAAGAGCTAGCAATAGGAAAAGACCAAAGGTTACTAATGATAATGTTTGAAAGACTAGAACAAAGTTTAGGTCAGAGTATAGAACAAAAATTAGAACAAAATAAAAAAGAAATGTCAGAAAATGGAACAGAATAGGGAAGAGATAGGTCAGAAAATGGAGGGAGTGAGACAGGACATAGAACAAAGTTTAGGTCAGAAACTGGAACAGAATAAGGAAGAGATAGGTCAGAAAATAGAGGAAGTGAGAAAGGACTTAGAACAGAAAATAGAATTAGGAAGACAGGAGTGTAAAGAAAATAAGAAAGTAATGGAAACTAATTTGAAATTAGTACATAAAAATATAAATGAGACAAAGGAAGCCTTAGAAGCTAGGATAGAAATCATAGGAGATAGAATGGGAAAAATAGAATCGGAAATGAGAGAAAATAAAATTGTATTAGAAGGTGAAATTGAGCACTATAAAAATAAATGTAAACAATATAAAAAAGCATATGAGGATGAATTGATAAATATTAAATCACAAAATGTGAAAAACAAACACTCATACTAGCATGGTCAATGATTAATAGCATGAGAGAAGAAAAGTCTAATGATAAAAATATTAACTTACTTATTAATAACCATATGGAAAATAATCCACTCCAGATATCCAATCAATTTAATGATTACTTTATAAACGTTACTAATAACCAAAATACCCCTGATAATTCAGGTATATAAGGTATATAAGGGAGGTATTGGAAATTCTCTTTATCTATACGATACTGCGGTCAAAGAAGTTATTGATTTAATTAATGGGTTTAAAAACAAAAATTCCACTGGATGGGACTGAACCAAGGAATTTTTCCAGATTGTTTAAAAATTAGTACTGTTATTTCAATACATAAAAAGGGCGACAAAACAATCATCCAAAACTATTGACCTATAACTCTTACTTCAGTAATTGCAAAACTGTATGAAAAAATTTTACTGAAGAGAAATATAAATTTTTTAGAAAAATATAGTGTTTTAAATTATTTCCAACATGGGTTTCAGGCTAAAAGATCAACTACCACAGCACTTACAGATTTTGTTCACAATATATTAAGCAATTTAAATAAAAAAAAAAGAGAAAACTAAGCGTATTTTTTGACCTGCCTTAAAGCGTTTGACTGTGTCCAACATGATACATTGCTATTAATCTTAGAAAAGTATGGTATTAGAGGGGTTGCTAATAGATTAATTTCATCTAATTTAAAAGGACGTATACAACATACAGAAGTTAGTTTTAAACAAGGAATTCAAATAAGGAAAATTAAGTCAAGTGATGAAATAGTTAAATATGGAGCACCCCAAGGCTCAGTACTTGGACCACTACTCTTTACATTATATTTAAATGATATGTATTCAAATCTGTAAAAATATAAGCTATGCAGATGACGCTACTATTATATGTAAAGCAGACAATGATCACGACTTGCAGTTATTAGCTACGAATGAATCAATAAGAATAAATACATTTTTTAAATCTTTGAATCTCACTAACAATCCTCGCAAGACAAACTTAATCAAGTTATAATTAAAAAATAATAAAAAAGATACATTGTTTCACATTTATCTAAGAAATATTGTAATAGAGGAATCTCACTCGCACAAAATCTTGGGAATGCAAGTTGATAAGAAGATATCCTGGTCTAGTCATATTGATAACCTGTGTAAAAAAATAAGTGAAGGCCTGTATCTAATGAGGGAATTTGCAAAAACCTGTAATGTAGAGGTTCTAAAACTTATACTATGGATTAATTTACTCACACATACAATACTGCATTGAACTGTGGGGGGGGGGGGGGGGGGGGATGTAATAATACATACATCCATAGGGTTCTGGTACTACAAAAGAAGTGTATCAGAACTATGTTTAAAATGGTGATACGAGAATCGTGCAGGGAGGTTTTCACAAGAGACAAGATGTTTACTATCATGTCTCTGTACATATTTAAAGTAATTTCCTTAGTAAGTAAGAATAAATCAAAATTAAACAGTGAAGTACAAAATCATGATACTAGATGTAAATATGATCTGTATTATATTAACTATAATGTTGTTGTTGTTTTCTAGTGCCTTGCATCTGGCAATGAAGCCATTAGCATTCGTGCTTTCCAATACTTTTGAACTGTAGTTTCTTCTGATCTTAATGCTTCACAGGTCTTCAAGTGGTCTTCGTTCATTTCTGCTGGATCGTTACACAGGACACATATTGGTGAGGATGAGATACCTATTCTGTAGAGATGACTTGCTAAGCAGTCGTGATTTGTCAATAGTCGGAAGGCTGCAACCGCTGTTTTCCTTTGTCTCTGGGGGATTATATCTGGGTTGGAAAGTAGTGTAATCCATTTTTTATCTTTGGCATTTGTTTCTATTTCTTGTAGGTATGAATGAGAAAATTTTTTAATGATCAAGCGTTTTATTGAGGAATATGAGAAATTGAATTTAGACTTTTGTTTTATTGTTGTGCCTTTCTTTGCAAGTGAGTCTGCAGCTTCATTCCCCATGAGTCCACAGTGTGCTGGAATCCATTGGAGATGAACAGTCTTATTAACTTTTTGGAGTTGTGTTAACATTTTGTAGCATTCTCTAATTTTTGTTGACTTCTTTGTAGTATTTGAACATATTCCCTGAATTGCAGCTTTAGAATCTGAAAGAATTACTGCCTTGTTAAATTTATTTAAGGGAAGATTTAATAATTGTCGGAGAGCAATGTATATAGCCTCTATTTCTCCATCATAATTTGTTGTGTCTCTGCCAACAGAATGATAAAAGGAAAAATGTGAACACGTAACTCCAGCTCCAGTAAGGTTTTCCTTGGAGGATCCATCAGTATATATGTGCAGCCATTCTTCTGTGGGATACCTAGTATTGATTGTTTCCAGAGCTAGAAGTTTTTGTATTTCTTTTGGTGTGTCTGATTTACTTATTTCCTCTATTAATTCCAAACTGAAGGTAGGTTGTAATAATTCCAATGGATTTTCTCTTATAAGTAGATTTTCTCTGGTGTTAGGAATGTTCAATTTGGATTTAATCTGTGTTACCTTTTCTAGGAAACTACTATGAGTTTTAAGGATTGAAGGGGGGAAGTTCTCTTCTGTCCATTTAGAGTTTGGCAGTCGTAACATTTTCTAGTGTTGAAGCAATGCTTGTTCTTCTATTTTTGTTGTTATTGATGGGGTCCGTGTTAAGGCAAGCATGGCATCAATAGGTGTGGATTTAACTGCTCCAGTGATTAAGCGAAGAGCCTGATTTTGTATTTGTTCAAGTACTAACTATAATGTAAAAGCTGTAAACAAAGATCCTTATATAATAGGACTACACTTGTACAATCGACTCCCAGCATATATCAAAAGTGAAAATAATACTGTTAAATTTAATGAATATGTTAAAAAATATATATTGAATAATCCTGTATATAATAATGAATTTTTAAGTTAACTGTAAGCTATGTAATTATGTTGTATTTAAACTGACAATGCTCGATACTGTAAATAGTCTATGGGCAGTAGTTAGTTTTTAGTTAATTTCCTATTTCTTATTACAATATCTAGCATATACAGCTTCATACATATATAACATATATAGTATATATCAAATACAAAATCTTATATAATCCTTTTGGAGCTGCATTTTCCCAAGCCCCATTATAATTAACCCGGGTTGTGTATATAATGAAGCATTTTAAAACTTGGGATCTATATTTTTGTTTCCCTTTATACCTTATACTATTTTTCCTAATTATTCTCATTGATATTCCCTATTTTATGAAGCCATTTTTGTCTTACCTTGCCAATAAATTTTCCCAGTTTTATTATATTTTCTTCTAATCTTAAATCCAAAAATTCTTTTGCCTCTTACTTCATTTGGTATGTTTTCCCACTTATGCAAAAGGAATTCATCTCTCCAATATTTTGTTTTTTGACAATCAAAGTTATAATGCCAAGTATTATCTTCTTTTTCACACACTGGACATCTCCCCTTAATATATCCATTCTTTATAACCCTTAAGTATATTACTCCTGTTGTTAACCATGTCATCCCTTCTCTTCCTACTTCATCACAGATGTGAATATATTTTTCTCTGTCCCAATCATTTTTCAATGTTTTATATAATTTCAGAGATCTTTTGTTATTGAGATTAGCCCATAGTTCTTGCTTTTCAATATCTTCAATTCTTGTTTTTACTTCTTTCCAGAATTCCTTTTCTATTCTTCCACTATCTAGCCATAAATATTCCATACCCACTTCCTGTAAAATCTTTTGAATTTTATATATCCAGGTCTCTGTCCCCTTTAATCTAGCTTGTGCTAAGAAACACTGTTTAATGGTATTTTCATCTAAATTCCATATTCTGAACCAATATTTCAGTATTCTACCACCTTGCTTTTGTAGCCTAATCTTCCCAATTCCATTAAAGCAGCCCCATTCAGTGAAAATCTAGGTAAGCCTAAAACAAGTCTACAAAATAGTCTATTTATAACATTTATCGCTTTCCATGCTTCATCTGGCCCCCATACTTTTATTCCATATAGCATTCTGCTTTCTATAACTGAACCAAACACCCTTTCTAACAATTTTACTTGCATATTTGGTATTTTGTTAATACATGATCTAATAGCACTCATAGCCATTTTTCCTTCTGCCAGTGCTTTTCTTTTTTAGTCACTCCATTCCCCATTACTAGATAATCTCACTCCTAGGTAATCAATGTTTTTAATTACCTCTTAATTTCTGAACCTTCCCACCACCATTTTTCTTCTCTTTCCCGTTTAAAACCTTTTTTACTTTCTCTACTGGTATGTAGGGGAAGTATTCTATTCCACCCAAAAATTCGATATCGAGATTTCACCGGAAATATATGTTTTGAGGACCCCTGAATCCAAAAAAAAACATTTTTAGAAAAAGGTCCATGTGTGTCTGTCTGTGTGTCAGTCTGTCTGTCAGTCTGTGGACAGCATAACTCAAAAACAAAAAGTCTGTTAGAAACGAAAGTTGGTATTTAAGTTTAATGTCTTTCAAGGATGCGACACGTAGATTTTGAAGAAAATAGCCCCACCCTAAACTACCCTTTACATGGAACATTTTTCAAAAATTTTGATTTTCTTGAAAATGGCTAATGATTTTGATTAAAATGTCATATGTTTGAGGTATTTTTATGACAAATGAAATGTATATTTTGAATTTTCTGGCTATAGCCCCTGTAGTCGTATTTACTCTGGACGACTTTTGCATAACTGGTAAACCGTTAGAGATAGACCAAATCATACTCTACAAAAAATGTAGATCTTGCTAAAATACACAATTTATGTCTAAATAAATTTTCTTGTAGGGTGAACCATTTCGGACATATTCCTTGTTATGTGTGTGAGTTTCGGAAAACTTAGAACTTTTGTGAAATGGATCATCGTTCATTTTTTATATGTGAAGTGTGCAAAGAGAACGGAATCTCAAAGCTTTAAAACATTTGACTATCTCACAAAGCCTACTGTATTCTAACATTCCCCTTGCACCTACAAGGAAATAAGCAATAAGATAAGTTGTACAAATGTTTATCTTGACTAACACAAAGAAGATACAGGAGTAAGAGTTTGTAAGAATGGTTAGTACAAGAGTAGAGAAAGTCATGTGAGTGCAACACATCAGATTTTTTACATCAGAACCCATTCTTTACAAAACTTGCCTATTGCTTCCAAGGCTTGTTTTAAGCCTATGCTTGTTATGGAATCTGTTACCAACTCATCTGCAAAGAGCAGACCTGGTATCTCTGTTATTTAGAATTGGTAAATGTATAACATTTTTACCTATTACTTCTAGAATATCAATAAATAAATTAAAAAGCACTGGGTTTAATTTGCAAAGTCCTACATTCTATGGGCAGTAAATAAATTACAATTACAATATGAATTGCCATTAATTTACCCATCAAACCAGTAACAAACTTACCTGATATTGTAGCATGATCTTTGTGACATTTCATATATGTTGTTGCATATTACTGCTGTTGACACCCATTAACATTTTTGAGCACATAAACATCTCAGATTATTTACTTATGGCAACAAAGTTATTGCTGGTGTTGTTAAACATCTCATATTCTCGTTTTTACTACAGAAAACGCATTTCACCACTCATTCAGTCCTAAATGGATTTTTAGTGGTTTTGAAAATGTTACTGTCAGTACAAACACCCAGATAACCAACTGAGTCAATGCTGATAATACTGCCTAGGCTAGGGGAGGGAGTTTAGCGAGGAGAGGGATGTTGTGTCCTGGAAGTTGCACCACAGTTCAGGTGCTGTCTTGCAAAAAAAAATTTGCAATTCCTGATTTAGAGCATATTTAAAGCCATTTTTTTATGTTCCAATCATATCTGTAACTTCCTTTAGGATGTCATATCACAACTGATGTCGGAAGTTAGAAAAATATTTTTGCGGGATATAAAGTAAAGAAGAGCCAATTCTTATTCCCTCAGAGATTGCAATGTAATGGTATACAATTATATAGGTAACAATCTACCTGAAAATATTAAAAACTCATTCAGATAAAAAGCTCAAATCTGCTCTTGAACAGTTTTTAATGGATGTATGCTATTAGACATTAGGTGAATACCTAAACTGTAAATACTTTTATATAAAAATAGCAATTTATCTTGCATAGGTCAAAATTTAGTTTTCTATTTTGTATGTCCAAGTGGGGTAAACAACAACTTGTTAAAATATGTGTTGTACATATGTAATTGTTCTGGCTTATCATTTTTGACTTATTACAATGAAGCTAACTTACTGCTCTTTCATATTTAGCCTGTAGTTGAATACTCTAACCTTCTGAAGCTGTATCATGCACTGTCATACAATTAGTGAATAAAACATGGTAATTGACCTCTTGAGTGACAGCCATTTAAAAGCTCTGCAGGCCGAGAACGGATGCCCAATATCCAGCGCATGGCATTTAAATTGTTAAATGCGCTAAAAGTGCTTCCTAAATACACAGCTGTATTTTGCGTAAATTTTAAGTTATTTTAATGAAACAAAAACTGGTATAAAACTCATTATATGCAGTATACATGTACATCATCAGCAATGTTGAGTTGCATTTACAAATCGTTGAAATGACACTATTTGTTTCACTGTGGTAAAAAGTTAACTTTGCTTTGTCGAACGCATCTCGGAAAGAAACAGTAGTGGACCCATTGTATGTGTGAGCTATGCGTCAGCAAGTCACAGCACAATGTGAAATAGAACGCTACTGTATGCGTGGTTTATGAGTCATCAGAATAAAGCAGGTTTGCAATTTTTCCTTACACGTGTTTCGTAACTTGGATATAGCTTACAGGCTCCATTTGTTTCTTTCTTGAAATGCATACGTATACTTTCCTGCTTGTAGCTGAAGTGAGAAGCTATTGAGTGTTACATCTCAGAGCTAAAATATGGCATCAACAAGCAGTGTTGCACAAAGGTTAGCGAGTGGTGGAAGTGTAAGGGCTTCTGAAATTACACACGATAATGTGGAGGACTTCTTGCTGTGTGACAGCGATTTGGATATCGATGGCGAATTTTCTGAATTTGAGGGGGGTGTGGAGGATATAGGTACAAGTAGCAGTGAGGAAGAACATGACCAACTTCCTTCAGGTGTTCGTGAAGAGTTAGCATTGTGGAGTGCTGAAAACAATTCCAATACAAACAGGCAGATCTTCACGAGCACAGGGTCTGGTGTTCAATCCCAGGCTCAGCTGACTTCTGACAGCCAACCAATTGACATTTTTACAAAATTTTTTACTACCGACTTAGTGTCTCTCATTGTTTCAGAAACAAATGTATATGCGAGTAAGGTGAAGGAAGACCTGCTCTCTAAAGGTAAATTAGGGCCTAAGAGCAGAATTCAAAGGTGGACAGAAGTAACACTCAATGAGATTTACAGGCTAATTGGTCTAATTATACTTATGGGTGTTATTCGTAAACCTGCATTATACATGTATTGGTCCACAGATGACATGCTAGCTACTCCTTTTTTTGGAAAATGCATGTCAAATAACAGATTTACGTCAATTTTGCGGTTCCTTCATTTCACCTGCACAGAGAATGTAAATGACAAACTCCACAAAATTAGGCCTGTTTTCGATTATATTATTTCAAAATTTAAAGAAAATTATGTGCCTGGTGAAAAGGTCACTGTTGATGAAAGCCTAATGCTTTGGAAGGGCCGCTTAGGTTGGAAGCAATACATCAAAACAAAAAGGGCTAGATTTAGCATAAAGAGTTTTGATGTTTGTGAAAGTAAAACGGGATATCTTTACAATAGCTGCATTTACACTGGTCAAGGGACTGACAATACTGGGGACAAAGATTTGGGCTTATCTGGCTCCATAGTAATGCACCTAATGGAACCTGTGCTTGATCAGGGTAGGACTGTGTACTTAGATAACTGGTACAGCTCTCCTAAATTATTCATGGCCTTACACAAAAGAAAGACTAATGCAATTGGAACAGTACATTCAAATCGTATTGGTTTGCCAAAAGATGTGAATACGAAGGCTCTAAGGAGAGGGGAAATGGAGGTGCGTCAGCTCCCACCTTTGACCTACCTTGCCTGGCAGGACAGGAGGGTAGTTACGGCATTATCCAATTGCAGCTCTAAGATTTTGATGATTGACACTGGAGAAACAGATGCCCATACCAAAATGTGCATTTTCAAGCCTGACGTTATCCAGGAATACAATATGCACATGGGCGGTGTCGATCTAGTAGATCAGGTATTGCAAGCATATCCCTCTTTACGAAAAACAGTGAAATGGTATAAAAAGGTATTTTTGCACCAGCTGGATATAACCATATACAATTGTTTGGTAATTTGGAGAGCTCTAAACCCACACAAGACAATGACCTACCTGGACTTTCGACTATCAATAGCTCGCAGCCTAATTGAACAATACCAGGTTGAGAGGCCTCTTCATACTGGGGGTAGAAAATCCAAAACACCTGCACCCCTCAGACTTCAAGGAAAACATTATCCTAAAAGGATACCGTCAACAGCAAAGAAGTCCCGCCCATCTCGAAGGTGTTTCGTGTGCCGCAAGAAGGGAATCCGTAAGGAAACTGGGATGATCTGTGGCGAATGTGGAGATGTGCCCTTGTGTGTTTATCCCTGTTTTGAGGCATATCACTGCAGAAGGGACATATAAAGGTAAGCCAGTAAAGCATATAGAATTTAATTAAATGTTTCATAACGGGGGAAAATTAAAATAAGTTGAGTTAGATAGTGGATAAATAAGGGTTAAATGCACAAACGCACAGGACGTGTATACACGTCCATATCGCTCGTCCGTCATTTTAAATGGACGTGATTTCACGTCCATATCCCTGAAGAGGTTAATTATGAAATAATTTATAATGTGGTCTCATTAAAACTTGAGATGTGGTACCAAACATATGCCCTTCTTGAGGCATCTAAAAAAATTCAGCATTTTGCTTTTTCTAGCATATAAAGAGCTATCATAGCAATATAGTTTTCATAATCTGCTCATTCAATAATGTAGTTTTTCTAAACTCAATAAGTGTGAATCTGTCTGGAAAGAAGTATTTTACAACGGAAATGCCTACTACACTTCCTTTTAGGCTTTGTAACAGCATTTGCAGTAAGATATATTTCATTCCTCAAAAATTGCTCTGTTCCTCCAAGTGAGGTATATGATTGTGTCTCTTACCCGGCGTTCCCCTGACTTTCTTCTCTCAATGGTACTCCACACTGAGGAATTACGAGGTGGCAAAGGTGGGGGAGAAGAAGTGCCCGTTGGAGTACGCTCCTTCACAACAGCTGCATACAAAGGGTCACCTGCAGATCCTGGGCCATCCATGTAGTCAAAAGGATCATATGTATCGTAGAAACTTCCAGAGCATTCAGAACATGCATCTTCTTCCAAAACCGTTTCTGCAAAAATTCAATGAAAAATATAATATTAATTACTCATTTTAAGAAAAACTGATGCTAATTTTCTTTCCTTACCATTTTACTCATGAAAAAATGAATGCTATGGCATAATTGAAACTGATAAATTACGTAACAATAACAAATTGTTAATTCTGAAAACTACGATAATGATTAATTTGGATGTTTGAGCAGAAAATCTTGTGCACTCTCTGCTTAGCAGAAACAGTCTATGTAACATATAACATTGTACTTGTTAGATGTCAACTTTTAAAGATACAAACTGTGGCGGGGATTTATTAAAAGATGGTTAACTCATATTAACGTGCATATAGCAGCAAATGGAGCACTGTTTTTGCTAAAAGGTGGAAAGTTTGTTAGAGCAGACGCCACTCTTTTCTGCAGGGGAGGTGGTCGTAGAATGGAATGCATAAACCAACGTACTTTTATTATAAACACATTTATTCGTTCATCTACACTTCTTTTCACAAAGCAATTAGTTAACAACTCTTAAAATTGGATAGCGTCCATGCCGGTTAAAAGTTTGTGTGTAATTCATATATTCACACGCCATCAACAATTATACGTCCTTACACTTTGAAGTCACAGACGCTAATGAAAGTAGTTTCTGAGCGTCTCTATGACGCAACACCGCCATTCTTATGTATTCATCCGCGCAACAGTTCTCATTGGTCGAACTCAAACAGTTGAGAAGACATTGTCTATTTTGAGTATTATCAAAAGAAATAAGTCCCTGATACACCCAAATTAAAAGAATTAAAAATTTACACACTCTTACAAAAATATTTACATGAACAATTTTCTATTAATCAATATTCTGTCTCATATGCCCCTTGTTTTGTTTTTCAAGTTGTCACCTTATTTACAATCTTGAAACACAATACAACACTTCTCCCTACTTCTATGATTTAATCACTTTGTACAATATATTTTTTTTTTCTTTACAGTCTTCTTCACTGTTTGTCTTTGTCCTTTGTTTTGACATAATACAACATGTCTTTATAAGTTTCACATATTCGGTTACTACACAATGCATTCGGTTATTATACAATACATATCCAGTTATTGCACAACATATTTAGTTATTACACAATATGTCCAATTATTATGCAATACATATTCAGTCCTTGTACAATATACCCAGTTATCATATCACATATGTTGTTATTATACAATACACCTTCAGTCATCATACAATACATATTCAGTTATTGTACAATATATCCTGCTATCACATCACATATGTTCTGTTATTATGCAATACATATTCAGTTATTACACAATACACATTCAGTTTTGGTATAAAGCATTTAGTTATTACTCAACATATTCAGTTATTGTATAATATATCCTGCTATCATAATACATATGTTCTGTTATTATGCAATACATATTCAGTTTTGGCATAAAGCATTTAGTTATTACTCAACATATTCTGTTATTGTACAATATATCCAGTTATCATACAATACATATTCAGTTATTATACAACACATACTCAGTTCTTATACAACACATACTCAGTTATTGTACATTTGACATTGACACAAATATAATTTAAGTGTTTCATGTGGTTTTTGACTTGTATTCATTGCTATGAGGAGAGAAAAACAGGATACAAATTCTGAGCTAATGATTATGATCATGTTTATGGCAATATTTTATTCAGTTCTTTGCCTTCTTTGTCTTATAAGCTTATGTATAGGCAGGTTATTGAGTTGGTTCTTAAATTCTGATGTTACTAATGGTACTAATTTTCTTGATTGGGTTATTATTCATTGTTGTTTGGTTCAACATTTCTTCGAGCTTATCATTGGCTATGTTCATCTCAATTCATGGGCATTGTTTTTCTGGTTATGGTTTTCCTCACTTCACCAATTGTCATTTCTTTGTCTCTTATTTTTATAAGAGAAAACTTCTATACTTACAATTATTCTGTAATTGTATTATTTTTCTTCTCAATTTACTCTCGACATCTTTGTGTCGAAATATTATATCTTTTTCATCATAATTGATTCATTTTTACTTTTGTCCCTGACATCCTTATGTCAAAAACATATTATCTTCCGTCGCTATGATTCATTTATTTAATGACAATCAGTGTCCTCGTCTGTCTTTGTTAACAATGCTCTTTGTGGTCGATATAACCAATGACTATGTTGATTTTCTTCCCTGTTGTAATCCTATTCTGAACATAATTTCCTATAAGTAACCAATCAAAAATTGTTATCTTCTTTCATCTCTGCTACTCCTGCCTTACACATTTGTTGACAAAGACTATTTGGTCCTTTCTTTGTATGGCTTCAATTTATTTTTATGGTATCTTCCTACCAACTTGCCATTTGTATTCTGTAGCTCATACGTGTGGTCACCCAGCTGTTTTGTTATGACCAGTGGTCCATCTCTCTCTTCGTGTAGTCATCATGGTGTCGATGTCAATTGCAAGTTGCTGAGATATTGTTGTTTGTCATCCAGCCAGTTGGGACGAACTTAGTTGTTGTAATTTCCCTGAGTGTTGGTGGTGGTTGTCGTTTCTGTATTCTGTGCAGTATCTGCCCTATTTGGCACATCTTCTTCTACTTCCTGCTGTCTTGTGTTGTTAGTGTACCATTGGTCTCTGCCCCTTTGGCGTGAACCTCTGTCATATGACGGTCTGTGGTTGTTCAAGTGTTCCCTACTGAATCGCATGTGATTCACTTGATGGGTATGGTCTCCTGGTCTTCCACGATCATATGTATATGTTTGGTGTCTCGTTTCACCCCTTGGTATCGTGTCATGGTACCGCTGTCTTGTGTTCTCCATCCTCTCGCCATGATTATGTGGTTGTGGGAAATGGTGTGCCCCTCTCCCCCTTTCATGGGTACTCCTAGTATTTGTATGTTCTCCTTCGCTCTGGTTGTTCGTAGCTGTGTTCCGGTTTAGGATGGGTGAGTTTGGGTGACCGTTCCTATGTCTATGCTCATTAGGCCGACCATTTTGTGTTTCGAAGGCTGTCAGCAGTTCTATCATATCTGCAAAATCTACTGGCCTCGCAACAATTAATCCTGTTCTCACTGTGTCTGGGAAATGTCTTGTTATGCTGGCAATTAGTTCTGCCTCCGACAAGTTGGGGTCTAATAGCTTTCCTTTGTTGGCTACTTTCATAAAATAGTCGACTAATGACAACCCTTTGGCTGGATCGTATCTACCTGTCGCTAGCTCTACCCTAGTTTGGTTTTGTTTAGCTGGGCCCCAATACCTTGATAGGAATAAATTTCTGAATGAGCTATAAGACTCGTGACCAGCTAGTGTTAACCTGAGCCATTCTAATGCCTTGTTTTTTAAGCTTTTCTTAACTATCATCATCCTAAGCTCGTTTGGTATCCTTTTCACTTTAAAGTATTCTTCCATCTCTTTAACAAAGAGTTTTGGATCGTCTCCCTTCTCCTCGTCAAATGTAGGTGGTGTGATTTCATGTAATATGCTGTTGGTGTAACATGTGTTATGTGTTGTGTCATTGTTTGGTTGTGAACCTCTTTCTCTGTATGGTGAGTCAACATTTTGTACATTACTCAAATAACTCTCATCTTGTACATTACTTACATCTAAATCATCTTGTCTTTGTAATGCCTTCACAACATCATTTACATTAGCCAAATTTTCTTTCCCTTTTTTCATTTCTTCACAAATTGATTTTAAATCATTCTTTATTTCTAAGTGGCTTTGTTTCATATCATTTATAGCATCCTGTTGTGAAAGCATCACATCATTCATTGTCTTAATTTTAGGAATTACAATTTGTTCTACAGTTTCATTAATAATGTCTTTCTTTACTACCTCAATCTCTTTCCTTAATCCCTCAGTTATTTCTGCTTTTACATTTGTTATTTTACAGTCTACACTTGTATTACATTCTGTTATTTCATCCCTACATCTAGCAATTTCTTCTTCCAACACTATTTTATTCTCTTTCATCTCTGATTCTATCTTTCCCATCCTATCTCCTACCATTTCTATCCTAGCTTCTAAGGCTTCCTTTGTTTCATTTAAGTCTTTGTGAACTAATTTTAAATTAGTTTCCATTACTTTCATATTTTCTTTACACTCCTGTCTTCCTAATTCTATTTTCTGTTCTAGGTTCTGTCTACCTAATTCCATTTGCTGTTCTAAGTTTTGTCTACCTAATTCCATTTTCTGTTCTAAGTCTTTTCTCACTTCCTCCATTTTTTGGCCTAATTCTACCTTATATTGTTCTAGTTTCTGACCTAAACTTTGTTCTATATCCTGTTTCAATTCTATGTTATTTTGTTTCATTTTCTGACCTAATTCTACCTTGTTTTGTTCCAGTTTCTGACCTATTTCCTTCATATTCTGTTCTAGTCTTTCAAACATCATCATCATTAACCTTTGGTCTTTGCTTATCTCCGCCTGTTTCTCACCTTCTAATCCTTCCTGATAACTAGGCCTATCTGCCCCTTCCCCCACTCCTGTTTCTATCTCTTTTCGCGACATCTTAATTCCTTTATCTAATTCACTTAATGTTGAAAGTCCTGTTGTTTTGCCGTTTCTCAATAACATGGAAATCAAATGTACGTAAAAAAAAAATAAAAAGTTTTGATCCTACTTTCTTTTCTGCTGGTTCTTTGTCCAGTTATTTACGTCTCCTGGGTAGTTGGCTTCGCTAGATGATCTGCGGTGTTTTTCCCACGTTGATTCTCCGTGTATCGATGTTTTGTTGATATCAGACGATGGTCTAATGGCGTCTTTCTCCTGCACATTGAGATAGCGTCTTTTTGTTGTTAGCACTTCGCACCCTCAACTTTGCATTCCACTCCAAATTCGCGCTCCACGTTGGGCAAGCCATTTGTGGCGGGGATTTATTAAAAGATGGTTAACTCATATTAACGTGCATATAGCAGCAAATGGAGCACTGTTTTTGCTAAAAGGTGGAAAGTTTGTTAGAGCAGACGCCACTCTTTTCTGCAGGGGAGGTGGTCGTAGAATGGAATGCATAAACCAACGTACTTTTATTATAAACACATTTATTCGTTCATCTACACTTCTTTTCACAAAGCAATTAGTTAACAACTCTTAAAATTGGATAGCGTCCATGCCGGTTAAAAGTTTGTGTGTAATTCATATATTCACACGCCATCAACAATTATACGTCCTTACACTTTGAAGTCACAGACGCTAATGAAAGTAGTTTCTGAGCGTCTCTATGACGCAACACCGCCATTCTTATGTATTCATCCGCGCAACAGTTCTCATTGGTCGAACTCAAACAGTTGAGAAGACATTGTCTATTTTGAGTATTATCAAAAGAAATAAGTCCCTGATACACCCAAATTAAAAGAATTAAAAATTTACACACTCTTACAAAAATATTTACATGAACAATTTTCTATTAATCAATATTCTGTCTCAAAACTCATTCCTTAATATAAGACAACAGCCTGGATAACAAAAGTTCAGACAAAATGGAAGCCTGATGTCAAAAACTGTTGAGTATTCTAAGAAAAATGTTTGTGAAAATATCACTTATTGCTTTCAAAACCATTTCATAAGAAACTAGAAAATAAATTCATCTAGTTCAATTAGAAATTCCAATAAGATTAATAATATTGTGCTTTCAAAGGCTCCATATGGTACTACTAAAAAATTAAAAGTGAACCAAGCACAATAAAAATGACTTTCATTGCGATTTGCTTGGGTAGTACTAACGAAGGAAACTTGTACTCAGATCAAGCATGTTTTTCTGATGGGTCAGCTTTCTACCTATCATAGGAAAATCTATTAACTTAACTGCAGAATTCTTGGATTCTGTTTGCATGTTTTGCTTGAATACAAACATGCTTTGCCCAAATTAATGTCTGCATCTTCCACTAGTACTACTTATCAATGAAACAGGCTTATTCATTCTATATGCCACGGATACAATTTTTTTAATAACAATATTATGAAATCATTGTTTGACAGAAGATCTAAGACCATAACTTGGATGCCAACATCACCATTTGCTTCTCTAACAGTATTTGTAAGTATCAAATGCCCGTGACGTCAATGGCTCTTCTTGCAATTCAATGGAAAAATGCACATTGTGATTCTAAATTTTACTTCTGGTATGCTATGGAACACATTGAGAAATGTGGACAATAGGTTACCATGGTACATGCTGAGCTTTCAGATTAAAAACTCAATTCCAAATGGTTAAGAAAATGTTCAAGTTCCAATTAAGCAAGTTTTAAATTACAACTATGAACATTTTCTTTACATGTATTAACAGGATACCTTTGGTAATTTCGGAAAGTAAGATACATACGTAAAGGTTACTCATTCTTAAGATATTTTGTAATAGATAATGTATATAAATGTTGATAGCTGTAAGCAGTAATGTTTGAAATGCAGTAAAAACGACTACAGGAAAAAAATCTGATGTGTTACACTTACATGACTTAACTCTACTCTCGTACTAACCATTCTCACGAACTCTTATTCCTATATCTTCTTCATCTTAGTTGAGATTTGCAGAAATTATCTTATTGTTTATCTTCTTGTAGGTACGTGGAGAGTATGGGAAATACAGTAGACTTTGAATGATAGTCAAATCTTTTAAAGCTTTCAAATTCCGTTCTCTTTGCACGGTTACCATAAAAAAATTAATAACAATGTTCCATTTGACAGAAGTATAAGTTCTCCAAAACTCACACAAATAACAAGGAATATCTCCAAAATGGTTCACTCTACAAAAATCATTTAGACATAAATTGTGTGTTTTAGCAAGATCTACATTTTTTGTACAGTAAGATTTGGTCTATCTCTTATGGTTTACCAGTTACGCAAGTCATCCAGAGTAAATAGGACTACATTGGCTATAGCCGAAAATTCAAGATATACAATTCATTTGCCATAAACATATCTCAAACATGTCGCATTTTAATCAAAATCGTTAGAGCCACTTTCAAGAGAATCACCATTTTCGAAAAATTGTCCATGTAAAGGGTAGTTTAGGGTGGAGGAATTTTCTACAACATTTTTGTGTCGCACCCTTGAAAGACATTCAACTTAAATGCCAACTTAGGTTTTTAACCAACTTTTCATTTTTCATTTCGTTTTTGTCCACACATGCCCACACCCCCACACACACACACCCCCTCCCCCACACACCCACATGCACATACACGGACCCTTTTCTAAAAATGCTTCTTTTGGATTCAGGGGGCCTCAAAACATATTTCTGCTGAAATCTCAACACAAAATTTTTGGGTGGAATACAATACTTCCTCTACTTTACTACACGTAGTAGGGAAAGTAAAAAAGTGAATTGATAGCATTAAATGTATAAGGCTTTTGTGTAACTTTTGTTTTAGTAGTTGCTCAGAGAACTAAATTTTTCCAAAACTTTTAACACAACAGAATTAAGTACTGGTTATCTTTAGCCATGTTGTATACATATAAATGCTGAAATTAGTATTTAAAAATATTTTACTCCTAAGAGCGGCTATACAGATGAAAAAGATGAAATTGCACTGTTGCAAGGTAAACAAATAGGAATTCTGATAGTTTGTCTATGTGCTTTTGTTAGGGGTACATTCAATACAGTCAACTTCTTACTTTCTCTACCAACTAGTAGATACAGAAGGTACCACATTTCACTCAAGGATTTAATATCAAGATTTCACTGCAAATAAATGTTTTGAGACTCCCTGAATTTTTTGAAACAAGAAATTATTTTTAGAAAGCCTTTGTTGGTTTATTTTTGATCACTTTCACTTAAAAATGAAAACTCGTAAATACCAAACTTGGTACTTCAAGTTCAGCACCTTCCAAAGCTGCTACACAAAGATTTTCATGAAAACCCTGCCATCTCAAATTATCCTTTATGTGGAACACTGAACAATTTTTATTTTCCAAAATAATGGCTTCAACAATTTTGATTAAAATAGCATATATTTGAGATATTTACAGGGCATAATGAATATCGCAAATTTTCTTGAAATAGCCTGCAAAATCTTTTTCATTTAGAGGCAATTTGCACTACTCGTAAACAAAAATGTATACCACAAGTTTCTTTTTTTTTTTTTTTTTTTTTTTTTTTTTATGGATTCAGCCATTGCTGATATTTCCATTATTATTAGTTATAGGTTTTCAATTCTATGTCAGTTTTAAAGTGAGATATTAAGTTGTTTATCATGGTATCGTGGAAAGTGTATGAAACTTCAAGGTCAGCATAAAGTCACTCATTTTTAAGCATCTATCAATTTGGTTTCCTCTATCCCCTTTGTACCCACAATGAAAAGCGAAATGAAACTATTTTTGCAGATTAACATGAAATATGTAGAAAAATAAACTATAAGAATAGTTTGCAGAAGCCACAATCCATATAAAAATAAATTATAGTGCGTAGAGAAAGTCATGTGAAGACCACTCACCAGATTTTTACTTTTTCTACTATGCATAGTTGAAGGAATTAACGAATATATTTATTATACACCCATGGACAAAAAAAAGGAGTCATGTCTGGGACGCCAGGCTACTCTGACAGCAGAGAACAACTCCACGAGTACCAAAGAACTTGCAGTTTTCAACAAGCACATATGTCAGGGTTGGGGTCAGGTCGCCCGCCCACCCACCCGCCTGCATGCTTAAAACCGACAGCTTTGTGTCAGTAGATTTACTGGCATGTAAAAGAATTCCCGCGGGGCAAAATTCCGGCACACTGGCGATGCTGATGTGATCCTGGCAACTGACAGCGTCGTTAAACAACAAAATAAACAAAATTCTACCCCATTCCCATTTTATTTCCCTCTAAAATATCAGACTTTTTATTTTCTATATTTCCCCATATCTCCTGCCTTTTGTTATCCTCTATACTCCTTCTTTCAATTGCTTCCAAAAACCTAAACTATCCCTTTCCCCTTGTAATAATATGTATTCCATTCCTATTTTTTCCAGGACTTTTTTCAACTCTGCTCCCCAACTTTCGTTTTACTTTCTCTACTACGGATGGTAAGTAGGAGAAGTATTGTATTACACTTAAAAGCTACATAATATTTCACCAGAAATATATGTTTTGAGGCTCCTAGAATCCGAAAAAGGCATTTTTAGAAAAAGATACAAGTCATTCCACGTCAAGTCGCACAACAAATTTACCTTCACCCCTCCAATTTCTATGAAATTTATTTTACAAGTTCCACTCGGCATTCCATTAGACCTGTATTTTTTTGTTTGCCCTAGAAAAAAACATTTCAGCTGATATTAAATATGGAATTTCTCGAAAAATGACATGCACCACATAGTTTGATCGACTATATCTTCGGTTCTAATTGTCCAAATTTCATGATTTTTGTTGCAAATCAAAGATAAAGAGACGCTCTTTATCTTCATTAGTTAAAATGACCTTTACCTAGTTTTCTTATTAAAACTATTACCCATTATTTTCTTCAAAATGGTTTTCAGAACTTAAGCCAGCAATTAACTTTGACACACACACACACACACGTGCATGCACACGCACTCACACACACACACAGACACATGCACGCACACACATGCACGCACACGCACACACACACACACAGACACACGCGCACACACAAACACACACACACAGACACGTACGTGGAACTTTTTCTAAAAATGCTTTTTTTTTTTATTCAGGGGGGCCTCAAAACATATTTCCGGTGAAATCTTGACATCAAATTTTTGGGTGGAATACAATACTTCCACTACATCAGTAGAGAAAGGAAAAAGGGGTTTAGCAATTGTGAGTTCCATCCTGTCAGGGAAAATTCCTGTCTTCAGTGACTCATTGCAGAAATAATTCAGGTGAGTGTTAATTTGGGCTTAGCATGCTTTTAAGATTTATATTTTTACTGTTTTTTCGTTATAACTTATTCTATCTGAATTTATAAACATATATCTATAGCAGTGGAAGAATTATTTTGTATTCTTGTTGGAAACTTTACTGTATGTATCACGTGGTATGTTGCAAATATAGAACTGATTATCTTCCTTTCATAGAAGTTTGAAAAAGTGTTGTTGTAATTAATTTAATTTAAAAGGTGAGTTAATTAATAACACCGAACAACACTTACAACATATTTTTCCGGGACACGTTTCGAAGGTTAACTTTCCTCCATTATCAACCGGAAAAATATGTTGTAAGTGTTGTTCAGTGTTATTAATTAACTCACCTTTTAAATTAAATAGAACTGATTGCTCCCTTTGGAGACTGTGCAACCCATATCAAATGCTTAGAATAATTGCATTACAAATAAAATGTGTATCTTGAATTTTCTCAAAACAGTTTGTGAAACCCTCTTTGGCAAAGAATTCAGTGTAACTGGTAAACCATACGAGATGGACAAAACTAATTTCCTAAAGGTGTAGATATTCTTTAAAACACACAGTTTATGCCAAATAAAAGTTATGGCATAAATCATTTCATCCAATATATTGTTTAATTCATTAGTCTTAACTGATGACTTAATTCAAAACATTGGCCCAGAAAAGCTAACGAAAATGCTTATCTGCCTTAAGGCCTATGAAATAAGAAAGAAAGCTGCTTTATTAATTATAGAATAGCTTTCAAAGGCATGCAGTATTCAATTCAGGTGCATTTGAAACACTGTATTTAATGAATATTTTGGGAAGTTATCCTAAATACGGTAAATTACTATGTACATGCAGATTTTTTTTTTGTATCCATCTCATGTCTAACCACCTACAGAGTATTAGTCACTATTTTATAATTTTAATGTTACCTTTGTTATCCTTTGTAGATCCATGCTCCTGAAGATCCTTTGAAAGAAGAGGATCAAAGACTTCCAGCACACTTCCTCTTGCCGCCGGAGTCTGCACTGTTTCAGATCCAAGACTGTCAAAGGGAGTAAGGTCTATTAAATTGTTATTGTCACGTTTACCCATCAGTTTCAAAACATCAAGATTTGAGCTTGATTCTGCTATTTGTTCCTTTGATTGCAGTGCAAGTCTACTTGGCAGTGTTGTGCTATACGTGCGATTTGCAGAGTCCCTTGGAATGGTCAAAGGAAGTAGTGGTGGTTGGGGTAAATTGGATGGTCTAACTAAAATGTTTTGAGAATTCTTATTAGAAAAGTGCACTAGGGGATTTGGCTTCAGACTGAAGTGTACTGAGGATTGAATAGGAGCAGGCATGCCACTGTCTTCACAGAGTTCATCAAAAACAGTACTATTTGTTGTAGAGGCACTTTCAGGACTTCCGAAGGATATGAGATCAGCCACAGCACTGTTTCGACGCTGCGTTGAGGGTGGTGGAGCTAGTATTCTAGGCACCCTTGGCCCTCCAGTGTTGAAGGAGCCTGGTCTTGGCCTGGACTTCAGAGCAACTCCTCCTGTACCACATGCTTTACGATCCAGGACAGAACCAGGGGATTCTGAGGACACTGGTTTAAAACATAAAGCATATTTCATCACACAATTCAGATGAAAGCCTGAATATTATGATGTGAGGAGAAATTTAACAACTATTAGTATATGATGATAGAGAGTGAGTGAGAGAGAGTGAGAGAGAGTAAGAGAGAGTAAGAGAGAGTGAGAGAGAGTGAGAGAGAGTGAGAGAGAGAGAGAGAGTGAGAGAGAGTGAGAGAGAGTGAGAGAGAGAGAACATGAACATTTATATTTTACACTATTATCTATACAGTGCTAGGAACTATAATCTTTGTGTTTCAATGTCATCAGAATTCACCCAGCATATGTTCAAGGTGATTTTTATTTTCTTACTTTTTTGTGTATTTTCATCTATCCCATTCCAATGAAGTTTTACATAACAGCAATTTTGTGCAGTTTGTCTTCGTCACCTAATTCACTAGAGTATATTCCTAAACATAACATTATAGCTCATTGAATTCAAATTTTCTGTACCCCTGCCAAGAGGCCCACCAATTACTCTGTGCCTGGTGCAATACTGTGCATCCTTTAAAACCACTCGATAATCAAATTTTATTTCTACAGTTATACAAATTATCTAATGAGCTGTTAAGCAAATATAAATATTTCTACACACTGAATGAACACAATTTGGACTACTGTGACATCCTTCATCTGCAACTTGGCAGATAAACAGTTCCATACAATGTAAAAACATGCAAAATTTGTCGCCTTGTTCATTTTTAACTATCAATTTTTGTAAACACTAACAAATAAATAGTTTTTACCAAGATTTAAATTCTTTTAACCAGTTAAGTCTAGAGATAGTACAAATGTGCTTTAGTTTGCCCTAAATGTTAAGTATCATGGCACACTTTTGCATTATTTAAAATGCTGTATTTATATTGATGAGAAAAAACTATTTCTGCCAAAGAAGAAATTTAAATATTAAAACATAAATAAACATTAGACTTAATACTGTTATATCAATGCAATTTTCTAATGAACCAAAGCATCTTTACCAAGTGTATAATCCCAAGGCCATACATTTTTAAGAGAGGGAGAGAGACAGAGATAAAATAAAGACTGCATGAACATCAATGTTGTAATCAGAGATGACACATAATTGAATAAAAATAATTAAACTGCCTATAAGGATTACCTATGTGATAATTTTTACTTATAATTGTTACACTTTAGTGAAAGCAATTTTAGTTGCAGTATGGCAGTAATGCCTACATAACTGTAATCAAGTAATTATAAAACCTGTCTGTACATCTGAGGTCATGTTGCCATTCATTGTTGTGCGGATAAGGAATGGACCAACAATGATAGACAATCTGATTCCACAGCATTACCTTCAGGAATCACCCTGTGCCTTTTCAACATAAATGTGCAGATTCTTACTTGCTGAATAGCGACAGTTATATTTGTTTATAAACCGCCAATGTGCTTATGACACATCGTCAAAGAGTTTCGGACAATCATCATGCCATTCCAAAAAGATTTCAGAAAACTCCATCCTGTGGTCACAATCTTAAGGGATTCCTGAATGAAATGTGGCTTGCATGTCCAAGAGATCTTTTCCCAGAATGTTCCTAACCACATGAACTGTCAAACCACTTTTGCAAGCCCCTTGAGACTATATCATCTCACTAATGGTAGCAACATTGGCATCTGTTCTTAAGATTGACTGTCTTCCTGACTTCCTCATATCAGTGACACTGCCCTTCTAGCACCTTCCAATGACAATTTTTAATTCTTTTCATATTAATATCGCATTCACCCCTCCACCACCTTGGTATGTGTACCACAGATCCCCAAACCTCATACCATGTCACTAACTTGGCTTTCTCTTCCACACTTAACTTAGGTACCATAATTCACTTGCAACAAATAAACTTATGTCAACAAAACCTAATGGTCTTGTGTGTGTAATGCCTTGGTTTCAATAAAACTGGATGACTAATAAGACTTGCAACAAAAAATATCTTGGCTATCCGGTTGTTGCCGCGTCAAATTATAAAATGCCGACGTTTCGACCATCTTGTCGTGGTCGTTATCACAGGCAAACTGCGCTATAAATTCCCCTACGCATTCTCTAGCACGATTTCTAGCAGATAAATTAAGACCTCTAACCGAGGACATTAAGTCCAACGTAAGAAACTCCACTGAATTTATCAACATAATTCAGCGCCTCCATTTGAAGAAATCTGACTTGTTAGTCAGTTTTGACGTAACATCCCTCTTCACAAAGGTGCCCGTGGACGAGGCAGTGGAAGTAGTGCGCCAAAAACTCAGATCACGCGATCTTCCAGAGGAGTGGGCCGATCTATCTGCTTTCTGTTTAAAATCCACCTTTTTTCAATATAAGGGAGATTTCTTCAAACAAACTCAAGGGGCAGCCATGGGGTCACCACTCTCACCAGTTATAGCCAACATATTCATGGAAGCCTTTGAGCAAACGTTTTTGGATAATGCCACAATAGGACCCAGTGTGTGGATAAGATACGTAGATGACACATTTGTAGTTTGGCCACATGGACGTAACAGTTTGAACTTGTTCTTTGACCAACTAAACATAAGCCATCCGCAGATAAAATTCACCATGGAGTTGGAAAAAAATGGTGAACTTCCATTCTTAGATGTGCTGGTTATTAGACGAAAAAATGGCACTTTGGGACATTCAGTATACAGAAAAACAACACATACTAATCTCTATCTTCATGCAGAATCCCATCACCACCCCGCAACCAAAAAGGGAATTTTAAAAACTTTGGCCTTACGAGCAAAAAGAGTTTGCGACTCTTCTAGTTTGGAACAAGAAAAGAAAAATCTGTGTGAAGTCCTACATGCCAATGGTTACAAAAAGAAGGATATCTTTCGGGCCTGGAAAACAGCAGTATCAAAACAGGAAGACAAGGAAAAGAAGAAAAAATCAGACAAACAAAAATTTGCAGTACTCCCATATGTAGAAGGAATAACAGACCGAATAGGGAAATTATTAAAACAAGCGGATATTAAGTTGGCATACAAAGCACCCACTAAACTGCAAGATTTACTGGTTAACGTAAAAGATAAAGTTCCACCACTTGACAAACCCGGTGTTTATGAAATACCGTGTAACTGTGGCAAATCATATATTGGTGAGACTGGTCGAACTGTGAAAGAACGATTACAAGAGCACATACGTCAGTGCAAACAAAATGATATTGAAAAATCGGCGGTCGCGTTACATGCTTACGAAACCAAACACACAATACTGTTTGATCAGACCAAGATAGTAACCAGTGAAAACAGATGGCGACCCAGAAAAATTAAAGAGGCCTTAGAAATTTCCCGTTGTCCTAAGAATTTTAATAATAATGGTGGCATGCACATTAACAAACTTTGGTTTACGGCCATGGGTAGAACAAAACACAAGAACACCACGTCATTTGTGCCGCAGTGTAATGATTCTATGGCAGTGCCGCAGTGTAATGATTCTATGGCAGTGACGTAGCAATGCAGAAAGACTGCCGCAATGCAGAGACTGCCCAGCCTATCAGGGCTCACCATTTACCCACCTTTCACCTGTTTGCAAGTATATAGCTGCTACATAGCGGCGCAGTTTGCCTGTGATAACGACCACGACAAGATGGTCGAAACGTCGGCATTTTATAATTTGACGCGGCAACAACCGGATAGCCAAGATATTTTAAACGATGGCCGTGGAAGCTTGAGAGAAGACTTGCAACAATTTGAAAATATGGAAAGATTCATCCCTTTAGAACTGAACCAGAAGAAACAAGCAGCATTAATTTCTTCATATTTTTCCAAGAATTTTGCAAGGTAATCAGAACTATCAAATCTTGTAGCATCAACACACAAAGATTACAACTTGCAAATTGCTTGATAATTCATTTACTACAACTAAGAATAAAAATAGTCCAAAACGGAGCCCTGAGGACAGTCAGATGTAACAATTGACTGACAAGTGAAAGATCCATCAACATTTACAACTTGTTTACAGTTTAATAAATAGCGCTGAAAAAAATTTATTTTCAATATCACATAAAATTCAAGTTTGTCTAACAATCATAAATGATCTATATGGACAAGTCTTAGTAAGATCACAAAATGTATCACTTACATATTCATATTTTTCAAAAGCAAGTAGTATGCCATGTGTAATTTTTTCAATGCCAGCTATTGTGGATCTGCCTTTCCTGAATCCACATTGACTGTTACTAAACAGACCAAGATGTTCAAAATATATATTTAGCTACTAAAACAACATACTCAAAAACTTGACTCATCACTGGAATTAAACAAACTGGTCAGTAGCTGGCAGGCTCATCAGCTGAACCTTTTTTAAATACTGGAATAACTTAGCCAGTTTTAAACTGCTTGGAAAATGACCCTCTTCTACACAGTAATTGATTCAAAAAGTTAATAGTTGTTTAGTGATAATTGTTTTATAAACCTGTCAGAAATATAAATACCTTTACTATCCAGAGTTTTTCAGTTTTGCCACAATTCTAAGACCGTCATCAGGTCTCACTTCTTTTCATTTAGACTTTAATTTAGAAGCTATATATTATTGATCAAATATTCAATAAAAGAAATATATTATTCTGGATTTTATCCTTAATTTCTAATACACAGCTACTGAAATTCATAAAATTCTTAGATGAAATACCTATTTTTCCTTTCCTATTGGCATCATCCTTAAAGTTATTATGTACCAGGCTACTTTATTGTTATTGCAAGTCCTTTCAATTTTCTCTTTGGGTGAAAGTTTGATATCTATCTTATAAAGTAAATGCACAAGAATGTTAGGATATTCTTTGCTAAAGAGGGGTCAATGAGAGTGCCAATCTATGGAACTGTGTGAAATCCACTCGTTTGGCAATCACTGGGTTTTAGCTGCACTGATACTTTGGCTACACTTTGTCGTCACTTTTCAGTTGCAACTGCTTCACTCTCTTCTTATAAGAAACATCCTTCTGCTTTGCAGCATAGGGCCCCCAATATCTCAGGTGCACTTTGCAGCTTAGGGCCCTCAAGGTCTGGGCTACGCTTTGCAGCTGTATTTGCACATGTGTTCTCTAATCTGACCCATATCATGGAGAAAGAAGTAAATAAGCTGGAATGTGTGGTGCATTATCAAAAGGGTTTGGGTTCTGCCCTCCATAACCTCTCTGGATCCCATGTGTCATATAGAACACATGTCTTAAGGTTCTCTGTGTGCAACAGGCATATACAGTCATGGACATAAGTATTTGTACAGCTACCAATAAAAAGGAAAATGTTGTGCTTGGAACATTTCTATACTCTGTACATCAAGAGATTAGAGGAGACGAAAACAAAGCCACGTGCGTTTTGACCACAGCACGCTCTCTTGATGCTTTCGCCGTCTAAATAGTCCCTTGAAGAAATACTGTTACTAAGGTCTGAAATTTCATTTAATGTTTGCTAAAGCACGAACTAAGTGTACTAAACATAGTTAAAGTGTAAGAATACCCAGTTAAGTGAATCTGTAACCAGCCTAATTCATTCTGTGCGTGCATTATTCAGTATGAAAGTAACATGGCGGAACAAGTGAGTATTGTGAAACATAAGTGTGGCAAACCATTGTGAAGTGGTGAAAAGACAATAAAATTGAACGTGTTTAACAAGTTCTGCAAGAAATATCCCAAACTTGGTGTCGAAGACGTGATGAAATTAACATCCGAGTTTACCGGTGTGTCAGTTGCAAGTATTTACAGCACACGCAAAGAAAAATACTCAGTTGGTGAAGTCAGAATTCCCGGAAAAAAACGACCACATGCCAGACAAATGTTGGATGTACTTTGCAACGAATTTGTGAGATCTGCAATCCATTGAAAAGTTTACCAGTTCTTTGTGAGTGAGTGAGTGATTAGGGTTTAAGGGCCCGTCAACAGCTAGGTCATTAGAGCCCCACCAGTTCTTTGTTAACAATGAACCACCACCTTAAACAAAGTGCTGTTGGCAGTTAACTCTGATCCCAATATTCCAGATTTAAAACGAACTTCCCTCCATAAGCTGCTTCTGGAGATTGGTTTCGAGTTTGTGAGCAGGAAATGAAAGTGTTATTGTGGACAGCGATTACATAAGTAGCAGTTAATTTCCATGTGCTACATGTTATTTGCATCAAGTAAATATATCCTTTTAGTAGTGTAAAATGTAAATTATATTTATGCGTAGCGGTAACTGTGTTGTGTCATTGCGAATGCACGTGGCTGCGGAGTGATACAAACCAGTGCTTTGTTTACATCTCTCTAATCTCTTGATGTACAGAGTATACATTTAAAAATGCAAACTTGCCACACATTTGAACTTCATTCTATTAGTGTACTTATATATTGGCACTACATTTACAGTGTTCTACAAAATATAAGAAAACTTTTTCCTTAAGGGTTGTATTTTATGTGGGACATAAGTATTCGTGCAGCAATGGTAAACAAAGAACAAATGGTTATATGATAATCCAGAATGTATCTCACCCATTACTGCAGTGCTGTATGCTAGTTGTGTTGTATGGAGTGACTGGGGAACTACAGAAGGTCAAGTTGGGTCGTAAAGGAAAGGAAACATTTTTAGACCAAAGGGAGATGATTGTTTCATTACATAAACAAAAAAAGTCACATTCTGAAATATCTTGCATTGTAGAAAGAAGTCATTCCCAGAGCAGTGTCAGACATTTAAAAGAATCCCTGAAGCTAATAAATGAAGAAAGAGTGAACCATCCACAGAAACTAAATTCTGGGGAACAAAGGCTGGTGATGAAAATGAAGAAAAATCCACAAATTGCCTCTTCTGAAATTGTTGTATATGAGGAAGAACAGTATGGGAAACCATAACGCCCAAGACAATAAGACGACTCATCAATCGTACTGGGTTCCATTCTCGAGTACCCAGAAAGAAATCCTGTATCAGCAGAAAAAATTCAAAAGAACAGCTTAGTGTTTCCAAAGAAATGTGTAGGAAAGAGCAATGCATTCTGGGAAAGTTTTATTTGCAGACAAAAGTAAATAATATATTTCATAATAATAGCCATATGTGAGTGTGAAGAAAGTCGAATACAGCTGTAGATATTCAAAATTTGCTAGTAACAGTTAAACATGAAGGTGGTGGTGTTATGGTGTGGGGATGCATAGCTGCTTCTGGTGTAGGGAACTAGTATTCATAGAGGGAAATATGAACTGATATGGCTACATTGACATATCGAAAGACAATTTGAAGAAGAGTGCCGAGAAGTGTAATTTAGGTGACCATTACACAATGACCCTAAATATACTGCAAAGGTTGTCAATTTGTGGTTGCTAAATAATACTCCACACACATTGAAAACACTTGTACAATATCCGGATCTTAACCCCATTGAGCACCTATGGAGAGAGCTGGCAGACAGAATAAGAAAACACCACATATCCAGCAAATCTTAATTGTAATAGCTACTTGTAACACAATTGCATAATATTTGTGCAGAAAAAACTAGAAAACTTGTCCACTTAATGTCCAAATGGCTGAGAGAAGTAATTTATGTAAGAGGTTGGCATACAAAATATTAGGAAGATTCTTTTAAAAATGTTTGTTTGTATGTATATATGTATACACAATGTTATGTTCCTGTATGAATACTTATGTCCTCCTTAAAATTCAACTTGTGAGCACAAAGATTTTATTTATTAATGTAAAACAAAGCAAATTTAATTCCATTATATCTGTACGTTAATGAGGTATGTGAAGTTCATATTGTGAACCTTGTTCTAAATTTTGTGACCGGCAAATATTGAAAATAAAATCTTTTAGTTTGTATTTGCAATTGTACAAATAATTGTGTCCACGGCTGTGTGTAAACTTTGACCTTAAGCAGTACTGAACTCAGGAGTGATAAGGCCTGTTTTTGCTTGAAGGCTATGCCTTAGCTATCACCCTTAAAAGCAACTGAAGCTGGATCCAAAGAGGATAAGCTGGCAAAGGGAAAAAATATTTGGGCAGAAAGGGAAAGCTGACTGAAACTCATGGACCTCAGGCTCATTTGAGCATCATTTCACCCATTTCAGTCACTAACTGTCCGATATGACACTATGTTGGAGGACGTAAACAAAAAAGAAAAAAAAGATAAGTGTAAGAATTATTTTGAAATTGCTTTGAGATCCAACACAGACAGTATTGAGGAAATGAAAAATACAATTTGGACTTTATTTTATCATTGACAGCAAACAAAGACAGATAATCACACCCTAGATGCTCTGAAGGGAATGATAACTGGTATTCTTATCAGCAAGCAAAGGCCAAAGGATTCATATAAGCATAAACCAGGAATACCACTGCAAATATTTCAGACATGTAAATCTGTACATGAAAGATTTAGTGATCCAAATATGCTCTCCAAATGCCTACATGAATTAATACAGAATGCCAGGAGTGATTTAATGCCATAATTTGGCAAAGATGTAGGAAAGACACCTATGTAGCCCTAGAAACTCTAAAACTGGCGATAAGTATGCTATATTGCATTTTAAGAGTGGTAACAATGGAAGCAAAGCTCCTGCACAGGATGAAAATTGTTCCAGGCAAGTACACAATGTCCAGAATTCTGAAATCAGATGAGTCACTGCTAAGCTGGAGCATAAAGAGCAACACCCCAAAACTGAAGTAACATACAAGATATTTTAGGGGCAGAATGAAACACAAAGAGGACAAAAATATTGACAAAGAGGGTCCTGTTTATGGAGCAGGGGAGTTCTAGCTGATTATACTGTAAGTACAGACCTATGGTTATACGATAAACTTTAATTCCTCATTTTCTCATAACTAAAAATTTGTACATTTTGTTACATTGAAAATAAAAAATGCATTCCACATAGAAAATGACATTCCAAAAATTAACAAAACCACTAAATTTACACCAAATTAATCGAAATAAAACTGTACATGTTCTAAAGCAGAATGGTTGAGTTTAATATTCTGAGAAAAAAATTAGTCAACTGTAAAAATTAATTAAAAGAAAAAAGGCTAAAATTTATATAAAATCATGGATGTTTGATAAATTAATGGAAGTTAGCAATTCTGCTTCACAACATTCTACATGTAACTAGAAACAATTCAATGAAAGAAGCACAAAAATTGTTTAAAAATTGGCTTTGGTACGAAGTTTAAAAGAAATGCCTGTTTCTCATATAAAAAATACGCTTTACAGTGATATAAAGCCTAATTTATATTTTAGTACCATAAAAAATCTATTTCAATGAAAGAACAATTTCACAAAAAAAAAAAAAAAAAAGAAAGAAATCATTGTGTTTTACCAAAAACTGTGGGTTTTTTCTCCAAACATATGTGTACCTAAAGCAAGTATTAAAAATTGATAAAAACATACTAAAATAAGGAAAAAATAACTTCTCAGCATTGGAAAATGAATTTCTTAGCATCAGCTCCCACTCCACTGACTTCAGACATTCATTAAAAATAGAAATATGTTTTAAAAAATCATTTTTATACTTACAGTTTTATTACAAGAAACTTAAGTACATATGGCATTTTTGCAGGTAAACCAAAAAGCTAAACTAAGTTGAACTATTCCAATCTGATCTGGCAATAATTCTGAAATTTGGTAAAAACTTTGTCAAGATATGCCTGATCTATAGTTGGCCATTAGCTAAAGGTTCAGGTACTTAAGAATTCAGTACGTTCAGTAATCACAAAGTAGCATGGAAATGCACATACACAAAGTTCTGAAAGTTAGAAAAAGACAAGAATTCTTAAGACTTTGGCAAATCACGGAATTGTGTTTCAGATGCCAAAAAGAACTTTAAGATTTGGCAACATATGAGTAGGGAGTTTGCTGGGATAGTCAAACTATGAAGCTGAACCTCTGTTGCAACAACTTTTGATGTCATATGCTCTACTTTCTATCAGGGTGGGTTGGTGTTGCTGGTGGTGGTCGTGGTGGTGGTCGTGGTGGTGGTTGTGGTTGTGGTGGTCGTGGTCCTGGTGGCGGTGGCGGTGTTCTAAATAGAACAATTGGCAGAGCTGTTGACTGTTAACTTTAAAAAATTAAGTTTACTTTCTTATATGTATCCAAAAGTTAAACTGTGGCAGATTGCAGATGGTTTACTCTGCAAGTTCACTAGTGTTAGCCATTAAATCCTTTTGACATCGTGCATTAAATTCTACAAAAAAATTGTATGGTTTTCCTTTAGTGTTTTCATTATTTTGATAAATATACAGCATTAGATCTTTTGAAATGTTGCACACATCATTCTACATAAGTATGAATAATTCTGGTATTATTTGCCATATAATATATGGCAATATTATAACATTCTTTAAATGTTGAAATATGTACTTTATTTACCCATGAAACAAAAAATAAATTGTTTATTATTTACTATTTTCACAAAGCCATTAGGGCTACAATCATCATTATCAGTGCTATCATTTTGCACTAAAATTAAAAAATCTGATGTGCTGCACTCACATGACTTTCTCTACTCTTGTACTAACCATTCTTACAAAATTTATATGTTCTTTATGTTAGTTGAGATAAACATTTGTACAAATTATTTCCTTGAAGGTGCAAAGAGAATATAGGAATACAGTAGGCTTTGAGCTATAGTCGAATCTTTCAAAGCATTTCTACCTTAACATATAAAAAAATGAACAACAATGTTCCATTTCATGAAAGTTTTAAGTTTTCTGAAACTGATACAAATAACATGGAATATCTCCAAAATGGTTCACTCTACAAAAATATTTATTTTGGCAAATTCTGTGTTTTAGCGAGATCATTTTTTGTACAGTAAGATTTTGTCTATCTCATACAATTTACAAGTTATTCAAAAGCCATCCAGAGTAAATAGGACTACATAAGCTATAGCCAGAAAATTCAATATATACATTTCATTTCTCCTAAAAATATCTTGAACATATAACATTTTAATCAAAATTATTAGACCCATTTTCAGGAAAATCAAAATTTTCAAAAAATTTTACATGTAAAGGGCCATTTTCTTCAAAATCTTCATGCCACATCCTTTAAAGACATTAAATTTAAATACCAACTTTGGTTTATGACTCACTTTACGTTTTTGAGTTATGCTGCACGTGCATAACACACACCCACACCCACCCACACCCACACACGCCCACCCACACACACAGACCTTTTTCTAAAAATGCTTTATTTGGATTCAGGGGGTCTCAAAACATATTTCTGGTGAAATCTCGACATCAAATTTTTGCATGGAATACAATACTTCCTTCTACTTATCAGCAGAGAAAGTAACAAGGCATTTCAAAAGTAGCCTGAATCTGTTTATACAAGGTGTTAGGGATATGAGTGCACAGACTTCAAAGGCAACTTCCTGGCGTTAAACTGAAACAAAGGTTCCTGTACCATTTTCCTCTATAGTGCATAGTTCCATAAACAAAAATTAAAACTGGTCATAAGTGTGATTGCAAATATACCCCCACTCCGTTATCGTCTACTTCTGCAATTAGAACAGCGAGGTAGAGCTACAAAAGATGCGTTATGTCTTTACCATATGTTGCTAAAATGATTCGTTTAGCCACAAAATGATATGAAAGGTCTGGATTCCAGCGTGTCTATTGGAATAAAGTTACTTCTTCATAACTGGTAAACTATAAGAGATAGACCAAATCTTACTATACAAAAATGTAGCTTTTGCTAAAATACACAATTTATGTCTGAACAAATTTTTTTGTAGAATGAACCATTTCGGAGATATGCCTTGTTATCTGTGTGAGTTTTGGAGAACTTATACTTCTGTCAAATGGAACATCGTTATTAAACTTTTATATGTCAACCATGCAAAGAGAACAGAATTTGAAAACTTTAAAAGATTTGACTATTGCTCAGAGCCTAATGTATTCCTATACTATCCTTGTACCTACAAGGAAATAAGCAATAAGCTAATTTCTGTAAATGTTTATATCAACTAATGTGAAGAAGCTATAGGAATAAGAGTTTGTAAGAATGGTTAGTACAGGAGTAGAGAAAGTCATGCGAGTGCACCACATTAGATTATTTTTATTTAGTTTACATGAATTCTCAGGAGTTATTTTGACCATGTATATCATCATTGACATCTGATTATATGAACACATCATGATCTCTTAAAAACTAGAATGTGTAGTTTATTAATTTACAATAATAAGTTGCAAATTACTGCAGGGGCTGTGAAAGCACATTAGTATTTTTTTTTTTTTCATTGTTACGTTTCCCTCCCAACTTCCTGTAATACAATAAGCTGTCGATAAAGGTTTGTATTATTGCATCACAGAAAGAACATGCTGCTGTAAGCAATTGTAATGCTGACGATATGATCTTAAAGTCAAGCGATCTATTTATAGACCATTGGGCACAAATGATATCTCACGTCAGCACACAGAAACTCTTACTTGACGCAATGCTAGCAAGACTGTTATTTCTGTAATAGTATGCAAGCATCTGCCGTGTGTGTTTTTTGTCCTCTAATGTTTTTCTGTTTGAAACACAGTGAACTGATGTTCAACAATATTCTATGTTGTGTTCTTTGAAGCAACCATAACATGTACACACATGGATTTCAAAAGTACATATTTCTTATAGCTATTATTTTTGGGGATAAGTTTGCAATTCTGTGCTAACAAAAAATGCAAACCATAATATGCTAGTCTGTTATTTCTTTTTTGCTTTTCATTACTTTTAGATTTCATTTAGAGATATGACATCATATTCAAAGGAATTATGCTGGGTACTATAAGTGATGATAACTATTCCAATGAAATTCATGATACTTGTTTTACAATTGAGGTGATTCTTTCTCCTGATCCAGACAGTCTGACTGATGAAGATGAAGCACTACAGCTATAGTAAATGTGAATGATGTTCCTGGCTCAGTTGAAACACATTTCACTCCCTCTGAAAAAAGTGACAAATGACTCTGAATTTGAAAAGTCAAACCAAGAAAGAAAACTTTAAGACTAACACAATTCAAACAATGTGCTTCCAAGTACACAAAAATTCCAGAAAATGTATATGCTTCAAATGAAAAATGGCAAGAAGTGAAAACAAGTTTGAAGGATTGCACGCCACTTGAGATTCTGTAAAAAATGTGACATACCACTCTTCCACAGATGTTTTGATGCTTACCACAGTTGATAATAAGCTTTTACCACACCAAATGTTTCAGTTAATAAGTGGTTTGACTTTAAATGATCTGTAATTGCTTTAAGAAATAAAGTTTAATCATAAAATATATGAACTTGACGGAAATGTATTCATTCATCATTACAGTTTGTTTTGATACCCTTAACATCTATTTATAGATTGGGTGAATAAAAAGGCAAACAAAATACATTGTTGACATGCTGTATGCTAAAAGAATACAATACACATGTTTTTCTTAATTTTTGAAAAAAAAAAATGAGTTGGGCATTAATGAGTTAAGAAACCTCACATAACAGGCAAAACTCAACTGAAACAGGACAGGTGCTACAAATGGAATGGTGACTTTCTGGGTCAGAAATCACAAAGAACTTAGTAAGTTCTATGTCACAAAGATTAAGACTGGAAAGTTCAACAAATTCACTACTAAGCAATGTGAAAATAACCCCTTCTATGTCCTTTATAAACATGACAATAGAATGTGTATGAATAGTTACGTCCGATCAAAAATTCTCATTCATAAGAAGATATATTTTTATTTTGTACAATTAAGCTGGTATAGGAAATATTTTTGTTTATGTACATTTATGTATGGTTTGTAATGCTAGTTTAGGCAATTTTGTCATTGCATCATATTTATGTAGCAATAAACAAATATGCATATAATTTTCCTCAGTATGGATACTTTTGTCCATGTGTGTATATTATTTTATGTAATGCTCTCAATTGGTATTTCAAAAATAGTAGTAGTTCTGTTTGGAAAAGTTGGACAGCTCTGGTGTTGTGTTTTAAGCCTAAGAAACAAAATGTTTATATTTTATACCGCTACTGTCTATAAGTAAGCCACAAAGGATGACTCATGGCCTATCTATAGTTCCAGTGCATGCCCTGAACAGAATCCTAGATAACAGAAACATCACTTTCCAAGAAATTGGCTAATGCCACGGGTAGTGGCAACCCCACTACAAATAAATAAGCTCACCGCACGAGAACAATTTTGTGACACATGCTAAGAAAACACACATGTAAATATGTGAACAGTTCCAGTGTGTGCTATGGCAGCACTAATGTATATAGTTGAGCTTAATACACTAGATAGTGCCACCAATATCTTGTACAAGACGGCTGGACCATTACGCAACGATTGCGAGTTGAAATAGAGGGCTAGCAGCCGGCAGGCAGTCTTAACTGGCTCCTCACCTCGTATGGTCCACTGCACAGGCTACTGTTGGTGCGAGTAATCTCCAACCTCAAATTTATCTTTTACTAACACAACAGTCCGTCCAGACCTCACCATTCCTCTCCTGCATCCCTCCATCCGTTGAGGTCTAGATTCGATGGTGTGACGTTCCCAGATGGTGCTCAAGCTCAGTAGATCTCTGCTAGCGTGTCTTGCACCATCAAGCAGGAGCCCCACCGGTGCTAGTTAGTCCTCTAGACACCCTTGCGGGCTGGTATGTGGGATTCAGGTTGATCCCTCACAGCCACTTCACACAAGAAAGCACTCAGGAGAAAGCATGAAATGCCATATCCAACTGAAGGGTACTCGTCTTACTCATCTGTAGTACAACATGCAACCACGGACAACAACAGGTCCACAACAGTGGTGAGCCAGATGGAGCTTCACAGGAGGCAACCACCGCACAGCTAGAAGTAGTACGTGCCATCACTACTCCACTACCAGCTTTCTGCAAGGAAGATCCAGCAACCTGGTTTCTACAAACAGAGGCAATTTTCAAAGCAAACATCGATGCTCAATGCAATCACTTCCATAGAATTGTAGAACAGCTCCCTCAAGAGACAATAGTACAAGTTGCAGACCTGGTAACCAGTCCAGGAGAACAACTCTATCAAGCTCTCAAGCAGCACCTGCTCGAGATATATGCCCCAACAAACCAACAAACTACAATAACTACTTGAGGATATGCAGTCAGGTGACCAGAAACCTTCCCAGCTGCTAAGAATCATGCAACATTAGGCCAGCACTATTACACAGGAGGAACTACTGCACCTACTATCGCAACGCAAACTCCCAAAGAAGACTCAAACCATATTGGCAGCACGGGACGATACACCCCTCGACAAGTTGGCCTGGATTGCAGACAGATCCATGGAACACTACACAAGAAGCCTCACAGAAGTACAACAAGAAACACCTTCTGAGTGGCAAGCTCAGATTGAGGCCTTAACCAACAGACTAAAGACTCTTGAAGGAAAAAACCCAAAACAACCACCTAAAACTTGACGAAACATCCACAGACAACCCATCAACATCTGCTGGTACCACAGGTGCTGGACCTCAAATGCCCAGAATTGTACACCACCCTGCCAGCACGCAAACAGCAGGCAACAGGAAAACAGTACAGCACAGTAAGTATGGAGGGACCAGCTGTGAACACCTATACAATCTGCCCCTTCATCCACTGCTAACAGAACCAAATTCCATTCCTGGTGGACACGGGAGCAGGTGTCTCAATCCTATCTAACAGGATCACCCTGCGATCATGGTGCATAGAATACCATGTCTATGCAGTGAACAGATCCCCAATGCACATATACAGCATCCAAAAGGCAATATTGCACCTGAACATAAAGATACACACCTGGGAGTTCCTAATCGCCAACGTTCTGAAAGCTATCGTAGGGGCTGACTTTCTCACATACTTCAGCCTACCTGTAGACCTTCACTCCAAGTGCCTACGCGACAACATGGGCCATAGAATCCCGGGGCAAGTTTACAGTATAGTCCACCAGATATCCTCTATCCCACCACAAATACCGTTCTGACACTTGCTGGAAGAATACTGTAAATGTTCTTTAACGACGCTGTCAATTGCCAGGATCACATCAGTGTCGGTGGTGTATCAAACTTTTATCCTACAGGAGTTCTTTTACATGCCAGTAAATCTACTGGCATGGAGCTGTCGTTTTTAAGCACATTTAAAAACCGTCGGTCTGGGCTGGATTTGAACCCGCAACCTTGGGATCAGTAGGCCAGCGTCTAACCAACTGAGCTACCCAGACTACGTGGAAGAATACCGTAAAATCACCCAACCAACCCCAGAAAAACTATACAAAGACACCGGAATTTACCATTACATCGAAACTACAGGAGCACCAGTAACAGCAAAAGCAAGGCGTCTACACCTAGCTGTGTACCTTGCGGCCAAAGAGGAATTCACTAGACTCCACATCATCTGACCTTCAAAATCACCAATGGGCATCACTCCTCCATATTAAGAAACTAGATGGATCCATGCAACCCTGTGGAGATTATAGACAACTCGATAAGAAAACATTGCCCAATCGGTGTACAGTCCCACACATACAAGACTTCAATACTCTCCTCCAGTGACCTCCATCTTCTCCACCTTGGACATCCAGAGGGCCTCCCACCACATACCTCTAGTCCCAGAGGACGTGCCCAAAACAGCCATCATCACCCCGTTCAGCCTCTTCAAGCATACATGCATGAGCTTCAGCCTTCAGAATGCCATGCAAACATACCAACGGTTCATGGACCATCTCCTACAGGACCTGCCATTCACCTTCTGCTACCTAGATAATGTTTTGGTGGCATCCTAGACACTACAGCAACACAAGGAACACCTACAGACAGTCCTCCAGAAATTTGTGGAGTATGGCCTCCACCTTAATATTGCCAAATTCGTCCTTGGACAACCAGAAGTACAGTTCCTGGAACACCTGGTATCCTGCCAAGGTGTCCGACCACTCCCAACTAAGGTCAAGGCCATCACTGAGTTCCCATCACCAAAGAACATTATGGAAATACGCTGGTTTGCCGGAATGGTCAACTTCTACCATGGACACATCCCACAGACAGCCACTATCCAACAGCCCTTTCTTTTTTGTAGTGTTTAATGCCCGCTTTTACTACCACAGCACCATAGGTGGTGACACTAATGATACAAGGAATGAAGATGGAGCACCGGTGGAATGAGATGGCGGGGGAAACCCGCCCCAGCGCTGCTAAGTCTACCACGAATACATGTGGCTGCCTGGGATTGAACATGGGCCGCTTTGGTGAGAAACGAATGGTCTAACCACTGGGCTATGGCGCAGCCATCCAACAGCCCTGGGATGCCTTACTCCATAACAGGAAAAAAAAAAAAAAAAAAAAAAAAAAGACAAAATACCTATACAATGGACAGAGGCGCTCAGCAACGCCTTCAACAACACCAAGCAAATGCAGCTCTGCTGGCGCACCCATCAGGAAATGCGCTGTTATACCTATCTATGGACGCTAGTGACACCGGCATTGGTGTCATCTTGCAGCAGTAGCACGGGGAAGTCTACAGCCTCTAAGATTCATCTCCAAGACAATCAGCCTCAGAGAACTTATTCCATCTTCGACCATGAACTGCTAGCTATCTACGAGGCCATCAAGCACTTCCACGACCAGGTAGAAGGAAGACACTTTACCATCCTTACCGATCACAAAGCACTTACACCATTATGCAGAACCCTAAGAACACCACACCCAGAAGTGTCTGCCAGCTAGAGTTCATAGCACAGTTCACTACCGACATCCAGGACTGCGAGGGAGGCAAAAATATGGTAGTGGATGCCCTGTCACCCATAGACACCCAAGTGTACTGCAGCCAAATTCCTAGCCCAAGTGCAGGTTGCAGACACGGAATTGGCAATGTACAGCTCCACACATGAAAACATACACCAGATCCCTAAACCAGACACCAGCTTTGTCCTCTCCTGCTACACTAGCACAAGTAGCAACAACCCTTTGTCTCCAGCAAATACATAATGGTGATCTTTCAGAAACTGCATGGCATGAGCCATCCAGGGATCTGTGTGACATGCAAGCTTATCACCACCAGATATGTTTGGCCATCCATGAGAGTCAATATAAAAAAATGGGCTAGAACCTGCCACTAGTGCCAAATAGCCAAAGTATACCGCTACAATCTTTTCCCCCAGCAGCAAAATTCGAACAAGTGCAATGGATATCATCATTCCCCTACATCCTTCAAACGGGCACACCTTCTGCTTAACCATTATTGACCGGACAACCAGTTGGCCAGAATGCAATCCCCTCAAGCAAACCAATGCTCCCATCATAGCCAACAAATTCATCTACCACTGGGTAAGCCAGTATGGCATGCCAGCCAGACTAACCACAGACCAGGGACATCAATTTGAGGCTGAGCTATTTAACAGACTCGCCAAACTGCTGAGCATGGATAAATACCACACAAACATGTGCCATCCCCAAGCAAACGGGAATATAGAATGATGGCACCAACGCTTGGAAGCAGCACTAAGAACGGTATCCAATCCAGCCAGATGGGCTGACAGCCTACCTATAATCCTCTTTGGACTACCCACAGCAGTCAGCGATTCTGACAATCGGTGCACTGCAGAACGGCTGTTCCAGCAACCCATCTGCCTGGCCATGGACATCCTCGTCCCCACAACATTGAACCAGGAAACCTTCACAAGGGAAACCCAGGCCCAACTAGAGTGTAGATGGAGCTACCTCCTGTCATGCCTCCAGACCACTACACACATATCTGCAAGAGGAGACAGGCAGATACAAACTCACCCCACCATACTGTGGACCCTTTTCAATAGCTCATGATGGAAAGACAGTAGAGGTCGGCTTCAAAGATGGCAGCACGGCAAAAATATCCATAGACCAATGCAAAGCAGCACACACACCTGAACGGCAAATCGCCAACGACAGCACACAGCGCTATGACAGATGGCACATCAACTACATGCTCATCAGCTTTCACTAGCGTTCCCTAGATGGCACAGCATCAGCCATGCCTATGAAAAACTCGATACAGAGATGACATTTGGTAATGAATAAACGACTACATTTTTACTTTCTCTACTACATACAGTAAGTAGGGGAAGTATTGTATTGGACCCAAAAATTCAATATCTGGATTTCATCAGGAATATATGTTTTGAGGCCCCCTGAATCCAAAAAAAATCTGATATGCTGTACTCACATGACTCTCTCCACTCTTGTACTAACTATTCTTACAAACTCTTATTCTTCTACCTTCATGTTAATCAAGACAAACATTTGCAGAAATGATCAAGGGGAATATCGAAATACAGTAAGCTTTGAGTGATGGTTGAATCTTTTAAAGTGGTTGCTATATGAAGACTTTAAAATTTCATTCTCTTTGCATGGCCAAGATCCATTTGAGAAAAATATAAGTATTGCAAAACTGACACAAAATAACAAGAAATGTCTTCGAAATGGTCCACTGCAAAAAAAAAAAAAAATTCATTTGGACATAAATTGTGTGTTTTAATGAGATCTACATTTTTTGTACAGTAAGATTTGATCTATCTCTTACAGTTTAGTTATGCGAAAGTCATCAAGAGTAAATAGGACTACATGGGCCATAGCCAGAAAATTCAAAATAAAATTTCGTTTGCCATACAAATATCTTAAAGATCATTTTAATCAAAATCATTAGCCTATTTTCGACAAAATCAAATTTTTTGAAAAATTATCCATGTAAAGGGTAGTTTAGGGTGGAGGAATTTTCTTCAAAATCTTCTGTCGCACCCTTAAAAGATATTAAACCCACTTTGGTTTTTAACCCACTTTTCATTTTTGAGTTACAATGTTCACAGACAGACACACACACATGCGCATGCGTGGATCTTTTGGATCTTTTTTGCTTTTTTGGATGCTTTTTACTTTCTCTACTATGTATAGTAAGTGTTGTAATTATTTATTTATGCCAACAAACTGGTTTGAGAATTCAATGTCATTCTGGCAAGTTGTCAGAGTAGCTTAATGGTTAAGGAGCTGCCTAGTAAGCAGAGGGTCTGTGGTTCAAATCCCAGCTGTGGTATTGAATTTTTAAGTTCCAGTTCTACCTCTCAAAGGTAAGTATTGTATTCGACCCAAAAATTCTATGTCGAGATTTCATCGGAAATATGTTTTGAGGTCCCCTGAATCCAAAAAAGACTGCTATAGAAATAGGTCTGTGTGGTGTCTTGCTGACGTCACCAAACGAAATCTGCTATGCACATTGGTCAATGAACGACCTTCTTCCCACCTTCATTTAACCAGAAAGATACAGAATTTCTTTTATACTCAATGCTATAAAAGTGAATGTTACACGTTGATTGTGAGAATGGATGGATGGATGAATGGAGTTTAGGGGCCCGTCGACAACTAGGTCATTTGGGCCCTAGGTCAGAAAATAAAAAATCTAAAACTCGCCTAAAAACTGCCTAAAATGTGAAGTTTAAAATGGCAACTAAAAACGCAGACAGATAAAAACACCAAACGGCACATGAGTGCGCTAAGTTAAAACTTGGTAAAACCATTCATTAAAATGTGTAAAAGATCGAAGCTAAAACACATTAAAACTAAGCACTTAAAACACTAAAACGTAAGACACAAAAACCTATGTTAAAACGCTAAAAAAATTTCACACACTAAAAACACGTTATACTTGCTTTGCGAACCCAATTTGTGCAACGAACCGCAGCGCCTTACAGGCAGACACAGGGTCGTCACCCAAAATTGAGGCAAGCGTACACCCCAGGCCAACCGACTGGCGCTCACGAGCGTATTGCGGACAGTCTATAAGGTGATTGTGAGAATGAAGTTGAATTGTCACAACTGTCACTATCTTCAGTTTCTTCTACTGCATTTATGTCTAGTTGTTTCTGGAATAACAACAAAACCCCATAGAATTTGTTTCTAACAAATTAATGAGATGGCTGGTTGTAATTTCTTCTGAACTTATTATTCCCAAAGAAAAACCACATTCTTGAAAATGACGCAACACGAACTCTAGCACAGGCTTCATGTTTCAACTTTTAAAGAAACACAAGGCAACTGGTAATATCACTTACATATATCCACGGCAAGCAGAGAGCACAAGCTCTTCTTATATGTTATGCACGTGCGGGAGACAACTGCCATTCAGCAGGGTTGTCCAGTCTGTTTTCTACAGTGCTATGTTACATTTCCCAACCCCAGGAAACTCATCTCCTCTGTGAATGGTAGTAAACAAAGGTGTTAATTGTCTCCTACAGCACCAGAAGTTAATACAGACTGACTTCTCCGTTGAGAAACGAAAGCTGCTGTTTTTTAATTCTATTCACAAAGATTGTCTAAACATTGTTGCACTGAGATGTACTACAGATGGCCAAGTCTTCTGTGAACAGGCATGATGAAACCCCTGGAGGAACACATTTCCAAATCGAATTAATTGCTATAGCAAACCGTGTAATACTTAGTACCGATTCCTGAGGTACCCTGTTCTCCTGAACTAAGAAGTTTGAAAAAACTGATCTATCTTTACTATGAAAACACAGTCCTTAATAAACTCCTGAATGAACAGTGGTAGGTGTTCACATATAATCCAGGTGTGCAAGGAATGTAACATCCCTGCTCATCGACACATATAAGCCTTCTTGAGGTCGAAAAATATTCCAATGGTTTGACAGTTGATGAACCCGTTCATGACCTGTGTCAATATCGATACAAGATGGTCCACATGAATGGCATCACTGTAAACTACACCGCATGTTTGTCAGCAGGTTGGGAGTTTCCAGCCACCACACCAGCCATACACTGATCCTGCATTCCATCACCTTGCAAACTAAACTGAAGGAAATACGATGGTAGCTGGAGGGTAAATGATGGTCCTTTCCTGCTTTCAAAATGAATATGATGGTGGCCTCCTGCCATGTTTCTAGGAAAGTAGTGTCAACCTAAACAGGATTATAGACTGAGTTGGAAAGCCCTTCCTTCAGGAGATAGTTGTTGCAACATTTGTACATGCAAACTGTCTGGTCCTGGTGCTGAAAGTAACAAAGATAAAAGAGCATGTTCTAATTCTTCCATGGTGAAACGGTAACTTTAATCTTCAAGGTTTTAAAAATAAAATGTGAAACCTTGAGATTCCACCTGAATCTTAATTGGGAGGAATTCAGGAGGGTAGTTAACTGAACTTGAGTGAAAGCACTGCCAAAGGTGTTAGCCACATCAAATGAATCGACAACAGCTCCTGAAGCTATTTAAAGGCTGGAGATTGGCATGTGGTTTGTTTTTCCAGCCTTATACCATTACATAACCCTACAACCAAAGAAGGTGTATGTCAAATAAAGCTACAAACTTGTCTTGAGGTCTTTTTGCTATCCTTAGTTACTTGTCAAGACTTAGCATGTATTTTCTTGTATTGAATAAGGCTATCCAGTGTAGGGTGATGCTGAAAAACCCTAAGAGCATGCTTTAAAGCACAAATGGCATTACGCCATTCATCCGTTCACCAAGGGATAGAAAATTGATGGGGTTAGGCAGTTGAGTGGGGAATTGATTGCTCAACAGCAGAAAGAGTCATCTACGTGAGATGTTGTCTAAAACATTCACAAAGTTGTTTTCATAATTAAATGCCACCAACTGGTAGTAAAGGTTCTAGTTGGCATGATCCAAGTACCCTCTAGGCATACGTGTAGAACATATATCTTGTGTTAAAAGACTAATAAGATGGAAAGTGGTCACTACAGTGTAAATCGAAGATAACATTCCACTATAAAGAAACTGCTAATTGTGATGAAGAAACTGCTGAATCAAAACATGAAAAACTATTGAAGGAGTCAGAAAGAAATGTAGGCTCTCCCGTGTTCAGGAGAGCTGGTTATGATTGTCCATTAACTCCACGATTAGTTTGCCTCACGAAAAAGCTGGAGTTGAGCCCCTAAGTTGGTGATGGGCACTGATATCTTCTATCAACAAGAAGAGGTGTTGGTAATTGGGGAAACTGTATCTTCCAAATCAGTGGGCGAGAAGTCATCAGACGGAGCCAGCTAAATGCTGCAAATGTTGGCAGTGCAATCCTTATGACAACTGACTAGATGTCAGACTGTAAAGGCACAGATTCCATAAATGTATCATCTTTGATGAGCATCATGATGGCCCCAGGCACAGGAATACACTCTTCTGGTGTAAGATCGCATTGACTGGGTTGTACCATCTGATTTGAAAGCAGTATTGTGGATGGAGCTTAGTCTCTTGGAAAAATGCAATCAAAGGCTCATTCTTACTGAGCCAAAGTTCAAGCTCTGGTCAGGTGCTCTAATTCCATGTACGTTCCATTGTAGAATAGCCGTAATTTCAATTATGGGATAAATTCTCAAATTTAACTCTCCATTATGTTGAGGACAGTGATGGTCGAATCAATTCACCATTTTTATTTGGTGTTGGTCTAACACCTTTCATTGTAGGTTTCTCCAGCCTCTTTTGCACTGGTGTTCTGGCAGTATGGGCAGAATCCTCCTGCTCCATCTCCTTTACAGCAGAGAACTGTTTTCCAATAGAAAATTTTGGTTCAAGAACCTCAAACTAATTGAAAATGGAGATGGATGAAGATGAACATCACCAATCCAAGTCCAACCCAGAAGATTCCTCAGAAGAGCATCTCCAAGGAGATGTTTGTGGATCCTTTTTGCCTTTGAAGCACTGGGAGGAGAGTTATCGCTTACTTTCAGGGTCGATTCTATTATAGCTGGTCTTGAACTTTACCGGTCATGCATCACATGTTACAGGCTTACCAGTCTTATTTACTGAGGTTGACGTGGATTTAGGCTTCCAAGGACACCTCTCTAACCCAGATCTCTTAGATTGTCCTTTCCGGAGACATTCTCTGGAACTTCATGGATGTTCATCACTGCAGTTTACACAACTTGGGATAAATGGCCGAACTTCAAAGTCTTTATACCCTGCCTTGATCCTTTGGAGGAGACCCACCCAATCAAAGGTAAGGAACAGGGTACTAGTGTGCACAAATTCAACTTTATCTTCCTGAAACACCTTGCTCTTCAAAGATTTTCTTGAATTTCCCCTAATGCACAAGGATTTCAAGATCCTGTGCATCTCAACACATACAGAATAACTGGCTAACATATGTGCTTCAAGTATTCTTGCTGGCTGAGATGCTGAATGCGCTTCAACCAGGAGCGTGCCATAGCAAATTCTACTGTATGATTTGACTGAGCCAGCTACTTTATCAAGATCCTTCTGGATGATGAATGGATTCACAGACATAAATCTTTTGCCACCCTTTGTTCTATTAATCACCAATTAGTGAGGACCATAAGACTCACCTACTTCTTTTACAATAATCTTAGGTGTTCTATTTGTTTTTTTTTTTAATTAGCATCATGGCACTTAAATCCTCCACCATAGCAAATTTCTCCAATGGTATGCTCACATCCTGGGTGTCAACCCAGCTTAGGTGAGAGTCCTGGCATGGACATTACTCACCTTGAAGCCTCACCTCCCAGTATTACGACAGAGGTCCCAACCACCTTCATGCCATGGCCCCTCCCTCAGACTGACCTTTATTAACAGATATGAACACAGTTCGACATGATAACCAGGAGCTGGAAATTACACTTTACCTACTCACCCACTGCAACTTTCCATTCTCCGGCCCGTGCAATGGTATCGCTTAGACTCTGTACAGGTAGGTGTTTGGTGGCTTGGGACCCCAGGATTGCCAATCCCATACCTACCACTGTAGTCCCTTGGAGGGAAAAATTTGTTCTTAGCAACTTTGCATATGGGATTAGTGTAATTTCCTTGCAGCTTGAATTTTCAACCTTTTGGGCCTATGTTATTCCTCAGTGTTGCAACAGACTATTACAGCACATTATTAATAACTCCAAAACCATGAAAGATGCAACAAAACTTTCTTTCTCCTATTCATTCCCATACAATCTTAAAAGGAAGGTATTCAATTTCTGCTACCCTTTATAATACTTACTTTTTAATTAAGGAACAAAACAAGCAAATGATAGGTGTCCTGCCTATGGAATGTGAAAGCTACAATCACATAAAACTTACCACTGCGTGAATTTGATATCAAATTGAACTTTTCTAACTGCTCTTTCTGAAGACGATACCTCTCCAGTGCTAAACTCTCAAGACTCAATGCACGTGCCCTTTCCAGGTCCTCCTGGAACTGCCTGTCGTAATCTGAAGCAGGAACTGCTCCAGTTTTATCTGATCTTGCCATACTGCATTAACTGTAACCACAACAGAATACTATTACCAAATATGACTACTAATGTTCAGTATATTTGTCCTTCTGTGTTGGTTAGTTTGTCCCTCCAATTCACACTATATGCACACTGGAAACTTGGAGCATCTTCTGCTAACTGCAATGATTTGTAATAGATTCTGAGGTTACACTGTTCAAAACTTGGAATGTTATGATCAGCACACACATGAATATATTCTAACTTAACTGGTATATATTACCAAAGAGTTCAGATATCCACACAGATTAAGGCATTACACAGATCAAGATGTTATTTAAAAGTACCTGAAAAAGCTATATGCTTCAGTATGGCAGAGTACAGGACACTAAATTGTTCAAGTTGGATGTTTGAGAATGAAGATGATGTGAAATATTAATTTTTTTTGTAATAACAGTTAGCCTATTGTATTGTAAGAGTAGCTTACAATTAACAACGTAACCCACTAAACACTCAGTATCCGGCACCTTTATTCAAAAGCACCAATTTTATCACACAACTGCATCCCAAAACCATTATTAAGTCATAAAAACTGAAACCATTTATATGAATTCAAGGTTTAATGTAGAAATAACAGTACAAACTATGTGTAATATTACACATAGGTATGCAGCAAATATCATATGTCAAGATGCTAAAGAACGTTAGTTTGATTCTTTTATTTGTGAGATCCCACAGCGAGCAGAAGTCTAAGATAATGAGCACTTCATATAACAAACAATTTGTACCAGTCATATACTTTATTTTGCTCTGTTTTCGTTCACAGAAAAACCATCAGCAATCATTCAAATTAGAAATACCAGGACAAAATGGAAGGAAACAATGAGGGAGAGAGGCTGGCAAGGACAATTTTAGGTTAGTGTTGAAGAACACCTCTGCTCATACTTCACAGACTTGCAGAATTAATAACAATGTAATTTGGAAGGATATATTAGCACAGAAGTGTTAAAATGTCCAGCTCTTTGCATGACATTACTTGTAACTACTGATAGCTAATGAGATGTTGAAATATAAAATAGATCTGTTGGGACCACAAGAGATACGATGGCAAGGCATAGAGAGGTTAGCTAAATCTGAGTATTCAATGATATATACTGGGTCAAAGGAAAGAACAGGACAATTTGGAATGGGATTTATGATATCCAAGAAAATCAGGAAAGCTATGATGGAATATGTAACTATTAATAACCAAATATGTAAAATTAGAATTAAAGGAAAATTTAGAAACAGAACTACAATATCAGTAAATGCACGAACAGAAGATAGGGATGAAATACAAAAGGAAAGGTTTTATGACAAATTGGAGGGAATATGCAATAGAATAGGCAGATACAATGTGATAATTCTTGGTGATTTCAATGCTAAAATACGAAGGAATGAGGTGCAGAGAGAAGTGGCTGGTCCATTCACTCTGCATGAATACTACAACAAGAACAAGAACAATAGCAGCAACAACAACAACAACAATAATAATAATAGCAATAATAATAGCAATAATAATAGCAATAATAGCAATAATAGCAATAATAATAATAATAATAATAATAATAATAATAATAATAATAATAATAATAATAATAATAATAATAATAATAATAATAATAATAATAATAATAATAATAATAATAATAATAATTAGGGCTAGGAAGTTCATGCATTTGCATGTTTTTTCATTATGTGCACGAATTATGGAATTTTCAGTTATTTGGACATGATTTTATGCTGCATATAACTTCATATTTTCTTGATTTTGATAAATGCATATTATTTCAATATTATAGTCCTTATATTGCATATTTTAATGATTTTCATGGTTTTTTATTATTTTTTTCCATCTGTAAAATATTTTTCATATTGGTAGTACTGCACAGGATGATGCAACTCACGAAGATCTATATTAGATATTTTTATGATTTTTATGGTTTTTTATTATTTTTTTCCATCTGTATAATATTTTTCATATTGGTAGTATTGCACATAATGGTGCAACTCGCGAGGTGGCGAGACCTAATGCTGAGCCATGTTGTCATGCAGTGAATCCCCCGTTCCCATCCTTTCATTATATGTATGTACATAGAGAATAATCAGTGCGTTATCTAAGAGGTTTATATTAACAAAGACAAAGTGCAGGTCAATATTTTGAGCAGCACAATTATAGCAATGCTTACCTGTCCACCAGTAGTTGTGTCGTGGTCTTCAAACATTACAGTGTTGTGAACTGGTTCCCACCAAATTAAATTAGGCGTATAAAATGTTAAAAAGCTCTTCAAATGCCAAAAATAAAACCAACTTATTTACAGAAAGAGTTTTCGGGTGATTTAATATCTACAGATAATAGGGTACTGTTTTGTGGAGCACGTGAGAAAAATGTAGGGAGTGAGAAGAGATTTCAGTTCAACACACAAACACAATAAAACATATGGAGAATTTAATCAGAAAACTCGCAAAGAACATGTTCAAAAACAGCTAGTAGAGTGTTTAGGAAGTAGGGTTACTGAATTTTCCTATGACTTGTGCCAAGCATTTATAGTTGTTGATATTCCCTTGTTCAAAATTAATAATCCGACATTTAAAAACTTTCTTGCCAAGTACACTCGACAACTGTGCCTGAAGAAAGTACACTGCATAAGACTTATGTACGACATTGTTGCAATAACGTATTGCCAAATATACAAAGTGAATTAGCAGATCAGTTTGTGTGGTTGTCTGCTGATGAAACCCCTGATTCTGAATGCTGTTCTATTGCTAACATAATCGTGGGGCTTTAAATAATGAACAGAATACTACATCTTATCTTCTTAATGTGTGTGAATTGTTGGCCACTGACAATGTATCTGTGACCCAGTTTGTGATAGACTCTTTGAAATTACTATGGCCATGTGGAATCAAATACAACCAGTTACTTTTATTTGTTACTGATGCAGGTCCTTATATGGTAAAATCAGGACACACTCGGAAAGGTATTTTTCCTAACTTAATTCATATAACTTGTTTGGCACATGCTCTTCATTGCATTTCTGAGACAATATGTGATTCTTTCCCATTGGTAGATAGATTTGTGTCCAGTACAAAGAGAATTTTTGTTAAATCTCTTCCTCCTGCGCCAGTGTTAACTCGATGGGGAACATAGGTCAATGTAGTTTTATATTATGCTGAGCAAATAGAAACAGTCGAAGAGATTGTTAATTCATTGAACTCGAAAGATGCTTCATCAATAGAAACTGTGCAAAATATTCTGTCAGGCACTGCATTAAAAGAGGATGTTAGTTTCGTATCTGGCCCTTTTTCTTACTTACCAACAGCCATAATGGCATTGGAAGGTTTAGGATCTCCTTTAAGTGAATCAATAACTATCTTTGAAAAAACAACATGTGATCTAAGTTTGGTTCCTGGTAACATAGGACAAAAAGTGAAAAAGAAAGTGAATTATGTAATTTCAAAAAATTCTGGTTATAAACAGACTGCGATATTTGAGACATCCTTGAAAGAAAACCATCTGTCACAGCAAGAGACTTGACTCTCTCTGTGAAGCAGCTAACTTTAAATATACCCCGATAACATCTTGTGACGTGGAGAGAAGTTTTACATGTTACAAAAGTGTTTTGCGAGACAACCGATGATGTTTTACAGTTGAAAATTTGTGCAAAGTGTTGGTTGTGAACTGCAATTTAACAGTTAATAGTAGCAGCGGGACCACTTCTGCTTCAACCTCTTAAGGAATAAGGTAACTATTATTTATACTAACTCGTCTTGTCTACTGCAAAGGGACATTAATTGCTTTAATTAAATAGTGCATATTTCTTGGCATATTTTCAAGTTTTTAAGAGCATATTTGCATGCATATTTCAGTGTTTTTTAGGGCATGAACTTCCTAGCCCTAATCATCATCACCATCACCATCATCATCATCATCATCATCATCATCATCATCATCATCATCATAATTGGGACATGTTAGTCCAATTTGCAGCTAGGAACAAGATGTGCATTAAAAGTACAGCATTTCCTCATAAGCAAATCCATTTAGATACCTAGAACATCTCAGGTAGATTAGAAGTGAACCAAATTGATGTTTTGGTGACAACACAACATTTCTCATCAGTGACTGATGTAAGAGCATGTAGAGGCCCAAATTGTGACTCAGATCACTGTCTAGTAAAAGCAAAAGTTAGAGAGTGAACTGCTAATCTACAAAGAATACCTAAAACAAATAGGATAGTTGGAATATAAGTGAATTAAAGGAGAATCTGAAAGAAGTGGAAAGATACTAAGATACTTTAAGAGATAGGATAGAAGAATTAAATTGTAAGAGAACTGATAATGTGGATGAAGAATGGAGGGCCATAGAGGACTTAGTAGTAGAAACAACTAGGGAAATCACTGGTGAAAAGGAAAAACCAAGGAATGCAGATTGGTATGATGATGAATATGCGAATGCACTAAAGGAGAAAAATAAAGCTAAGGAAAGAGTGATGCAAAGAGAAACTAGAGCAAATTGTGAGAAATACCAAAAATTGAGAAGGGAAGCAAACAATATAATTAAGAGAAAGAAGAGAAGGTGGATACAAAATCAAATGGAAGAAATAGGGAATTGAACAATGAAACTAACCCTAGCGCAACAGCCTGACCGCTGCATCCCTCAAATCTGTCCAATACAGGCACCACCCAGAAAATTTGATAGAGTAGTAGATCAAATGAAGAGAGGGTTTCAGCCCAGAGTTAATAGATGCAGAAGTAAGGGCAGGAAATTTGTAGGAGAAGAGAGGAAAGTAGTAGAATGATGGGTAGAATATTTGAGAGTTGTTAAATGATATACATGAAGAGAACAGAGAAGAATGACAGGAAGAGAGAATGAGAGTAGATATAGGATAGAAGAAACAAATATTATTGACCCACCCGCATTAGAGGAAATTGGAGAAATTGTTGAAAGATTGAAGAACAATAAAGCACGAGGAGAGCATAACATAACGCCGGAATTGTTGAAGTATGGTAGGGAGCCCATAAAACAAGCACTATATAGTACAGTATGTACGCTACAAAACTTGGCCTGCATGGGTCAGGTCCGTCTGCCGGTCACGCACTGCACGACTTGGCTGACAGTTACACAGTCCGCTTGCCAGTCACACACGCGTGGATGTCAAATCAAATTACATTAACAATTACCAGAATAAACACAAAACATGCTTTATTATAGCTGTTGGACATGCCTTCCATCTGCATCAATACATCAATGGCATCATTTGAGGAAATTTTCATTAATTCGTGTTAGTTCAGCTTCCAAAATAACATTAATTTCTGTCCTGATATTTTGTTTTAATTCTTCTAATATGTGGAGATTAGTTTTGTATACTTTATTTTTCAAGTTGCCCCATAAATAAAAATTGCATGCTGTAAGATCAGGGGCCCGAGTGGGTCATAAACCTTGATTAATGATTCTTCCTCAAAAATTTCCTCAATAAACCGTAATGAGTCACCAGCCATATGTGTGGTGGCAATATCCAGACCAACATTCAATGTCTGTCAGCTGTTCAAAACATGGTGACCATTATATTATTTATCTTTCTGCATTTATGGTACACTCATAAAAAACAGGCCTTATCATTCTGTATCCTTTATTGTGCACCATACCCCAATTTTTTTATCATGCAAGGGAGTTTCATGAACAAAACTGGGTTTGTCTGGTGCATAATATCAGTTGTGTTGTGATGACACATTACCATGTAAACAGAAGCATGCTTTGTCACTGAACAGTATTAATTGTGGATCGATTGTTCCATCATTAATATTCCTCAAAATCCAGTTGCAGAAATTTACCCGACTCTGGTGATCACGTGGTAGCAATTCCTGGACAACAGTAACCTTGAATGGTTTAAAGGGGGAACGAAACACAAAAATGAATATTTCATTCGCCATATTAGTTGATTTGTTGTCGAGAATAAATATCAACGCAGGCATTATTACCATCCCAAGGTGAATGGTTCTCATGTTTATTGCCTGTTGACGATTTGAAGTATGAGGTCATTTGCTCACTGAACTCAGACAAGATGTGGTGTTTTAAATTACTCACCAGCTCATGCTTTAATACATGCTAGGCGATAAACAGCAGTTCAACATCTGTTTTGAAAATGAGTGAATATGGTATCTGTTCTTATCAGTGTGAACCAAAAAAGTGCAATTTTGAAGATTTAAGCCATTCTGATAGTGATTCCGAGAAAGCTAGTGTGAGCAGGGAAAACCATGCTGGTTCCATCCATTGGTGCAACTCTTAAGGAATGTGTATCAATGTGTTGTTCAGACCATAATAATATCTGGTGCTGCCATGTTTCAAATGGTTTAATAGAATGTAGGCCTTGAAAACATTGCCAAACCCAGTGATTTGCAGGACTTAAAATGCTGAAACAACATACAGTTTGATTATTTAGACCTGACACTGCAAAAATATAGAGGAGGAGAAGGTAGTGTAGGGTAGGGGAGAAACGCTGGTAGTATTCTCCTTACCTGCGTTTCTTACCCACATTGTACACACGCTCGCTACTCCTAACCCAAAACCCCTCCCAGAAGATAGTGGACTAGTCCAGCTACTACACATACAGCTAAGCAGGTTCAGGACGAAAAAGTAATTCTGTACTTACCAGATAGCAACAAAGAACTTTATATTAAAGTATTTTTTCCTTCCGGTTTCTTTCCTGATAAATTTTGTTAGTTCCAAGTGGATGAATTACCACAATAACATACTATTTAAAACAGAGCACTGTCCCTTTACTGTAATAAGAAATTGTTTTGACTTCATTTCTACATAAACACAAACCTTGAAAAATAAAAATAGAGATGTCCAAACAACAGTGAAATATTCTGCTGTAGCTTAATTTCCATGTATGGTACAACTTTCTTCTTTTCTTCTTTGTTCCTTGTTACCACTTGTATTAAAATCTGAAGTATCAGGTTTGTAGAAACTTTCATTCAGTTTATTCTGATCTTCCTCATCATTGCTTGTTTTGTAAATATTCTCAAGTTCCAGCAATATGTATCTCCTTATGATATCAGTACCTAGTTCACATTGTGTTTCTGATTTTTTTTATCACTTGAGGCATTTTATGTTTCACAACATGCATTGTTTGTATAGTACTGTGGCAGTCATTTTAGGTCACACCCCGAATTCACCATTTTCTGTTATATTTAATTTTATTATACAATATTTTAAGAACTGTTAAAGAATGAATGTTAAATTATATATATGTTAGGTAAAACAGCTCTCATTTATACTTAAGTATGCTATGGATGAACAGCATGGCAATGTCTGGATATTACAGCTTCTGTGGTTCAAACAAATGATGAACCCAGACTGCTACAAAAATTTTAACTTAATGACGAAAAACAATGGTTAGCAACAGGGATTAAAGTATAGAGAAGAAGAATTAATATGGTTAAAGAATACATGTAATAAGAGAACGAGAGCTTTTCTTCCTAATTTAGTTAAAGAAGACCAATCAATGTACCAAATTGTTATTAATAAAATATTATTGAAGAGAATAAAAATGATCTACGAAAGAAAGTAGTATCATTTCCAAACGACTTCCCTGCACCCACAAGTCTCATCGGATAATAGCCGACTAGGCGAGTTGAGCGAAGGTGGGAGAGAGATTTAATGCGACCGCCGCAGTACTAAACTCAGTAACACCATCATTAACACACCACCATAAAGCACGCTACTATTGAATCTAAAAACCAAAAGAACAACTTATCAAAATGTGTTAAGAGTACAAGCAGCAGTAACCAAGTTGTGAAATTCCACGTGCCTGCTGCACACAGATGGAGTTGGTGATGTTTGATGTGCATTATTTCGTTTGCACAGCAATAGTGGTATCGTGCAGTAAAAAAACAATCTTACCATGCCATTTTAAAAGCCATATCCTTCATTTAGGAAGAAACATGATTTTTGTGCTTCTTTCCTCTTCAAGTTTTATAAGTTTTATTGCTTTCCATGCTGAAGCTTCTGAAATATGTTCTTGTGCAAGGCACCTTAGAATGGTCACCTCAAAAATCTCTAAGCTTTCTCCAATTTCGTCTAATTTTTGTTCCGTAAGCACTCATCTTTTTGCCTTTCTTTTCCTATCACAAATTGTTCGTGTCTCCCTGAATTCATTTACAAGTAAATGAATGGTCTCTCTACTCTGAACATGCATGGCAGGAAATCCAGTTTCAAACTGCCTTACAACTTCCCTACAAAATGATGTAAGCACATACGTTTCATACATAAACACTCTTTGTTGTACTGTATACTGTAATCAATTCATTTTCGAACACTTCAAGCAAAACTAAACACTTCTAAAATTCCTAATGTTACTCACGTGTGAACTGAACTAGAACAACACTTAACACCTACCTCTCTAACAGAAAACTGATGCACATGTGACAACTAGAACGGATGAAGCACACGCATGCAGGGAAATGCAGTGAAGGTCACATGGGCAGTGCACCTGCCGACCAAGTTTTGTAGTACATTACATACTGTATAATTATAATGATTTGAGAGGAGGAAAATACCAATAAATTGGAACACTGTGATAATTTGCCCAATCTTTAAGAAAGGGAATAAATTGGAATGTAATAATTAGAGGTATAACTATTAAATGTAGTGCATAAAATATTATTAACAATAATTAATAAGAGCACTAAGCAAATAACACAGGCAATAATAGGAGAATACCACTGTAGATTTCGACCTAACAGGGGAACCACTGACCAGTTGTTTACCATGAGACAAATCTTGGAAAAGCATTAGGAATACAGAATAGATCTACACGTACTATTCATTGATTTTTCAATAGGCATTTGAGAGTGTTAATAGGAAGAAATTGTAGGAAGCTATAAAGGTAATGGGCATCCCAAATAAATCAGTTAAATTAATAAGGATGACTATGAATAATACAAAAGCTAAAGTCAAAACTGATAAATTAAATAACAGCTTCCAGTTTAATAAAAGAGTAAAACAAGGGATAGATTGTCCACTACATTATTCATATTGGGTTTGCATCATGCCATAGGAGAGGTAGATCAGAGAGGCACTATCTTTAATAAGATGAGTCATACGTGCTTATGCAGATGACACTGCTATCATAGTTAGATCTTGAAATAAAATAATCGAAGGAATGAGAAATTAGAGAAAAATATAGAAAGAATAGGATCGAGAGTTAATGTACAGAAAACAAAATACATGATTATATCAGAAGGGAAAAGGAAACAACAGGATTTGGAAATTGGTCAGAAATATTTCAAGGAACAGAAACATTTTATCTGGGAAATACAACAGACAATGGGACCAAAATGAGCATTACAATAAACGACTGGATACAAGCAGGAAATAAAGCATACTTTACAAACCTAAAATTGTTCTTCATCCGATTACCCTCCCCTTATGTACAACTTACAAGCCAGTGCCTAGGGTCAGACGCCTGTCGGGGAGGAGAGAAACCTATGGACCAGAGTGATGGAAAAGGGTGGTCAGCCAAACACCAGGTATTAGAGTGAGAAAGGGGATGTGAAATGCAGGTGGCAAGATGGATGAATGGAAAGGTGATTATGGAGCAATTGGTAGAATGATTGATGGGGGAAACCAGAGAACCCAGAGAAAAACTGCCCAGACGCCGCTTCGTCCACCACGAATACCACATGCAGGTCCCTGGGATCCAACCCAGGCCACCTAGGTGGTAGACGAGCAGTCTAAGCTAGGGGTGGGAAGGAAGGCACTCAAGGTGTGAATTTGCCATCACTCTCGTCCCCACTACTGTCTTTCAACAGCCACATAGAGCCAGCTAAATCAGTTGTTTCTGGCTATAGTCGCGTGGCAGTGGTGGCTGCATATGCGGCATGGTTTAATCAGGACTGGGAGAACAAGTACTTATTTGTTCATTTCCCTCGCCATAGGCAAAGCCACTCATATTAAAGATCTATTTACATATGAATTTTTGGTGGCCCAAGATGAACTGCAATTGGAATTAACTTTCAAAGCAACACATTATTGCGCAGTTCAGGAAAACTTGGCTTGGATTTGTAGACATCATTGCCAAAAACATTTCCCAAGCTGCATCTTTTTACAAGCAAATTACTGGCCAAGTTTGGTACAACTTATCAATGTGAACAACTGTTTAGCATATTGATATTGAACAAGAGCCTGCTACGGATAAACATTTTCAATGTATTCATCTAGTTTGCAGCCAGACATTGAAACCTAATGTTTAAAAAGAAACCAGCAAGGATACCAACCGTGTAAATTAGGGGAGTATCATTATGACTACGCTATCTAATAAAATGTACATTGTAAACAATTTCAATACACTTTGCATATAAATTACGTTTATTTTTGAGAATCCAGTACAGAAACTTTTAAATGTCTTTAGTGGTATAAGGGAACTGCATAACAGCTATTGTATAACAAAACAAAGGTAACAAACATGTTAATTCTATAGAACTGCTTCGTCTACTTAAAGTTTGGCTAGACTCAGTAATGTGATTAGAGAGCAGTTTCTCATACAGTTGTCTACATCCTTCACTCATATTCTCTAGTGTCATTAACCCTCTTTGTGCTTTCCTAGCTAACTCTTGAGTTCAAAAGTATGCATTTGATCACGTCACAAAAGACGTTTCACCCGAAACCTCAATGGCCACCACTGCAGTATACGCCCCCTCTCTTTTTACCTGCTGCATAGAAGAGAACAGGGAGGGGTGATTGAAGGGGTAAAGCATTTTACACTTCCAGTGTTCATGTTGCCAGCCCTGGTCTAACCACTTGGCCATGGCGTCACTACCTAAAATTGTTAAAAAGTAAAATACTAACCAGGAAAGATAAAATCCTGATACACTGGTAGTCACATATGGAGCAGAAACTGACAATGTCTGACCAAGAGACATTAAGAAAATTTGAACATAGGTAACGATATGTGGCCCTGTAGTAGAACAGAATGCATGGAGAATACGTTACAATGACGAAATTAATCAAGTTATAAAAGGAGAAGACATAGTATGTTTTATAAAAGCATTAAGGCTACAATGGATGCGTCATCTAGAATGAATGGAGATGAATAGAATAACTAAGAGTATTTAAAGCAAGATAGTACTTGGCAAGAAAAAAAAAGGAAGACCCAGAATAAGATGGATTGATGCAGTGATAGACAATTTGAAGATTATGAAGGTGAAAGGAAGGAGAAAAAAAATTAAAGATAGGAAAGCATGGAGTGAGTGAGTGAGTGAGTCAGTGGTGTTTAAGGGTCCTGTCAACAACTAGGTCATTTGGGCTCAAAAGATAAAACTAGGAACTCACAGCCCATTAAAATCCACCGTTAACAGTTTGTAAAAACGAAGTTAAAACAGATAAAAGGTAAAGCAGTTAAAACCAATCATAAAATAGTAACCGTTAAAACATTAAAAACTAAAGGGGTAAAACATTCTAAAAGTTTCAAGCAGGCTACGAAACAAAATACAAGTTAAATTTGCTTGTAAAAGCCAATTTGGGAAACAAACTGCAGCACGGTACTGACCGCAACTGAGTCGTTTCCCAAGACTGATGACAGAGTAAAACCCAGGCCATGGAACTGGCGCTCAAGGGCATATTGCGGACAATCCAGAAGGACATGTGCTACAGAGAGTTGAACAGAGCACGTAGCACAGATAGGTGCCGGTTCACTACGTAGAAGGTGCTCATGAGTTGCTCTTGTGTGGCCTATCCTCAAGTGGGTTAGGATCACCTCTTCCCGCCTGGAATCCCTGCAAGAGCTCTGCCATGGTTGAACAGTGTCTTTGATTGTCCCCAATTGAGTGCCCCTTAACGCTTCCCAGGACTGCTGCCATACAGCAAATGGACGGCGTCAGAAGTAATTTACATGCGGCAGCACGCGGGTTGAAAACTCAGGGAGATAACAGGCAGACTTAGCACCTGCATCTGCCTCCTTGTTCCCGGGAATACCCATATGACCTGGGCACCAGGTAAAAATGAACTGGTATCCGCGAGATTACAACTGAGATGGGAGAGTCTGTATTTTAGGAATTAATGCCGAGTTGCCAATAAATTGTTGCAGCGTCTGGATAGCGCTCAGCGAGTTGCAACAGATAATAAAACGTCCAGGAACTGAACTGGATTTAAAAAGCAAAAAATAATAGATAGCAAACAACTCGGCGATAAAAACTGAACTGTTGCCCGGAAGTCGGTACTTGTGCGCCTCATCGTTGTACACAAAACTACATCCCGTAATACCCCCACCGAGGATCCGTCGGTGAATACCGGAGTGTAATTCCGGTAACGGTTCGTAAGCGCGGTGAAGAGTTGGCGCAACATCGAGGGAGGGGTAGTCACCTTCGCATTGCCCGATAGCTCCAGGTCGAAGCGTGCACGCTGGAGTTGCCAGGGAGGACAGTGCCCAAACGAGTATCGCTCTACGGCAGGCAGGCTCAGAGCACGTGCGGTGAGCAGTTCGCGAAATCGGATACCTCTCGGACGGGATATGGTGGTGTTCAGCAGATAACGGTGGGCGAGGTCTGGACGCAAAACAGGCGGAAAGGGATGACCTGCATGAGCGTACAAACATGCTAGGTAAGAGCAAAGCAAGTAGAAGCGTCGGACAGACAGCGGAGGTTCAGCAGAATCGGCATACAGACAATCGACTCTACTGGTGCGGAAAGCTCCAGTAGCAAGACGGACACCAGTGTGATGGACAGTGTCTAAAAGGCGAAGTTTAGAGGCAGACGCTGCGCCGTAGATAAAACTGCCATAGTCTAGTTTGGACAGCACCAGGGAACGATACAAGCTCAACATGACAGTCCGATCGCCGCCCCAAGATACTCCAGATAAAACTCTGAGAACTCAAAGCGAACGATCGCAGAAAGCACGAAGTTGACGAATGTGACGTTCCCAAGCGAGCTTACTGTCGAGGTGAAGACCCAAAAACTTGAGGTATGAAACAAACGGCAGAGGTGTGTCGCGCAAACGAAGATCTGGAGGAGGGTGTACACCACGAAGTCGATTAAAGTGAATACATTGTGTTTTCGTAGGGGAGAACTGAAAGCCGCTGCGAAGGGCCCAGTCGGCGATAGATCAGTCAGCAGTCCGCTGCAGTAGACGTTCGATGTGCTCAAGACTGGAAGATCGATAATATATTGCAAAGTCGTCAACATACAGTGACATCGGGATTCCGCTACGAACAACACTAGCAATGCCGTTAATGCTAACGGTGAAAAGCGTGACACTGAGAATCGACCCCTAGGGTACACCATTCTCCTGGATCCTCTCGTATCAGAGAAAGGCCCCAATGCGGAAACGAAAGCGGCGTAGATTTAAAAAGTTAAAAGAAATATCGCTAAATGACCGCGTAAACCGTAGTCGTGCAGAGTACGGAGAATCCCATAGCGCCAGGTGGTGTCGTATGCCTTCTCCTGATCAAAAGACACCCACGACATGCTGCTTCAGCAGAAAGGCATTTTGGATATAGGCTTCCATGCGTGTGAGACTGTCGACATTGGATCGATGGCGATGAAAACCGCACTGAACGTTGCTCAGCAGATTATTCGTCTCTAGCCACCACACTTAGCAAGTGTTAAGCATGCGTTCGAAGGTCTTGCAAACGACACTCGTCAGGCAAATAGGGCGGTAGCTAGAGGGAAGTATCCGGTCTTTTCCGGGTCGATGGATAGGGATGACATACCCTCTCGCCAGGAAGACGGGAAACCCTGCTGAAGCCAGATGCGGTTATAGATGCTCAACAGGAAGGACAGAGCCGTAGGTTGAAGATGAAGCAGCATTTGTCGGTGGATGTCATCAGGACCAGGAGAAGAGTCCTTTGCGATGGACAAGGAATGTGCCAGCTCCGCTTCTGTAAAGGGTGTGTTGTACGGTTCACTACAGTCGCTCTTAAAATCGAGAACTATCCGCTCTGCAGATTCCTTGATAGGTACAAAGGCTCTATCGTAGCTATCCGTTTGGCTAGTAATAGCGAAAGAATCGGCAAGGATCTCGACGATGTCCTGCTCGCTGGTGGGAACCCTGTACGGCAAGACCGGGAATAATCGTCCGGCGACACTTGCCGTACATACGTCGAACAGCAGTCCACACCGTTTGCGCCGGGAAAGGGAAGATAGTTTTCCCACAACTTGTGTTTGGCATCACGGACTATAACTCGTGCCCTAGCACGAGCACGCTTAAAAACGACAAAGTTGGCCTCAGTAGGATGTAACGTAAAAACACGCAGAGCACGCTTGCGTGCTTTAATAGCCAAACGACATTCCTCGGATCACCAAGGTACAGGAACGTGACGTGGTGTAGATAACCCTCGAGGAATGGTGGAATCTGCTGCGAGGATAAAATACCTCATTTCGTCAATGGTGGTAAAACCAACGTCGGTGAGGTGAATCAGGGAACGGAATTTCCCCCAGTCAGCCTTGGAAATAATCCAGTGAGGATATCGTGTTGGCACAGAATGGTGGCCGGATAGGTGAATGTTAATGGGGTAATGATCACTGCCAAATAAGCCGGAAAGTACCGACCAATCAAGTAGAGATACTAGTGACGGACTACTAAAAGAAATGTCTAGCGCGGAGTGTGTATCATGGGCAGATGATAGGAAGGTAGGAACACCAGTATTTAACAAAAGTAAGCCTGACATATCGCAAACGTCTGCTACAAGGCGCACACGAGCATCGTCAGTGTCGGAGCCCCAGTGAGTGTGCCTGGCATTCAGATCGCCGAGAAAGAAAAGCGGTGGCGAAATCTGTGCCAAGAGAGCCCGAAGATCGTTCTCGTGCACGACACTGACGGGTGGCAGATAGACATTACAAACAGAGAAACAGAAGCTCTGCAGCTGTACACGGACCGCTACATAAATTGAACACACAACCATTACATTTTTTTTTTTTTTTTTTTTTTTTTTTTACCCAAGCATTAGATAACACAGAAGAAATTGGAAGTATTGATCAGACATGGGGGCGTGGCCGGGTAGCTAACCGGTGTGCGGCGCAATGAACGAGGTTAAAACTACGATGCAGGGGAAATTACGCAATTAATCAGTTCTCCCCATCTCTGGTATTGACGACAGTTTCTTGGGCTATCAGCCAGGTCAAACTTGGGTAACTGCCCAAACTTTCAGTGACTAACTCTGCCACCGTCCTCTGGGGAACTGACGCTAGAGTATTGATGTTTAGGAATAAATATTGCAACATCAATAGTCTAGCGTCAGCTCCCCTGTGGATGGTGGGAGAGTTAGTCGCTGAAAGCTTGGGCAGTTACCCAAATATGACCTGGCCATTAGCCCAAGAAACTATCATCAATAACCAACGCCGGGAAAGTTTCAAATCATTAAATTGAAAGTAGTTGTAACCACCACTTATGCCTGCAGTATATACCTCTATTTAAAGCTCTTGCCTATTATTTGACAAAACATGCCTTCAGATTATACAAATATAAAATATATAATTATAAAAATAACTCTTTTTTGAAGATTTTATGCTTCAAGATTGACTAACGATTTTAGATTAGACTGCGTTCAGCGAGTTCACAAGTAGCCATGGAGGCTGGTGAACATTGAACATGTCAATTGTGATGTACAAAACATTGTCAATAAATATACTGAATGAGCACATAAAAACTCATTATATACAGGAACAAAAAAGAAACAAACAACAGCAAAGGGAATAATGGAAACAATCAAAGCTTACCTGAAATTTGTCAGATAAGAATTGAATTTTGTGTTAAATTTACACTAGGCATTTACAGCCATATTCTACTGTTTAGTTGTAATATAATACTAATAATACTAATAATCATCATAATACTAATCATCATGATGATGATGATAATAATTCAGTTATAATATAATTAGTAATGAATGTCACCTTTTTCTTAGTTGGTTCTATACATATACATTTGAGTAGCTTTCACACTGACATCAGAGATGATTAACAATGATTTGTCACTGAAGAAGCTAGAGATCACTTACAGAGTTACATAAGCTTTCATAGGATGATTTGTCATTTAGATTACCTTATACAGAATAAAATGAGTTAAAAATTACTTACAAAGTTACATAAGCATTAACTCGAATAAAAAGCATGGCAGTGAATAGTAACATAATTTTTGGAAAAATTTAAATTATTTACTGCCTGGTATTATTTATTGCACATACCTCATTATTTGCAAAATAACTAAGCAGTGAATACATATGCGTACTTTCCAACAAGGGTGTAAATTTTAAGGTTTTAAAACAATGGCCTAGAGCAGACGTTCCCAACAGGCCGCATGCTCAGGCGGAAGTAAAAGCCCTCAAGCCCCGATTGTACAGTTGCGGGCAAGAAATGGAGGTGCTACAGTGGCGGAACTACGATTGTGTAAATTAACTTAAACTTTACTGTCAATTACATTACAATGACAGCTGCATTTGCATTTTAATACTGATATCTAATATAATACAAAATAAAATCTTATGGCAGGAAATTCAATTAACGAAATACAAACACTCGTATAAAACTAATAAACTAAATAAATAATGTAATATGACATAGAACTTTCTTCTAGGTACTATGCAATTCAATGAAGTAAACAATACAAATAAAATATTCTTCAAATAAAAGTCTATGAAAACTACTCTTCCTTAGCCATCCGACAATTGCCGTGATTTTTGCAGTTGTCCGTTTTCCACCAGCTGTTCAATATGTGGGACTATTGTTTGCGAGCTACCCAAGTGTTCATCACTTAACTGGCTTCTGTAACGTGACTTTGTACACTTCAGTGATTTGCAAACAAAGGTTGTCCCAAACATGCACTAAGTTCTTCCTGCTAGATTGTGGAGTTTAGGAAATCTTTCGCATTTTACAGAGGTGTAGAAATGGTTTATATTTTGATATTTATCTTTAAACTTAATCATTTTTCAAATCTGTAACTTCCAACTACAGTTCAACAGGATTATCGACGATATCCACTGAAAATGGTGTTGCAAATAACTTATTGTTTCTCAAGTGGTACAATGTCCTTGAATCTAAGTTCGAATTCTTCACGCAATTGTCACAGCCATCATAAGCAGGACACCGCAATACTAATCTGTAGTGTTACACCACCACTGCACTGATATACTGGGCTGTGTAGCTGTGCGGCCCACAGTGAGTGGATTGTTCAGCCCCGTGCCCCCTCAAGCGACCTTGACTTGACTTGAGGATGCCTAGCCTAGAGGAATGATGAGGCCCAACACCACAAAGCATTTGCACAGTTCTCTTTTGTAGCACAAACACTTTCTTGCTCTATATGACATTATCCAAAAGGATCATTCTATGTACATTGCATGAGGGAGTGAAAGTAACCTAAGCATGCTTATCTCAAGGAAGATTGTTCAACAAAAGAAGATTGAGTTTCCTAATGCAAAACAGGCTGAGTTAAGTTTTGGTAACATAACATGTCCCCCCAACCTAGCTAAGATCATCTATGTAAAACCCAAGAAGTTTTGTTTGAGGAACGTCAATAAGGGTGAAATTGTTGTACATGATAATTCACTTAATTACTTATGCCTAGTTCTAAACAGAATAAAATTTAAGATCTATAAAAATTTTGTTTGTCAACATTTAAAAACACTTTTGTTCCACTTATTTACAACTCCTTTGGGACTAGTCATAATTCAATGACAGTTTATTCGCATCAAACCAATATTGAGCTGCTCAAATGCCTTATTTACTAAGTCTGTTGCTTGCCCATTTAATTTTCCAATATGAATAAACTTTTATCATCTACAAACAGCAATGCTTTGACAACTTTTTTAAACATGGCAAGCGATTAATAAAGATTAAAAATAACAAAGGACTGATTACAAACTTTATTACGTATCTTTAGTACAAGGGAGTTCCATGGACAGTGACCATGGAACTCCTATATTGACAGATTTTTGTCGTGCATATTATTTTTAATAGCAAGTTTGAATTAATTCACACTCTTCACTTAGTTTTTAAATTAAATATGAAACTTAGCCCCAAAACAGATACAATGGGTGGTATAAATAAAAGCAAGCATTTGCTCATTTCTCACTAATTCCAAGCAATTGCTCGGTTTTGAATAACTAAAATTGTTTGTGTGCAAAAGCTTGCTGATTGACCACTGAGCTACTGCTCACGATGTGATATAAATAAAAATAAACCCTACTCACTTTTAGAACCTTATACAATTATTAATAATATAATTTGTTACTTGTGAATTAGTCATAATAAAATAACTAATAATTCTGAACTTCTGTCATTACTTAGCACTTTATTTTGTAGTTTTAAAATCATATATGGTATTACTTTACTTTAAATTAATACATTCTTGAATATGACAATCCCATCTCCCTTCTCCCATTTCAGCCCCGGAAATGTTTTCCTCCATACATCCGTTCCTTGACACTCAAATACTATGTGCTCCAGATCTTCCTTCCCCCCGCAAACAGGACACTGACTCTGAGGGATATCCTTTCTTAGTCCTCTCAACCTCCAAATACCAGTTCTTAGCCACGCTATTGCCTCCCTTTGTTCATTGTTTACCTTATCAACATATGTCTCCCTTTCCCATGTTTCCTTCATTGATTTGTAATCTACCAGAGACCTTTTTTCCATTATACCACCAAATAGTTTTTGGATTTCTATGTCTTCAAACCTCCTCATTATTTTCCAGAATTTATGATTATTCACCCCTCTCCTCCATTAATCCCCCATCCTATTTATTTCTAGATTCTTTTGAATAGTACTCATCCATCCAGATTACCTACGGCTCTTTTCCTGGTACTCCACACATTGCCTAAAATTATTTTCATCTAAATTCAAAATCCTATACCAAAACTTCAGAGCTCTTTCTATAATCATACCTTTTCTCCACACCCTTCCCATTTCCATCTGCACTACTTCTCTTGCCACCGCACTTGGAAGACCCAACACTACTCTGCAAAACATCCTATGAACTGTATGTATGGTTTCCTCCCCTTCATTCAGTCCCCATATTTCCATACATAGAGCATTTTTGGTTCTACCACATTATACATTTTTTCCAACCATTTAACCCCAATATTCGGTACTCTGTACTTACAACTTCTGATTGCTGACATAGCTTCTTTCCCCTTTGTCAGACCTAATTTCTTTTGTTTTTCCCACTCCCATCTAATTTTACTTCTAAACAGATACATTCTATTTATACTCCTTATTCCCCTTTTTCTACTTTTCATATTTACTCAATTCTGCTCCCTTCTTAAATACCACTATTTGTGTTTTCTCCTGATTTACAGTCAGGTTCCATTCATTGCAGTATTGATCTACCTCCTGCAGTGCTTACTTAAGACCATTTACTGTAACTGATCCTACTACTAGATCATCAGCAAATAGTAGCCCAGGGATCATGATATTTATTGCAGGCATACAACTATTGTTCTTGCTTATCCCTAACAGAATATCATTGATAAATAAATTAAATAGTATAGGGCTCAATTTACACCCTTGTCTTAACTCTTTCCCTTGTGCTATTTCCCGAGAGACTACTCCTTCCCCCAGAAGGTGTTATCCTTTTTCAAAGCCATCAAGGTCTTTACCACACATTGACTCAACCTTTGCATTGCAATTTGTACCATAGTAATTGTAGATCCACTTTATCATAAGCTTTCTCTAGGTAATAAAGGCTATGTATAGTTTACCTCTTTTTTCTTTAAGGTCTTTATCCACTAGTGTTTTTATTATAAAGATATTGTCTACAGCTCTTCCCAGATCTGAAACTCATTTGAAATTTCGACAAGATATTGTTTTCTTCTACTCCCTTCTGTATTCTGTTTGCCAAAATTCCAGTTAAGATTTTTCCTACATTAGACAGCAGTGCAATCCCACGATAACTATTTAATTTGGATGTACTACCTTTCCCTTTATAGATTGGGTATATAATTACCTTTCTCCAATTCACTGGAACATATTCCTTTTCTTTTATTGAATTACACAGCCCTGTTAATTCCTTGACTCTGTCACTGCAACATTCTTTGAGAAATTCTGTGGGGATCCCATCTAGGCCAGTGGCTTTATTTCTTTTCACTGTTCTAACTTCTCATTACTTCCTCATCCCTAATTGGACTGTCTAGAATTTCCACATGTTTATTGTTGACCTCAAGGTCTACCGTCATTCTATTTCCCCTGTACACCCCATAAAGGGTTCTAAAATGCGCTATCCACTCTTCTGGGTCAATATTTGGCTGGTCTACATATTTGCTATATGATGATTTTATGGCCTTCCATACCTTGGTAACATTCCCGTCCCCTAACACCCTGATTAAATTACTCTGCTTTTTCTTCCCCTCCACCTTAATTTCTTTTGTTGTATGATCTGGTTATAAAATGCCCTACCCTGTAGGTATTCCTTCTTCGCTTCAACATTTCCTTCTTTTCTCTATTTCTTTAACATGTTTCACTACCTTTTTTGTTACTTTACAGTCCTCATCAAACCAGTCCTGCCCCTACTTGAATATTCTCTTTCTCACTTTCATTCCCCTTCCTGCCACCTGCAAAATACCATTGAAAATATTTACCGCTTTCTCAATTTCATTTACCTCTGACATAACTAACCCCTAGCTGGCATGTCTCCCCATAGCACGAATCCAAAACTTGTTTAAAATCCCTGCCGTAAACATCATTCCACTTAAATCCCATGTACTGCTTACAATTCCTTTTCCTGCCTCCGAGGTTCTGTTTTGTCTGTTCTGTTTGTACTATGATATCTACTATTAATGGGAAATGACCAATGTTGGAACATAGCCAAGAACTTTAAAACTTCCAAGAACACATTCCAGGTTGATCAACCACAAAATATAATCAATTACACTTTGACCATTCTTGTTTATAAAAGTAAATTCTCCATTAATATCCTCACCACATTTCCCATTTAAGATACTCAACAAATTATGTTCACACAATTCAATAAACTTGTCACTAGCGCTGTCCGTGACTTTATCCTTACTTTTCCTCCACACTTCTCATTTACCCATTATTTCATCACTTATCCAATAATTTTTTATTTCCACATCCTTCTCTCCTAATCTAATATTGAAGTCCCCCATTAACATGATGTCTGAATTTACATACTTCTCCCTTAACTTTTCACAATCTTCTTCCAGCTGATTAAATAGGTTAGGGTTGTGAAACTGCGAGGATACAGGTGGGTTGTAAACTATTCCCAAACAAATTAGACAATCATCTAAATATTTTTCTTCAAATATTATCCATCAAGTGCTTTGTTATCTGAACCACATCTTTTATTCCTTTGATTAGAGAATTCCTTATAAAGCACCATATACCACCAGAGATTCTCCCTTTGACTGCTGTCTTTTGTCCCTTTATACCCATGTATATAAAATCTTTCACCGCAAGTTCCTCTTCCTTTAGCCATGTCTCAACCACTCCCAAATAATCTAACTTGCTCAGTAAGTGATTTACATTTCCTGTGTACATTTTACTTTTCAGCCCCTTACAGTTCCAGAATCCCAACCTTCTACTGCTTCACATTCCCTATTGTGAACCTGCTCTAAACCGAAACTTATCAAAAACATCCCTCTTCCTAAGTTCATAACCCCTCCTTGCCGTTTGATTTTTATCTACCACGAGAATACTTCCATGTTCCGATAACACCACACTATCAGATGTTTCCTCTCCCTCCCTCATGACCTCTCCTTCCTTCACACTCTCCTCACTGCTCTGCAACCACGTCTTCTTCCCCTTCAATGCTAATCTGCGGGACTCTTCTACCTCCGCCTTCCTCGGCGACATGACCTATTTTCCATCTCTTCTTGCGTCATCATTCATTGTCTCCGTCACCGACCTTGTTGACATAACTGGCATTCCCCCTTCTTCCCCTACTCCTTCCATACCGACACATGATGCAGCAGCTGAACCTCTAGGTGACGTCACTCCAGCCCCTGATGTCGGCACTTGGTTCCACACATCCTCATGTCTCGTATTATGTGTATCACCTCAAGAAGCCTTTGATTGAATTTTCTGCCCATGTTGCAAAGCTATTTCCTTTCTCGTCTGCTCCCTTCTCCATATATCCATTTTCCCTTCAGCGGTTACATTTGTTCCTTCTACCTAGAGTTGTAAATTTCTGATATAAGCTTGCTTTCTGTCTGCTCTCGCTTCCATCATTTTTCGTATTAAACTTCGCCTTATCTCCCTTTGAACTGGCATCAAACCCTTATTAATACAAATGTTGGAGCCTTTTACCATCTTTACTTTCCCTAAAATCTCATAAATTAGCTGTAATGTTACAAACTGACCCACAATCAGTCTTTTTCTGATATTCCTTCCTACTCTGTATGCGTCCACTATCTCCCAGCCTTTCATCTCCATTCCCAGATTTCGAATAAGAACTTGTCTATCCTCTTCTGCTGTTCAAACTCCTCTCCTCTCTTGTATCCCTATAAAGAGCAAGTTAAAATTTCGTCTCCTCTCGTTCAACCTTCCCATTTCAAATTTGACTGCATTCACTTCTCTTCTTATTCCTTTGATTTCTTCTCTCACATCCTCTTTTATTTCCCTGGCCACTTTGTTTAAATTATCACTTATCCGTTGCTCCATTCCGTCCATAGATCCTATTGTGCCTGTGATGTTGTCCAGTCCCAGGTTCAATTCCACTGCTATCATTAAAAGTATCATTATGACACGCACTACTAGTACATAGCTTATCTCCATACCACCTCCAGGGTTCCTTTTTTTAAGTTTCGCCTGCCTATGGAGTCCAATCCTTGGCCTATACATTGCTAGATCCACTCCCATAGCTACTTATGCCACTCTTCCTCTCACTTCCAGAGCTTACACCAAATATGTCTGTTCCCTCCTCCTGCTTATTCAGCACTTCCCACTTTTAGTAGGCTTTTGCTTGCTATTTCTTGAGGTAGCTCTGTAGGTGCCTCAACTTGCACAACTGCTATTTAGTACCATGGTGGTTCCTGAGCAGAAAATAATAATCTGATGTGTTGCACTCACATGAATTTCTCCACTCATATTTCCACACACAATTCTCAAAATCATAATCTTGGTATCCAATTTTGTTTAACTGAGATAACTTTCATTACACATTTCACTATAGGCATAAGAATGCAGTAAATTACAGTGACAGTCAAATGCATTTAAAAGTGATTTGCTATGCTGGCTTTGAAATTCTGTTCTTCAATGATCGCGAAAGAACAAAAATCTGATGATACTTTCACATGACTATCCACTTACTCTTCTACAAATTATTCTCACAAAAGCTTATCTAGCTATTTCTAGTTCCCTCCCAAGGGCTCATATCTTACAAGAACGTGGATAATGACCACAGAGCCCTGAGCCAAGTTTAGTATTCCTTAAAATAACTCATACCAAATTTACATCTCTTTTCTACACTATGGTCTTCCTTGGCTATGTATTCAAGCTGAGGCTAGATCAGCAGCATACAGAGTCTGCCAGATAGGTATGTGGAGGGGGAACCATTGCAGAACAGATCATACCACAATTCTATTATCATGCTGCTCAAACAGTTAACATCGTGACATCAAAGGGTGTGATAAGATTGTGGGTATTCAGAATTGCAGAAAGCAACGCTGTCACATTTTCTCCAAGTAAACATACACATTACAAGCACAGAAATGTATTTCTTAGAGTGCCAAGAGAATAATAACATCAGCAAGGTTCTATTAAGTGCCAACAGGAGTGCTACACAATGCTAATAACATCAAACCACATTTTCTACTTACATTACGCTGTGTCTTTGCTGTCACTATCATTTTTACTCACATGTATCACAAACAAAGCATTCTCATGTGAAATATCCGACACCTGAAATTTTCACTCCTTTTGCATGGTGTGCTGAACACATCTTTCCCATACACTTGAATCTATACTTGGTACACATTCTCTCAATACTTTGCACAGTCACTTATAGAGGGATGACATTCTGATTTCTTACGGCATGTTTAAGGCACGCCCATACCAGCTTAATCGGATTGAGACAACAGTGATATGGTGGTAACCTGAGGACTTCATGGCCATGATCTTTTGCCATTTCCTCTATTACCAGGAGATCAACATACTTCCGAACGGACTGCACTGCATTTTGCCTTTCGGCATCCTCAGCACTCGTTGCCATCTGTTACTATCATAGAAAGGTGCAAATGAAGCCATACAACATTTTTAAAACTACTTTTAAAGGTTTTACTTACCAACTTTATGAAAGGAGATGCTGAAACTGGACACTATCATTGACCATTTTTGGCACCTCTTTAGGAAACCATCCATCACTACCGTACTTCATGTTGAGAAATGATGGCAACTTACTGGCAGATATTTTGTTTTGATAGGTTGAATTAGAAACTGAAAAACTGAATGTCATAGGCGGGATTTGAACCACGGATCTTCCGCTTATCGAGCGGCTGCTTTAACCACTAAGCTACCATGGCCAACTTGCCAGTACAACATTAAATTCCCCAGTTGATTCGTACTTTTCCCCGGTTAACCGCAAGAGAATCTCACATCAATCTCTAATTGTGGTTCAAATCCCGGCTATGGCATTGAATTTTTCAGTTTCTGATTCAACCTCAAACATTGCCCACACACAGCTTGTGTGTTTAAAAACACCAGCAGTAAGCTTGTTGGCATAAATAAATAATAATTACCATCTAAAGGTTACTTAAACCCAGGACATAAAGTACTTACAATTGTAAGTCACCCTTGGGGTATTTATCTCTGATGTGGCATTGAATTTTTCAGTTTCTGATTCAACCTCTTAAACATTGCCCACGCACAGCTTGTGTGTTTAAAAACACCAGCAGTAAACTTGTTGGCATAAACAAATAATAATTTTGTTTTAATTCTTCCAGGGTTTGTGGATTTGTCTTGAACACTATGTTTTAAGTTACTCCAGAGATACAAATAACAGAGGATTAGATCAGGGGACAGAGGGGGCCACAAATCTACTAAAATTCTATCCTGAAACACATTTTCAATTGTTGTCATAGAAAGATTGGCCATCTGAGCTGTTGCAGGGTCATGATAAAAAGGGAAATTCACACTCCCTGTCTATTAATTCTCTTAAAAAAAGGGGGAGAGGGGCAAATTGTATTCATGTATGTGCAGGTGTCAACTGTTGACTAGAACAAAAAAGTGGTTCTATAACTCAGAACCTAATATTGTTCATGAAGTACCCCTTCATGATAAAATTTGTGTATGGTGCGCCATTAGCAGAGAAAGGTTTCTCAGAGATCCAATAAGCAATTTGTATCTCTGAGTAACTTAAAACAAAGTGTACAAGACAAACCCACACACCCTGGAAGAATTAAAACAAAATATCTCACAGGAAATTGCCAGCATTTCTGAATGTGAACTATGATGAGTGATGGATAGTTTCCTAAAGAGGTGCCAAAAATGTATGGACAGTGGCCAGTTTCAGCATTTCCTTTCATAGTAAAGCAAAGCCTAAGTCGCTTTAAAAATGTTGCATGGTTTCATCCACACCTTTCTATGATAGCGGCACACAGCAAGTGCCAAGGATGCTGACAGGTAAAACACTGTGCAGCCCATTCAGAAGTTTTTTGCCCTCCCGAATATTAGCCTCCCAAATTTTCTCCAAAAGCATGACTTATATAGGAACTGGACTGGGTAATTTGAATTATGTTCATCCATGAATCTCATCATTTCTGCTGGACATGTGGGAATTTTGAAGTTTAGCTGAGAATGATAACTAGCATTATCCAACACAATAACACTTTCAGGAGGAATGTTTTTCAAAAGTGTGTTCTTGAACCAAGCTTCAAAAATTTCAGCATCATCTCGTGATGTGAATCAGCCAAGGATTCCCGAATATTTTAAGTAAACAAATATAAGCAGCCCTCAATCCAACCCTAGCTACCACCTGCATGCAAGATCATGATTCTTTTTCCATGTGACACAGGGGCTGGAAGGAAGCAAGAGCAATTGCCTTCATACCAACCTTTTCTTATATCGTCATGAATATCGTACGACGACTCATCTAAATAAACCATATGATATCCTTCCTGACTGAAATAGTTTAGTTTGCTCAAGTACCCATATGCCCATGCCACAATCCTTGCAGCTTCCATAAACATGTACCTCTTATTTAACGTGTGAAAGCGGAACCCTAACTTCAATAACAACTGTCTAAGCGAATCCCTTTTGTAAGGAAAATCACACACGGTTTGAAGTTCATGGAGCAATTCTAGTACTGTTAGTGACTGCCCCTTTTTATAAAACCTATACACCTCTCTATGAACCATGTCACAGGGGAAAGTATCAACCTTCCCTAATTTTGGTTTCCTGTTGCCTCCTTTTTTGGCATAATGGAAAGTCTCTATGCAACTTGACCGTTTGTCTGCTTAAGTCTACAGCTTTAGCAGTTTCAATGACAGGTCCCTTCCCTATTTTATTGGCGCCCATGTAATGAAACACATTACACATTATCTGTTGGGACTGTTTAGTCAGTGTTCCTAAAGGTGACTTGCTTCCTTTTCATCTTCCTTCAGTTGCTGAACCTCTAGTTGGAAGCTATTAGTGGAATACACAACAACTTACATTATTCATACAAGTTTAAAAGCCTTAGTTTAACCTAATACCAATAATTTTTTTTTTTATTATAAAATGTCCATATTGCTGCCGAAGCATTATACGTAGTGTTTGTGTATTAGAAGGCTTTTTGAAGATATTTGGAGCATTCGGATATATTAATAATATTCTCAATATGCACAGGAGATCTAAGAAGGCAGTTATAGATGACAATAAAGACAAATGTGACAAATACAAATGCGACGAGATACAAAAAGTGAAATCTCCCAAACCAATCTCCAGTTCCAATAAAACCACTATAGATACTAATGTATATGCACTGGAAGTGAGCAGGCAATCTTTGGAAAATAAGGTAAATAAGGAGACAGTTGAAATTGAGTGTGACCAGGAGGATACTGATCTGGAAGTAGATGCAGAAACTAATCCTGAAGCAGAAGTTTCTGAAAGAAACGGCTTTAATGAAGTTATTATGGCCATTTCAACAATTATAGCCAAAGTAAATAGTGGGTAAGAGATAGGAGACTCTTTTTAAGCTCTTTCGAAAATGCACGGATTTGTACCAAGATGTTCGTGATGAACTAATAACGCAAAAGGCTGAAAATTGCATTTCGAGAGAACTTAATTGTAACAAACCACAAAAAGAAGAACAGTCACAACAGATGCCTATAAATAGTTTTACTTACGCGCAAGCGCTAGCCAAACCTGCACGACCAGAAAAAGAAGTCCAACTTCATAGAACAATTGAAAAGAAAGGGCACACTGTTTTTATCTCGGCAACAAATGGACAAAGTGTGCGGGAAGTACAAGAAGTTGTCACCAAAAAATTACATCCGGCAAAAGATAAAATAAAAGTAAAGCGTATTAGCACAACTATGGATAAATTGGTCTTGGAAACTAAGAGCCAAGAGGATGTTGACAAAATTATGAACCATCCAGCTTTATCTGATGAACCTATAAAAGTGGAGCTTCCGAAAAAAAGACTTCCGCTTATGATTTTATACAATATCTTTAGTGGACAATCTAATGAAGAAATAACTGAAAACATATATCAGCAAAATTTGTCTCTTCTAATGACTTTTGAAGAATTTTAACAAACATTTCCGTCTACATTTTAAAACTGGTCCACGGGAAAAGGTGACGGTACATCACGTGGCTGAAGTATCGGCAAGAATGAGACAGCAGATTTTACAAATTGGGAAATTATATGTTGGTTTCCAGGCAATTACCATAAAAGACTACATAGTAGTTGCCAGATGTATAAAGTGTCACGACTTAGGGCACATAGCCAGAAATTGCAGAGCACAAAAAGCCAGTTGTGGACATTGCGGTGAGTTGGGTCATACCAAACCTAATTGCAAAAAGATAGGACGACCGGTCACTTGCATTCCTTGCCTCAGAAGAGGAAAAATCTGTAAAGGACGACGAGACTGCCTCACTTACAAGATCTACTGGGAACAGCTGATAGCAAAAACTGATTATGGCGTTTAAGCTCCAAACATCAAATCAAAACATTCTTAAAATAGGACAAATTAATGCTCAGAATAGCCGTTTAGTGATGGCAGAGATTAGAAAAGTCACCGAAGAAATGCAATTTGATGTTTTGTGTATACAAGAACCATATTGCATTAAAGGTAAAACCTGCACACCTTCCCATCTCCACCAGACATATTACGACAGGATTTAGTCCCAAAGCATCAATTTTAATAACGAATGCTAATCTACAAGTGACTAGGATCCATCAAGTCTGTGATGAACATACTTCATGTGTTGAAGTATGTTATAAAAGAGGAACGCTCATCTTAGTAAGCATGTATTTTCAATACAGTCATCCGATAGAACCATTCATCAATAAGATGCGCATAATAAACAACATGTATCCCCATACTCCAGTCGTATATGCCGCGGATTGTAACAGCAAATCCCCCTGGTGGTATAGTACCACTAGAGATGCAAGAGGTGAACTAATGGAAGAAGCCATAGCAGAATTACAGCTTCACATTTTAAATGAGCCACTTAAACCTCCAACATTCCAAAATGGTGCTGGTTCAACCAGTAATATTGATATTACGTTAGCAAACCACAAAGCTGCTGAGAATGTTTTGAATTGGATGGTAGGTCAGGATCTTACTACCAGTGACCATAATCTCATCTACTTCCAATATAGGCAACAACAGAACACTATAGCAACTGTTATATCTAAAAGACGACCTTTAACATCAAAAAGGCAAATTGGGAAGCCCTGAAAGAAAATCTAATGCCACCCTCAATTAATCTGGGTGACGATATTGACTACAAAGCTTCTGAGCTTACTAAGGCCATTCAGAAAGCTATGATTGAGGCAATTCCAAGAAGTAAGCCACGTCCTTTTAGTAATAATATCTGGAATGAAAAATTGCAGAAACTTCGGATTAAAATGAGGAAAGCACGCCGAGCATATCAGACTTCTATCTTAAACATGGAGAGGCAAACACACCTTAGAAAATACCAACTATTGAAAGAGGAATTTAGAATTTCTTTAAAAGATCTGAGGGAAAGATCATGGGAGAATTTTGTTGAGGATGCTTTAACCACCAATATATGGGGCATCCCATACAAAATAGCCACTGAAAAAATAAAGTCTCCAGAAGTCCTCTCTACATTACTTAAACCAAAGGGTGAACTAACTAAAGGATGGATCGAATCTATACAAACCCTGCTAACTACTGTCCTTCCCTCAGATAACCAGGAGTGAGATACAATCCAGCACAAACAACTTAGAAAGGATTTCACCTCCGACAAACCAACAGCTGGAGTCGTCTATCCCATTGACAGATCTGAAGTTCTGCATGTATTACAAAACCTCAAAAAGAAGAAGGCTCCAGGACCTGATCAAATACATGCAGAAATACTCATACATATTGCACCAGAAATAACTCCATATCTAACAGATCTCTTTAATAAATGTCTGTGGCAAGGCCGTATTCCCTATTGCTGGAAAGAAGCCAGTATCACGATCTTACATAAAGGTGGTGATAAGGATCCTGCATTGCCAAAATCTTATAGACCAATTTGTCTACTTAACCTTTTGGGTAAAGTACAAGAAAAACTCCTATGTAAACGCATACAAGAGTTCAGGATCCTGAAAGGCCTTAATCCTACTCAATATGGTTTTAGATCTGCAAAGTCAACAACGGATGCAATAACTAAAGCCATAATTGCAGCTAAGAACTCTAAAAAGAACTATGTGATGGGTCTCTTCTTTGATATAGCTGGAGCTTTCGATAACCTCTGGTGGCCTGCACTTTTTGAACGCATGCGCCAACAAGAATACCCAAAAAGCCTTTATAGAATTCTGAAGAACTATTGTGTAGACCGCCGAGTCAACATCACAGGGGCAAATAGTACCATCACATGTGATATTACGAAAGGCTGCCCACAAGGTTCTATATTGGGTCCAATATTCTGGGATATAGGTTTGGAGCCTCTGCTTAGTGAGTTAGTTGTTGACACACAAATATATGCCACTATAGCATATGCGGATGATCTTTTATTAATAGAAGGAAACACCCACCTGGAACTGGAAACAAAATCTTCTGATGTGACCCAGAAGGTATATGGATGGTGCAACTCTGTTAAACTACAAATTGCAGCTAACAAATCTGCTTATTTGCTATTTAAGGTAAATTATTAAGAAACCCAGTTACACGAATACACAAAGAACGTATTCAATGCCAAAAGTATATTAAATACCTTGGAATAACGCTTGATGAGAAAGGCAACTTCAAGACACATGTCACTCAGGTCTGCAACAAAGCCAGTAAAATTATGATGAAGATTGCCAGTATTGCCCAACGTCAATATAAACTACCTCTCACTACCATTAGAACATACCATAATTGTATCTTTACTGCTATCATTACACATGGTGCAGGAGTGTGGGCACAGTGTATGCAAAAATTAAACCTCGTCGCAGATCTCAGAAAATGCCAGAGGAAAATTCTTCTCCGTTTTACTGGAGCAGCAAGAACGACCTCTACTATGGCTCTTCTTGTGGCCAATAGATCTACAGGTTCGCCTATATGGTGCTTACTATTGGCTAAAGAAAAACAATCAACAAAAGATAGAAGATACAATAGGGAAACGATGCTATATGAAAAGACAAATAAGGACTGAGTTAATATCCTTATGGCAGTCAGAATGGGATAACCTGCAAACTGGGAGATGCACCTATATGTTTTACCCTAATATACAAGAAAGGTTACGACTAAAGCACCTAAATCCCTTACAAGCTGCATTACACTATATTACGGGCCATGGGCCATATGGCACTTACTTAAAAAGTTTTAATATCATCAACTCTGAAATGTGCACCAGATGCAACACAGAAGATACTCCAGAGCATGTAATGTTTAACTGTCAGAAATACAGTGAAATAGCACAATCTAACAGGGAAAAGCTCATGCACCTCACTTTATCAGAAATGATCAGGAATAAGGAAAATCTAAATACTTTAAATGAGTTAGCGACTCAAATCAGTATAGCAGAAAGATCTTTAAGACAAACTGAACAAGAAAGAAATCTCAGAAATTTTTATAGACCTCCAGTGACTGTTGTACCATCACCCCGTCGATTGTTAAGATTGTCAAATCAATATAACCGAAACCAAGTGCCCCAAACTCCTGAACCTGTTATACCAAGAACAATTACATAGAACAGAAGCAGATTTCATTGGATCACTGGACGACAACTGTAAGCAGAAAGGAGAAGAACGACGCCAAAACGACAGCCTGATGAGACTTGGACAGCCCACCAGAAACGAATAGCAGCGGCTAGGGAACAATAATTGCATGAATACTATGAGATCTCATATAACTTTAAAATATCACTAATTTTCGTTATTGTTATTTAGTTTAATTTAGGTTAGTAACTTCTGCACATTCTATTGTGAACAAATTGTGATCAATAAGTTTAAATAAATCAAAATATCCGCACACTACGTCCAGATATAAGAAATTAGGTATCTGGACATAGCTGGCAGATATTACTTTATTTTTTTTTTACTTTTTTCAGTTGCTGTCTCACTAGTGACACTAGAAGTAGAAAGAGCATTATTACTGGCAACACTGATGTTATCACTACGAGGAAAACTAGGTGGATTATTGACACTATTACTATTATTTCTAGCATCAAAGCTAGATACATCCCTAGGCCCCACATATTTAAGAATGGACAGTAAACACCACTTGCACCTGTGAAGTTCACAAGAAAACTAGATAAATAAAATGAATGAGAGAGGAAACAGTGAAGATGTTACAATGCAGTGTTTTACTCCACGTGGAGTTAATATCTGTCATTTGTGATTTCTATGCTTTCAATGACTGAAGTGACACCTCACTGGTGCACTGCAAAATGTCAGTGACTTCTGAAAATAATCAGTGTGTTATCCGAGAGGTGTCTATTAATAAAGATAAAGCACCCGTTAAACATTTGAGCAGCACAATTATAACTAAAATGGAGGATTGTATACTATCAACAAAATCTGAATAGATTTTAGAAGAAATTTCGTTCTCTCAACCTTTCAAAATAATCATTCCTGATAGAAATGACCTAATACATAAAAACTAACATGTAATTTATACTGATGGTTCATGTATTAATGGAAAAAATAGAAAAGACTTTTACGACAAATCAACCGACAGAGGTTGTAGCATATGCTTGGGAACATACACCACCGCCTTTCAGGCAGATACTTGCCTCACTTGAAAGTGCAGGCCAATGCTGTGAAAGAGGCATTGTAGGAAAATACATCCTCATAAACTCTGACAGCCAGACTACACTGAGAACCCTCAATTCCCATCATTTTAAATTTTTATTGGTGTGGGAATGTTACAAATATTTATCCACTCTCTCTTCCCATAATACTACAGAACTGTAGCAGTTATCTGGATATACTGTGAGACGGGAACTTCTATGTATATATATTTGTAATTTTTTATTAAGAATGTACATATATATAAGACTTTTGGGTGTAAGTATAATTTTGTATGGTGTTGAGACGGGAACTTCTATGTATATATATTTGTAATTTTAGAGTAAGAATGTATATATATATATATATATATATATATATATATATATATATATATATATATATATATATATATATAAGACTTTTAGGTGTAAGTATAATTTTGTAAGGTGTAAAGAAGCTGCCTCTTGGAAGTATGTTGACCTGAGGACATTTCTGAAGGCCAGAGGACAAAAACGTCTTTTGTCATCTCGCGCCCAGGCATGTTTTGCCTAAAGTCCAAGGACACAGCTGGGGAAAATACACCCCTCCTCCATAACGGGACTAGAGAGAAAGTGCGGGGGTGAGATATAAATAGGAAAACTTGGAAGAGAACGGGACTGACGGTATGTTTGTTGCGATGTCGCTACGAGGGTGAACCGGTATCGCGAATATGATATGTATTTTCGCGCCAAAAACGCAGATGAAATGAAAGGCGACAGTGATTCGCGTAAGGAGAAGTAAATAGTGATATTAAAACACAATACCAGAAACTCGCTCAGGTCGGCACTTCGAGGCAATGAAGTGGTGGAAATAAAATTAGTAGTCGTCTGTGCTGTGTTTGTCATCTAACCTCGCGCCTGAGAAATATCCCTCTCATGCCTACCTAAATCCGGTACCCAACCCCGTTACAAATGGCGCCCAACGTCAAAACCCCGTTACAAATGGTATTGCCAGAGATGAAAAAGCTGATGTCCTAGCAAATAAAGGAGCAGGTCTCTTAGGACCAGAACCTGTCTATGGCACCATCACTTTAGTTTCAAAAAAACACGGTTATACTTTGGGTTCAAAATAAAACTCTGAAGAGGTGGAAAGTAGTTTCCACTAATGAACTTTACATGCAAATAGTTAATGAGTAGAGCCCAGATTTTATGTAACATCAAATTAAGACATATGTAGTACTTTTACTATAAAACTTGGCTGCCAGGAGCACAGCCTGTGTGACCTTCACTGCATGTCCTTGCGTGCACATCTACATCTATTCCAGTTGTCACACGTGTTGTCAGTCTTAGTTCTGTTAGGTGGGTGTTAAGTGCTATTCTAGTGCAGTTTACATGTGAATAACATTAGGAGTGTTTAGAAGTGTTTAGCTTTACTTGAAATGTTTTCAAAATGAATCGATTGCAGTATACAGCACAACAAAGTGTTTATGTATGATATGTATGTGCTTGTATCATCTTGTCAGGAAATTGAAGGCAATTTGAAACTAAATTTCCCAGTGTGCCTATTCCAAGTGAGAAACCGTTCATTTGCTTGTAAATAAATTCAAGGAGATTGGAACAATTGCTGATATGAAAAGAAAGTTAAAAAGGGGAGTGCTTACAGAACAGAAATTAAGACAAATTAGAGAAAGGTTAGAGCGGTCAACTCGAAAATCTCATAGGTGCCTTGCACAAGAAACTGACATTTCAAAAGCTTCAGCATGAAAAACAATAAAACTTTAAAACTTAAACCATACAAGCTTACTGTTGTCCAGGAATTGCTACCACGTGATCACCAGTCGGGTAAATTTCTGCAACTGGATTTTGAGAAATGTTAATGATGGAACAATCGATCTACAATTAATACTGTTCAATGATGAAGCATGGTTTCATTTACATGGTCATCAAACCCAATTTCATTCATGAAACTCCCTTGCATGATCAAAGAATCAGGGTATGGTGCACAATAAATGGCTACAGAATAACAGGGCCTATTTTTTATGAGCGTGCACTAAATGCAGAAAGATACAAAAATCGCAAAGTCGTCAACATAGTGGCATCGAGATTCTCCTACGAACAACGCTAGCGATGCCAATAATGGCAAAGGCAAAAAGTGTTACACTGAGAATCGACCCCTGAGGTACACCACTCTCTTGGATTCTCTCTTGTGAGAGCATGTTTCCAATGCGGACACGAAAGCAGCGAGTTCTAAAAAGTTAAACGGGAAGACAGCTAAATGACCACGTAAATCGTAGTCGTGCTGAGGATACCACAGCGACATGTAGTGTCGTAGGCCTTCTGCAGGTCGAAGACACCCACGGCATGCTACTTCAGGAGAAACGCATTCTGGATTTAAGCTTGCTTGCGAGTCAGACTGTCGACACTGGAACGATGTCAGCAAAAACCGCAATGAACATTGCTCAGGATATTCGTTTCTAGCCACCACAGTAAGCGAGTATTGATAATTCGTTCAAGAGTCTTGCAAACAACACTCGTTAGGCAAATAGGGCGGTAGCTAGAGGGAAGTGTCGATCTTTTATGGGCCGAGGGATAGCGATAACAATACCCTCTCGCCAGGAAGACGGGAAAACCTATTGACACCAGATGCGGTTGTGTATGTCCAGCAGGAAGGAGAAACCCGCAGGTGGAAGATGAAGCAGCATTTGTCGGCGCATGTCATCGGAACCAGGAGAAGAGTCCTTTGCCAGTGACAAAGAATGTGCTAGCTCCGCAACGGTAAAATATGCGCTGTATGATTCACTATAGTCACTTGTAAAATCAAGGATTATCCGCTCCGCAGATTCCTTGCGAGGTATAAAGGTTCTATCGTAACTATGCGTTTGGCTAGTTGCAGTGAAAGAATCGGCAACGGCGTCAGCGATATCTTACTTGCTGGTGTAAGTGCAGCCCTGTCCGCCAAGACCGGGAATGATCGTTCTGGCGATACTTGCCGTACATACGCCCAACAGCAGTTCGCACCTTTTGTGCCGAAGTGCGACGGGAAAGGGAAGAGGCGTAGGTTTCCCAGGATGTGCGCTTTGCATTACGAAGTACAAAGCGTGCCCTGGCACGAGGTCACTTAAAGGCAACACACTTCCCCTCCATAGAATGCAAACTGAAAACACGCAGAGCACGCTTGTGTGCTTTGATAGCCAAACTGCATGCCTCAGTCCATCAAGGTGTAGATGAACCAGGAGGAATGCTAGAATTCGCTGCAAGCAATATAGAGCGGGTAAAATATTCCATCATTTCAATCGATGATGGTAAAACCATCGTCGGTGAGATGAATGAGGGAACGAAAATTCGCCCAGTGTCCCTTAGCACTAATCCGGTGGAGATGTCAAACTACAGAATGGTGTCCTAATATGGAAATGTTAATGGAGTAATGATCACTGCCACGTAGGTCAGAAAGTATCGACCAATCCCGAATTGGAGCTAATGTCGGGCTGCGGAAAGTAACGTCTAAGGCCCAATGTGTACTGTAGGCAGATGAGAAGTAGGTAGGGGCACCAGTGTTTAACAGAAGTAAGCCGGACATATTACAAACGTCTGCTATAAGGCACCCACGAGCATCGTCAGTGTCGGAGCCCCACAAAGCTTTTAGGCATACCGATCGACGAGAAAGAGGAACGGTCGCGGAATCGTGGCAAAAGAGCCCGAAGATCGTTCTCTTTTACGACACTGATCAGCGGAAGATAGACATTGCAGATAAACAAACACAGGCCCTGCAGCTGTGCGCCACAGCTTGCAGCCTTGTGTTAAGCGGTATATTGGTGGCAGAGATATGCGCCACCAGAGTAGTAATACCACCGCTTGATCGCCCATAAGCTGCAGTAATGCCTAAATGCCGAAAAATCACGAAGGCGTAGGGTGTGATCAGGCTGCAAATGGGTTTCATGTAAACAGACAAATTAAAGGCGAACGTTGAGAAACTAGGTGCTGTATATCCGGAACACATGCCCGGAATCCATTAATATTCGACTGGAGCATTTCCTGGGTGGTTCTTAACTTTTTCTTCTTTACCTTGGCTGACCGGACCGAAGATGTGAAATTCACCATCCTTTGGCGACTCCTCCGATGTTCCGGAGTCTGAAGATCCTCTGCGGCTAGCTGAGCAAGATCGGGATTTCATAAAGGATGTGCGACTATTCGCCCTATGTTTAGGGCAGGAACGATTTCGGTTGATAGAGAAAATTGTGGCTACTGCGTGTGGACGTCTTGTAAGTTTGTGTCTTCACGGCTGAAGATGTAGTTGCCGGTGCATGCGCGGCACGATCCAGTGGAGAGGCACTCGCTGATAAGTCGGTCTGTGTCGAAGCATCGGCAACGGAAACGTGTCGTATGCCAAAGGTGTTTACAAGAGCACAGCGAGTTGCTGACGAATAACCTGTGACGCTAGTAGGCTTGAGTTCAAATTGCCGATGTGCTGCTGGAAATGGAAGGCTCCTGTATGCACTTTTCATCGAGAAACTTTGAACACTGTCTCAAGCTGGATGGACGACTCCCTCCACAGGATGGGTGCACGAGGTCTTGGTATGTCGAACTTCTGGCACTGGAAACAGTGCATAAGGTTCGAAACATACTGACCTACGACGGCAAGCTCGTAGCCGCAGAAAATATATTCTGGTAACTGAGTACCCTTAAAGATGAAAAGCACCGTGCGTAAGGGGTACTCTATGCCATCCTGTTTTCGAGTTAAACGGTACGCTTGACATACCCGTAAGTCTGAGAGGCAAATGACCATCTCATTTAGCACACCGTCCAGACTGGAGGTGGTGACAACTCCCATACATGAGTTGAGCAATTTGTACGGGGTTACTCGGATGGGGTAGGAGCCCAAGAAACTTGTTTTTAACAATTTCTGGGCTTGATCTCTTAATATAAAACGGGCTAAGATCCTTGATCGTTTTTCTCTCACATGAGATTACCACTACCAGAACGCTGTCAGTAAAAGGTTTGCACAGGATGCATTTTGGATAAGACGCTTCCGGAAACGTCTGCGTCAGCCTGCCATGCGGTGGCCAAAGGTAAGAGACACCAAATCTTCATGGTTTGTGCCGTCATGGAGACCACCCCAATGACTGATTTCAAAATGCACTTTAGAAAAGCTACCTTCCAATCTCCACTACTTGTCCACATGTGTAAACCATGCACCACGTACACCCCGGCTTTACGCCCCTACCACAGGAATAACTTCCTGTGTGCAATAGACAGGCACGGAATCAGGGACTTCAGGGCCACAGAGATAGAAAAGATCCCTGCTGGTGAGAAAGGAGTTAATAAACCTAAGAACAAAAACAGCTACTCGTGGCACAGTTAATGGTGGAGGAGTTGAAATGTTGGTGAACAACTCGGGATTCCGGGCACACCAAAACCATAACCTACCGTGATAGGCCCCTGGGGGAGGGATTGATGAAGATGTATAATATTAAAACATGTAAAATTATGTAGTATGGTGTGAAATATACATACTTCAAAACGTATAAAAATATGTAAATTAAAACTTTGAAATTAGGATCCTTTCAATGCAATTTGTCCACATTCTAGCTTTTCTTATAACGCATTGCATATCCGCATTTTATACCCCAACATGAAAACATCGACCCCATTACTAGGTTCTACCCACGTATTTAACATGGATGTTAAACACTCGAAATTAGTACTGATATAGATGTTATCACATCGCTTTTTAATATATTCGTAATTAGACAGCTGACGTTTGCACTTCTGCAAATGTTCACTGGAACCAGCGAATATTACATTTTAAACTGAATGTTTACCTCACAGTAGCTCAGTTGGAACGAGCGCAATACTCCGAAATACTCTGTCTGCTGTGAAGGTGGTTCGAATCACCTGCATGTACTAATTGTTTTTACCGTGCAATCCTCACAATTTACAAATTATTATTCTGAAAACTGTTATATTCATTTTTATTGTTTTATTTGTTTTATGACATTGATGTTTCTTTATTGGTGAACTACAATTATGTAGTTGTTTAAACACACCTATAGGTAGGTGCAATTGAAATAAGGATCATTCATACACATTTGAACACAGAAAGCAAGGAAATTACATTGTCAGAGTTTAACATGGAAGTTAAACTAAATTTTGCACACAATTAATTATTGTGCTATTAAAAATGTTTCATAGTGATATGTTTTGCGGCGCTGGAAGGACCCTTTTTCTACTCCTGGAACACGACTCCTCTAACGAAGCAAGTGCTTGAACTGGTGACCATCTTGGGTAATGCACGCTTGGGCACGCTGTTGGATGGAGCCCCTGACTTGGTGTAACATGGCGGGTTGAACATTTCTACAAGCCACTGTAATACGCTGACGAAGGGTTTCTAGATTGCCCAGCTCCTCTGCATAAATGCGTTCTTTTAAATAATCTCAGAGAAACAAGTCAAGGGGTGTTAGATCAGGTGATCTGGCAGGCCAGGAGACTGGTCGTTGTCTTCCTACCCAATGACCAGGATGTGCAGCATTCAAATGAGTGCAGACGATCCTCTACCATACGGAGGAGCGCCGTTGTGTTGAAACCACATCGTCATTCGCTCCTGCAGTGGCACACTCCCTAATAATAAGGGGCGAGCTACGGAGGAATTCCAAGTAGATTCCTGTTAGATGCCCCTCGAAGAATAATGGCCCAACAAGGTGGTCTCCCAAGATTCCACACCAGACATTTACACCCCATTGCTGTTGTTGTAGTGTTTAACGCCCGCTTTTACTACTACGGCACCGCAGGCGGTACACCCCACTGCTCTTGGAATGCTGCCTCCCTTACCCAATGGGGATTATCAACACTCCTATTGCGTATATTGTGACGATTTTCACTTCAATTGCTGTGGAATCTTGATTCGTCAGAAAACAATATCCTGGATGGGAATTCCACATCACTTGCTACTCGCTCCAGCAACCATTCACAAAAGGTTACTCGAGCTTCGAAATCTCTCCCGTGAAGTGCTTGGTGTAGGTGCAAACAATAAGGATGGAACTTATTAGTGTTCAATATTCGCACTACAGAAGATTGGCTGATGTTCACCTCCTGAGCAACTGACTGTACTAGTATGCGGATTGTTCTGGGTGGCGTTCAAAACTGCTTCTGCATTAACACCCGATGTTGCTGGTGCGTGTCTATGAGGAGGCATTCTTGCAAGTGACGCTGTTACACGCAGACGCCTTTCAACATTCCGGAAGGTGTTTGCTGTTGGTTGTCGTCTGTTCGGATATCTCTCCCGATATAGATGCTGAGCCGCTGGTGTATTTGTTCGTACTTCTCCGTAGAGCAAAAGCATATCTACGTACTCATCTGTCGAATACATAATGAAAGACTGGCACAAAATATCGTGCGGCAGCATACGTGTGGAGAACGCAGGGGTCGGCATTCGCAACACACTACATCATGCCAGTCCAATGGGGCAGAAGTCATATCTGTTCAATTACAAAATGCAGACAACCAAAAACGATTTAAATTACAATGTCTTAAACCCTCAGGGACTTCATAATTAGATTATTGTGAATTCGGTTTCCAAGTTTCGATGAACATAAAAAATATTTACAATGCTGAGACTCGAACCTGTGTCATTAAGGGTTAGCGCAGAGGACCCGTCACAATCCTATTACGCTATTTCGAGACTTGACTGAAAGCAAGTACCGCGTGCAAAGTAGGACTTGTATGCCTGGCGCTATGCCATTGCCACCTCGCAAGTTTTCGTGCTCGATTTAGCCTTTTAAGACAGTTTTAATCATTTACTGGGCGTTTTAATATTACTTAAATGGCAAAAGCTGTTATGCATATTAATTGAGATGTACGAGGCGTAGTTCGCGCAAACATGTAAATAAACTGTTGTTTAATAATATGTCCGTTTTGACTGTACGGGTCCATGATGGATGAGGCGTGTCTCTACATTTTTCCTTATTTTTGGCCAACCCCTGCTCTAAGTAGGTACAAGAATCCACCATTTTCTTTTTAGCTGACGTTGTTAGTGTACTCATATGATAGGTCCATTTTTTCCGAGGCGTTTACTGAATTACGTTGCTATGTATAGGTACTCTAATAAAAAGTTTGTAAAATCGGCCGGAAACCGGAATTCGCTCTCAGTAAACGAGTCGTATGTTTTTGAGGTGTACTTTAGCGAGGAGTACGTTCTGTCTCTTAAAGCACTGTTGCTCTCAATTTTGAGCATTCCTCTCTTTAAGAACGTCAAGCAATACATTTTAGTAACTGCAAAACTGAACTAAGGCGCACATGCAGTTTGATGGGTGGCCTACCTTCCAAAAAATAAGGCGCGGCTGACTCACCTGGTATATATATACACACACACACACATACATGAACAGAGTATGTAATTAAATGAAATCTGGGCTCTATTAATGAGCCTTGTGAAAAAGTAACTCACTAACCAGAATCAACAAGCCTGTATTCAGACGAGTTGTTAGTTTTACAACTGGATATGGAAAACAGAAAACATCCAAGAACTATGGGGCTAGTTCAAGCAGAACGCATCTGTTGCCTGTTCTTATGAACCAAGGATATGGCAAAGGATACTCTACTAGAATGCGAGGCCACAGAACAGAAAAAGTACCAGATTCTTGGAGCCTATATGCAACTAGAAACAGGTGCTAATCTAGTGAGATGGATACTACACTTAACTGAAAATGTAGACATCAATCCCTGGATTAGGAAATAGGAAGTGCACAAGAAGTCTTTTTTAGGGTGAGATGGTTTAGAGAAAACTCCAATCAAAACTAGTCATAATCACACTTCTTGTTAATCCAGATAAAACTTCAAATAACATTTACACATTTCACTGTATGATACAGTAGGTAAAGCAACAGTTAGATTTTTAAACAGTTTATCTAGTCCAAAAGGCATTCAGACTGAAGAGCACATTACAGCCTGTTCGCAGAAAACTCAGGATAACACATTTTGTCACAAAAATATCTTAAATATATGACATTTTAATAAAAATCGTTGGAGCCACTTTAGGAGATACAATATTGCAAACATTCTTGCATGTAAAGGTTAGCTTTGAACACAGGAATTTTCTTGAAAAAAGTATCACATCCTTGGAAGACACTAAACTAAAATACCAAGCTTGGTGTTTAACAGACTTTTTTGGGTTACGCATTAGCATATACATATGTGCACTGGAAGTCCAACTTTTGCAGCAGGGAGAACAAACCATGGAACATTTATTTTAATTCATCATTGCAAAATCCTAGAAAACGAGGAAAAAACGTTAAAACAGCAAATAGAAGCCATAAGAGGATTGTAAATGGCCAATTACAAATAGTAAAACAGCTACAAAATTCATACATGAATTTTGCAATTGAGCAGGTGCTTGCAAAAATGGACTAGCCATCATTTTGCCAGAACTGAGAAAAATGGACTATTGCAAATGTCAAGAAAAGAAAAATATGAAAGTTTCTTACTTTTTTAAATTTTACTTCATGCCAATGATGTACCCTTTTATCATAACTATATAACATACTTACCTATTGTATATTAGATACAAAAAATAAGAAAGAAGTCAGTTCTGTCTACTTAAAAATTCAACACATTGAACTTCATTTTTACTCTCTCTACTGGTAAATAGAGGATGTATTGTATTCCACCCAAAAATTCAATGTCGAGATTTCACCGGAAATATATGTTTTGCGACCACATGAATCCAAAAAAAGTATTTTTAGAAAAAGGTCCGTGTGTATGTCAGTCTGTGGACAGAATAACTCAAAAATGAGAAGTCAGTTAAAAACCAGAGTTGGTATTTAAGTTTAATGTCTTTCAAGGATGCGACAAGAAGATTTTGAAGAAAATAACCCCACCCTAAACTACCCTTTAGGTGGAAAATTTTGATTTTCTTAAAGATGGCTCTAATGATTTTGATTAAAATGCCATATGTTTAAGATATTTGTATGACAAATGAAATGGATATTTTGAATTTTCTGGCTATAGCCTATGTAGTCCCGTTTTCTCTGGATGACTTTTAAATAACGCATAAACCATAAGAGATAGACAAAATCTTACTATACAAAAATGATCTTGCTAAAACACACAATTTAATTTATGTCTAAATAAGTTTTTTTGTAGAGTGAACCATTTCAGAGATATTCGTGTTATTTGCGTCACTTAAAACTTCTGTGAAATGAAACATCATTGTCCATTTTTTGTATGTTAAGCGTGCAAAGAGAACGGGATAAAAAAGCCTTAAAAGATTTGACTATTGCTCAAAGCCTACTGTATTCTAATATTCCCCTTGCACCTACAAGGAAGTAAACAAAATAATTTGTACATATGTTTATCTCAATTAATACAAAGGAGATCTAGGAATAAGAGTTTGTAAATGTGGTTAGTACAAGAGTAGAGAAAGTCATTAGAGTGCAACACATCAGATTTTTTCAATTAGTTTTATATGATGAACAGCCCAAAATACAAAATAACATTAAAGTTATTGGACATTTAATTTAATAGGACTTCACTTTCCCTAATCAAATATCATTACCAATCTAGTAAATCAAACAGGGGTTCATTAGCAACTTCTTGGTCATTATCATCTGTCATATGTCTATAAAATGATGATACTTTGGAGGAACATAATCAAGAAGTTCCAACAAGTCCTTCATCTTTGTCCTTCCTTGGCAACTTAATGCCAGCATGTGATAGCCAACCAAGGTCGTTCATTTTTCTTATATCTACATCATATTGAATAGTGCCATAAGAGTATTTTATAAAATATTTAAATGATTCATCTTTTTAACCTTTATGCATGCTACTTTGCTAATTAGCACTTTTTGCTTACTTTAAGACATTGTCCTTCTGGTTATATTTTTTGCCAATGATTCAGTGCTTACAAACATAACATGACATTAACTATATTAAATGTTTTTTTTTATAGAGCTCTTTGTATCAGGCCTATCCATTAACCTGCCATAAAAACAAAAGAGATAGCCCTTTTCCTTTTTCAATTAACCCGTGAAAAAATCTGTTAGCCTGATTTTGTGACTATGAAGTTGATGAAAAGAAAAACAGCATAGAATTGAAAGCTTTGTATCCTGTTACACAGGGTACTGTAATGTTAGCCCAAATCACAGAAGATAGTTTGAACCTTCTGCAACAAATGGTAACATATCGTCATTGCACCTTGTAGAACTGCTATGTGCAAAAACAAACTTTTCAGGAGAAGCAAAAAAACACTCCCAATCTTATCCAAAATGTCAATAATTGCATGCAAACTGCATAAATATGTGAAACAGTAGTCGTTATATCGTTCATGCTGGATATTATTGAAACCCCATGCAATAATACTATTTTATTGCATATTTATATATTCTTGCGGCACATAGATTATTTTTGCACCTTTATAATCACAGTGTATACGCGTTTTGTGTGATCTACAAACATTCTATTGAGAGTCTTAAATGACATTAGGCAGATTTACTGAGTATAACATGGTACAGTAGTTTGATTTAAAGGGAGATAAAAACAAAATTGTACAAATAACAGTAGTCAACTTTATTCATCAAGAATGTTCAGCTCTAAAAGTACTGAATACATAATTCCCCGTGGGCTTCAAAAATTAGTTTTATATATGACAATAATCTTAAATTAGAAAAATCTGATGTGTTGCACTCAATGACTTTCTTTACTCTTGTACTAACCATTCTTACAAACTCTTATACCCATATCTTCTTTGTGTTAGTTGAGATAAGCATTTGCACAAATTACCTTATTGCTTATTTCCTTGTAGGTGAAAGGGGAATATTAGAATACAGTAGTCTTTGAGTGATAGTCAAATGTTTTAAAGCTTTGAGATCCCATTCTCTTTACATGCTTAACATATAAAAAAATACAATGTTCCATTTCACGAAAGTTTTAAGTTTTCCGAAACTCACACATAACAAGGAATATCTCCGAAATGGTTCATCCTACAACAAAATTTATTGGGACAAATTGTGTATTTTAGCAAGATCTACGTTTTTTGTGCAGTATGATTTGGTCTACCTCTAACGGTTTACCAGTTATGCAAAAGTCGTCCAGAGTAAATACGACTACAGGGAGTATAGCCAGAAAATTCCAGATATACATTTCATTTGTCATAAAAATATCTCAAACATATAACATTTTAATCAAAACGTTAGAGCCATTTTCAAGAAAATAAAAATTTTCCATGTAAAAGGTAGTTTAGCGTGTGGCTATTTTCTTCAAAATCTTTGTGTCGCATCCTTGAAGGACAAACAATACCAAATTTGGTTTTTAACCTACTTTTCGTTTTTGAGTTATGCTGTCCACAGGCTGACACACACACACACACACACACACATGGACCTTTTTCTAAAAATGCGTTTTTTGGATTCAGGGGGTCTCAAAACATATATTTCCAGTGAAATCTCGGCATCAAATTTTTCGTTGGAATGTAATACTTCCCCTACTTACCAGCAGAGAAAGTAAAAATGTATACATGTTCATGCCAAAGGTTATTATGAACTTTGAATGTTAACCTCCTAGAACATTTCACAATAATCATGGTGGTAGTGTGTGCACAGTTTCTCTACTTGGACACCTATTCTTAATGAGATTACAAACTAAGAAATAATTATTCCCTAATTAAACAATACTAACATATGAGAGGTAGAACTGGAACTTAAAAATTCAATGCCACAACTGGGATTTGAACCATAGACCTTCCGCTTACCGGGCGGACGCTCTAACCACTGAGCTATACACTGCCCACACACGGCTTGTGTGTTTAAAAACACCAACAGTAAGTTTGTTGGCATAAAAAAATAATACTAACATATGTTTTACTTCATACAAAATCATTAACTATGATTTTAATACTTCAGACTCTCGTAAAAATGATAGTCTCTGTGGATGAATATTTTCAAACCTTGCAAACTGTCGTATTTGAACTTCTCAATCTTCATAGGCTCTTTGTACATGAGCTGCGCTTTATTGTAGCTTCCTTCCTGTCTTCTTTGAGGAAGAATCTACCATTTGTTAGAATGATTAATCTTGTAGGACACCTCACTTTCTTTATAGAGTATTCCTTGCATATAAATGACTGTGGGATCCCCTTTCTACTTGGCAGGACAAATTGAAGTGTAGTTGGAAGAAACATGTTCACAATCTTTGAAAAATTTGTGATCCAGGTAATGTATTTTATATGGCTTATTTTTTCCGGCTGGATAAGTAATGTGCAGGCAAATAGATTAGTAGAGTGAAGAGACAGTCCAAAGTAGAATGGACGCTGTTGACCTTCATCACTGTGTGCCCTTTCTCCAAAATAATCTGCTCTATTACCATGTTGAGTTTTGTTGGAACATCTGACAAAGCACTGACCAAAGCCTTATTGTTATTCTGATATTAACAGCCATCAGATGTTAAAAAAGCTTGCTTGCAGTGCCAGTTTCCTTTTCTAAAAAGTCAATTATGCAGCTTGTGAATTCATTTGTTGAGACCTTTCCTTCTCCTTCATGCCAGAAATATGTGTTTTATATGTAGATGTTGAAATTGTGAATCTGAAGCTTCTAACCATAGTGCCGCTTTGGAACAAGCAGCTTGGGACATAACAATACACTGAACATCCATTGTCAACAGAAGGTTGTTTTGTCACGCAAGATTCAACTTTTTCCTTAGCTTTACGATCGTCTTGTTTCTTTTTAACATGAATATTAAACTCATCTTTGGTTAGATTACTTTCTTTAAATGCCACACAAGTATCACACTGATCTTTTCTAGGTCTGAACACAGAAATTTTCTCTTCTTTCAGGATTTCAGAGAAGCTCTTCCTTTGTACATACTTTGACCCACTCTCTTCACACCATAACTTATAAATTTCATGCATATTGTGAACAGATTTAAAATCAGGTTCCACGTAAACTCGATTACTAGAGGATCGACAATAGTAGCTTGGCACCTGAGGAATTATCCCCAACCACTGTTTTTTTACAGAATCTGATTTAAGTTTCTTTGAATTGCTTGTGTCATCCAGTTGTGCCAAATTGTTGTTTTCTTGTTTCTTTCATTTTTGCCTTATCACTATTGTTACACAAATGGAAAGGATTTACCCACTCATCAATGACATCCTTCTTTAGACCTGTAGTTGCAAGGAAAGGGTTCTTGCAAATTATGACTTAGTTTTCGGCTTCTGTATGCAAATGACAGTCATAGATATACATTTTTTGGCAGCTCCTCAACAATTCTGCTTACTCTAATATAGCTGTACAAAAATTTACTAATCCATACACATACACCATCTTTTCATCCCATGAGCTAAACTCCCACATTGTTTGATTAACTTTTCTCCTCTGATTCTCGTCAATTCCACTACTCATAAAACTTCTCCCTTCTATGGTTCCCTTGCTTATGTAAGCATGTTATCGGAAGAAGTTTACGCCCGTCTCTTTCAACATTATAATTATTATTTCCTTTGTATTTTCTCTCTTGGTATTTTTTACCATGTAGTCTTAGCTTTTTGTTCACATCATCAGGATTTGTTTTACATGAAGATTGCTATTCACAGTTTTGTTAATTTGCTTTAGTCGCTTCTGTGTTTTCACTTGAGCTCCATGTCTTGTCAACCTCAACTTCTGTCACCGTGATAACTTCATTTTCACTTGAAAGGGCCGGAACGGATAGATGATCACCACCTATATCTTCATTTCCATAGGCAGAACACACATTACTCAGTGGAGCAGTTCATCATATTGCATAGGAACTGAACTGGGATTCATGTGGCAAGTACATCTGGAAAATCACGTTGACAAATTAATAATTAATTTATACAGAGAAACAAACACACTATAGAACGTGGTTAATCTTCTCCAATGGATTACTTAGCTGACAAAAGATCATCTGCCCGGATTTTACGCAAAGCCCCAAGAGCTAGCTGCACTAAGATCTTTCTTCTGCCAGACATCGTCAACTAATGTAGTACTGTGAGTAACTGGCTAATAATGCATGTACTTGCTTTATTGTTAGCAATAGCTTTAAGAAGAACATGTGTAAATAGGTATGTGGGTAAATTCCTGGGATTTATTAGTTAAAAATCTGCTATGTGTACCTGAGGCAACATAAGTACTTTAAGAACATTCAATAAATTTGCTATGTGCTGCGTTATTCACATAGCGCATTAAAGCGTAAATTCTGATGAATTGCACACAGTGATTTCTATTTTTTTATGTTTACAAACAAAACAAATTAATATTTATGTGTCGAGTTATAAGGAACAATTCTAGAGAATTTTCTGCTCATTTTGTGGTGAACAATTTAACAACACTGAAAAGGTTTTGAGGTGTTTTCCTCTTGCCTGGGTATGCTGACATTGAACAGAATGTTTTTTTTTTTTATTTGGTTTAGTTCTTTTCACAACCTGTGTTTCATCCTGTGGGTATATCGCAGGATATTGAATCACATACACATGCTTTTGAAATTAGTATTAATCTAATGTCTTAAATATCTGATGCACAAAGTGGATTGTACGTGGTGATGAAAGCAATTTCCGTAACATTATGTTAAGGTTCTTCAAATGTGCTGGTCTGTTCCTGGCTTGAAGCTTGCAGTGAAGTAAGAGACGTATGGCTGTGAACAGAATGTGAGTGAAGTCATAGTGATCTGCTCTCATTACAGGAAGACTGATAAAGTGATGTATCATGTAAACATATACATGCACTGCAAAGAGTAGAATGTTTGCATAAATCAAAATTGGACTATAAATAAACTATTTCCTACAAAACCAACCCTAGATTTAACTTTCAACGAAATGCAACTGTCTCATCCAGCTTTAGTTCATGTTAACACCTTGTAAAATCTTGGAATAACTGTGTGCTATTTTATATAGATGCAAAGGATATCAAAACAAGGATGCAAAAGCACAAGTACAAATGATCTACTTTCAATATACATATGAACTGTTAAGGGACAGGTTTTCAATACTATCAAATTAAGGAAATCAGGGACTGAATTTAGAAAGGGGATGAACAGTATTTGTTGAATTTCAGGCCAATCTCAGTTTCTATTTCATTTGTCAAATCTTTAATTAAAGCTGTTATTTAAAATCTATATCTCTATTTGGTTTATTAAATGACAGTATGCTTAACATGAATAAGTATATGAAAGTTTTAAGGGCAGCAAATATTAAAATCGCCCTCTGACAGAAAAATAGGCATGCTTGTTTACTTAGCTGACGTGTATGGTGGTCACTGAGCAAAAGCCTAATGATGACAGCAATTGCCCGACAAAGAGGGCAAATTTGTATTTATACCAAACTAAGACGTGCAGCTCAATCAACTTGCTCGTGAACTGCAGCAACATTAGCTAGTTTTTATTTATATCACCTAATATCAAGAATCTCCTTGACCTATCATGAAAGACAAGATTTGCCAAGAAAAGAAAACAGGAACAACAGAAAGTTTGGGCTGTAACACGAATTACACAGGAAAATTCAAGATAGAAATACCCATACAAGCAAAAAATAACATTTTAGAAATGCCTCTTAGAAAATTCAGTGTGGCATGCTTCTTTTGCTATAATAATCATAATCATAAATCAATCCACCAAATGCCATGACAGGTGTTCAGAACATCCAGATACCCAGCATTTCCTAAGCAGTAGGTCAGCAACTGAAGCTAGATTTGTTTACGTTGGTTGAGGGATTTTTTGTGTGAAGAAGGGGAGGGGGAGATTTGATGTCCCTAATAACTTGGATATGCATAGGCAGTGGATATGAGTAAAATCAATGCATAAAGATAAAAAAGGACATTTTTTTAATACCCAACGGCCTGAGAACCCATAATTTTCCAACCTGCCTGCAGATGGCATACGGTTTACATCCAACTCTTTCGCAAATGCAAATCTATACAAGAGCTGCCTACATATGAGTAACAAACTCTGCCAAATAACCCATTTACTGTATCCAACGGCTTGAGAGTCTGGGCACCAAAGCATAGCTGAGGGATTGGGGGTCCTAAGCCGTAAACCGTAGCTGAGAGATATTTTTACATGAGGTGCAAAGCCTCCACCACAACTGCAAAGCAACAAGAGTGTAGCCATAGGATCAATATAGATATACCCCAATGATACATGTTGGAAATATGGGTATTATAAATAACAAATTGCTGTATTTTCTAATTTCCACAATTCACTGCATTGGCGCTTAAACATATGCAGGAAGCAAACAAAAACAAAAGATAAAAATATCCCCAATCTGGCGAATTTTGATTCTTATTTAAAATGACAGTCCACATTCATAACCAGTAGTGTCATTTCAGGATCATTTTGCCAAGATATCAGCGACAAAAAACCCTCCTTAAGTAACTAGGTGATTCTGTTTCAATGTTATCATACTTTTTCTCGGGTTGTGCAGCAGTAAAAAATAGTCCACAAAAGTTGATACTCATACATTATTTGAAACTATAGGCTGAGCAATCAATCATAGCAGGATCTTCCTATTATTCTTTATTGGCATAATATATTTGCAGTTATATCAATTATAGGTATTATTAGTTTGTGAAAATTGTTTAATTATACCCAAACAGTACTTACGTATCACAAGCCATGAGCTCTCCTATTACTGTGCTTTTCAAATGGGAAGGAGTTTGTCCTTGAGTGCCTCCACAATCAGTCCTGTTGTGTTGTCATATTGCTTTCCCTTTAAGTGGGGCTTGACGTGCACCAAGAAATATGAAAAGCGTGGGGGTAGTGAGCCTGCAACACTGTGCACATAAATGTATCTCATTGGCTGCAGATCAGAACTCTTCCCATTTGAAAAGCACAGTAGTTCTGTAATGTATTACTAGTCCAATTAGACATCATAAATTGACATGTTAAATGGGTATCCCATCTATTATGAAGTATTACTGAGTACTTTTTACCTTCACCTCTAGCTAATGTTCGGTCCTTATTGCAAAATAAAAAATAAATTAGCAGGGCAAGTTTTAGAGTTAGCTGACATCTTTTTGGATCAAGAAAAATGTCTTATCTAGACAACTCCAACAAAAACTCGGGGTTTTCGCATTCAGTGAGGAGTACAGCCACTTTCCTCCGGCTTATTGCAAAATAAAAAATAAATTAGCAGGGCAGGTTTTAGAGTTAGCTGACATCTTTTTGGATCAAGAAAAATGTCTTATCTAGACAACTCCAACAAAAACTCGGGGTTTTCGCATTCAGTGAGGAGTACAGCCACTTTCCTCCGGGAAGATATTAACCTTGACAAGGCCCCCCCCCCCCCGATGGTAATAATATATACATTTACAAATATAGATATGAATTTCCCGGGAAGGGGGCACGTTTTAATTCCCGGGGGCGATCCCCCCCCCCCCCCAGACTACCCTCTGAATTCATCACTGTTCATACTGGAATACAAATAACCACACCATTACGAGGAATTTGTTACGGATTTTGGCACATTGAACTACTTTCGAAATAGAATCTAACATAGATTTGCACTTTTATCTGTTCTTTTACAATTTCTAGTACTACACTCCTATATTTAACATGATTTGTGTGCATTTCAGGCCACCAGTTCGTAAAATTAGGGCAAGGTTCGGCATATGTATTCCGCTATGACACATATCTTTCAACTAGCGACCGAGATGAAATTAACTAATTAAAAAGGCATCATATTTTCTCCTCTATTTTTCTTGATTGCTTCTTTGTAACAATTTGTAAGTAAAGGTGCATTTTCTGATCACTTCCCCAAAGTTATTACGCAGCAGTTACACTCGGCTGCACACGCTAGTTGCACGATTTCCAGATACAAGCCACCCTCCATGAAAATTTGGAAGTACAAAATATTCTCCTGTTTATTTTTATTGACCAAGTGAATTCCATATAGGCTGTATTTGATGCTGCAATGAATGAATAAATAAATTCAGTACAGTCATGCATTCTAACCTCAATATTTGACAGCTGTGAAAATACACCTGTTTTCCTCTTACCTTTAAAGCAGTAATTTAACGGCAATATCCAACCTCTAATTCGTAAATACATTTATCTATTCGTATGCTGCTAGGTACAACTTCATGTATAATTAACATTTCAACATGTTAGCCCACAACCTGGCAGCTGGCAAAACATATCACTTCCACCAAAGAACCACGGCAACTAGAATACAGCCAAAGAACATCAATGACTGCCACCACAGAACATCTAAGAGAAGTGAAAGTACCGTGTTAATATGTAGAAACAAAAGCGCTCAAATCAGGGTTAAATTGAACCAAAGTATGAGAAATCCCGCTCCCAAATGCTCACGTAGCTCCTAAAACTGTATTTTTCATACGTGCTTACCAGTCTGTCTCAGCCACAGAGTATACCAGATCATCAATTCTGAGTTGGAGGTGATGTCATAAATGGCGCTGATGTCAGATGTTTCGACCAGTGCTTTTGCGAACTAACGATTCCGTCGGTAATGCCGTATCCACCGAGGTGCGCTACGCCGTTTCTTCCCCTTCTCTGCGCCAGCATCACATGCGGATTTTCTTTCGTAGTCAACTTCCGCGCTCGTGAATAGTTTACGGCACTTTTCGAATATTCACATATTAGCCTAATAAGCGTTACGTGAGCTACGTGGAAGCTATATACGATAAACGATTCTTATCCAGGTACCTGATGTAACGCATATTACACTAATATGTGAAAATTTGAAACGTGCTGTAAACAATTCATCAGTGCGCTAGATGTGACTTTGAAAGAAGTTTAAATAATTCCTAAATATAAGATTAGCAAGAAGAAGCCGCTGCTAAACTTTACATTTTTTATGTATGAATAGTTGTGTCTTCAATTAATCATAATAACTTTAGTAACCGGATGAAGAGTGTCAGATCACACAGATTGTTGAGATTATTCAATATATTTTTATTTTCTTTCTCTCAAGAATTGCCGGGCCCTAATGACCTAGTTGTCGACGGGCCCTTAAACAACACCACTCACTCACTCACTCACTCACTCACTCACTCACTCACTCACTCACTCACTCACTCACTCACTCACTCACTCACTCACTCACTCACTCGCTCACTCACTCACTCTCTCACTCACTCAAGAATTTCAAAGCTTACAGTAATTATAACTACACATTAAGTTAATGACAGAGGAAAACAGGAAAGGTTAGCACAAGGTTATGTGTAATGGAATTTTTTTGTACATAGTAAATTAGTAATATTGTTAAAACAAACTTCTGAAAGATAATCTTAGTGACCGAGAAATTAAAAACTAAATAGGTACATGTAAATTCTAAATGAACATACACCAACAGCTATGTACACAAAAAAAAAAAAAACCTATTTCAAAGAGAAAACAAAAGAAGTCATGTTAATACTTAACATGAATAAGATTTTGAAAAGCAATTACGCTTAAATATATACATTATTTTCTGCACAAGTTTGCAAAAGAATGTGTTCAGAGAAAGATCTGAAATTTGACATTGTCTCATATGGCATTCATAGTTTATTAAAACGTTTAAAATTAGTACGTGAGACAGTGTCAGCAACCAAGCAGTGTGCAAAATATGCACAATACGTATAACGCTATTCAAAGTAGGTGCTGCCAAATCCAATTAGGCTCCCCTGAAACAAACAAAAGGAAACAGTGCAAATAATTAATCAGTATTTCATATAGTTCATTTCAAAACGATATCAAGTCCCACCGTAATCAAAATTTAGTTTGGCACAATTTCCTACTCTTCGTGCGTATTCTATAGTACTACTGGCACATTTTATATCCTTTCCTATCCTTTTTCTTGTGAGAGTTGGAATGTCTTATTCTTTTCACAAAACTGATCAGTTCAAAACATATTACATTCTCGTTTCTAAGCCTGCTTGATACAGCACAGGTTTGTTTCTATATTGTTAGCGTGACTTGCCTGCACACAGATTGTTGATTTTGCTTATGTGCCCTGGGTCTTTAAATACTGCTGAGGGCGAGGATTTTCAGGCATAAAAATATCTAGCACAGCTAGCTTCAGAAGGGAAGTATCCTGTGTTGTAGATTTGCAGCACAAAAAAGAACTCAGGCCTAATTAAAGAGGCCTCTGAGCAAAATTAAGCAATCTGGCATTCCCAATATAGAATGGGAGGCTGAGAACTATATCAGTTAAACTGCATCCATAAAAAACTAAATTTTTCTTGTATATATCTCTAACACAAGAATAGTATGGTTGTAATTACACCCGAAATTATTGAATGATCTCCACCAAAAACAAACTGTCAAATGGCTATTATACTTCACCTAGTGCAACTTCAAAAAGTATATTTAAATTTAAATGAACATAACCTAACACAATGACAAACATTCTGAATGAATTGAGCAATTAATAACTGTGTAAGAGTATATCTAAGATCATTGATTTCCTATTAATTACACTTTTACTGCTAAAATTCTGTTTCTGTGCCATATGAAAAGTCTGTTTACTCCTGTGCTGCAAATATAATTTTAATGCAACGCAGAACCAAATGCAATTATAACATCAGCTATATGAATATTGAAAATAAAACTGTTTTCACTGGTCCAATTACATTTTAACGTGTTTATATGACTGGCTAAACCGAATGAAAACATTTGGTTTTTACAGAATACTATAATTTAGCTGGCCCATCACTAACTATAAAATATCCTGATACTTTTAACATATTCTCTCTTCATTCTCAGCAATTACTGTATGTTCATTACTGAGCAGCAGAGATCAAAACTTCTTTAATTCTGTAAATGCAACATTGTAGTATCACTTATTTACTATCAACTTGTTTCTTTATTTCAATATTTCTACTTATGTCAATGTCCCACGGTCCAACTTTTTGGCCCAAAGCATTGTATACAACAAAAAAGCATCGTGAGACATCGAGAGTTGGATACAATTTTGTTGCATACAATTTCTATCCAATCTGTTTGTATACAATGCGACTGAGTTGCATTTAACTTTTTCATCCAACAACTTCAAATAGCCAACCAATAGGCAACATGCAGTCAGCTGTTTTGAATGTACGGCTTGTGGTTCTTTTAATGTGGTGGGGATTTTAATAAAACATTTAAATTTTCTCTGGAAGATTCATTAACGATTTTTCGTGACCATTAACATATATTACTGAGGTGGTCATTAAATAGCTAAATTTTATAAATAATATGAAATCCAGTTAACACTGCGTTCAAAGTTTATGTTATGAAATGAGTTCAAATCTCCTGTCCATGCATACTAAGATTAAAACCATTAGAATTGTACCTTATCTATTTTACACTGTAATAATTTGTTTCATATTTGTGCCCTGTGTAATATTGCCTTCTCCAGGATGTAAAAGTTGAGAAATAAATTTTCGCCAATTTGTAGAAATTTGCCATAATTTACCGGTTCCTCAAACCTCAATTCGCAGGGCAGGCCAGAATCTCTTTCCTGCGCAAACAGTATCCGAGCAGCGTGACATCGTTGAGAATACACGGGAGCCAAGTGCAGGAGAATAAGCGTGCATTTATATCATAAAGCAAATTGTTAATGTAAGCAATATCCCAATCCCAGTCCCTTGTTAAAATAAACACAATGCAGTATCGATTACCTGTTTCTGGTGGTGGACATTCCGTAGTACAGTGAATAAAAGTAGGAACTATTGCGCAATTGGTGCGTGTAAAAATGCTTTTAAAAGTACGGTTGTAGTTTATCCTACATTCCCTAAGGATGTAACATTTTTTCAGCACAAGTGGAGGTCACGGTGTAAAAGGGCTGATCCAACCGTCAATAATGCTAGAATTTGCTCAGATCATTTCCTCCCCGAAGTTTGCGAAAGGGACTCAGAGCACGAGCTCTTAGGATTGACGTTAAGGAGAAAAATCAAAAGCGGCGCTGCGCCTTCAGAAGAATTCCAAATTGGCATAGAGCCACTGATGAGATGAGGGTTGTTGATCTTTCAATTATCCCGCTTTGGATGTATCCATTGGATGCTGTAAGATGTTACTGGTTACCAGCACCACATTAATAAAGACGCCACTTATAAGGAAAAGGCGGCCGCCCTCCTTGCGTCATTACCTCGACTTAGCTCGGTAAAAGCATGGGTTTGAAGTTCTCAGGGTACTTTGTGGGTATTAAAGAAACAGCCCAAACTTCGTTTTTAGAGGTTTATTCGATGCATTCCTTCTTTTCAGCATCGGGAGGAGCCGACTACGATTACATCCCAACAATCCTTCTCACCGCTTTTCATTGTACTATTGTAACGGTCTCTCCTAGCGTACTGCCGTTATCATACTCACGCGTCACCTAGGTTTCAAACATTCGACAGTTAGTCACGTGAAGCTGGCATGTCAACCTCGCAGTCAGCACGTGATTCTTGGATGGCATACACTGAATTTCTGTTTCAAATGCCCACATTATTTTACGTTATTATTTTTGATAATGTAACAATGTTATTGCCCGAAAAATAAAATATTCACTTTAATTATTTTTCTTTTTAAAATTTTGATATCATTCTCGATTGGTAACTCTCATTTCCTGAATACATATTCTTTCTTCGGTAATTCTTGAACATGAAGTTTAATCACATACTCTTATATTCTAACAAAAATATAAATCCCAATCATGTTACTATTTCACTCACATTCGCACTGATTTACAAAAACATTATTATTTCTTCTGGCTTTACTTATTTTCAAAAATCTTTCCTTTCTAATATTATTTCTCGTCTTTCTTTCCATAACACTTCGCTTAACACACTTGCTTCTAGTCACTTGTGACGTCATCACCACACTTTCATGAAATAAATATTTCACGTTATTTCTATAAGAGTGCACTTTTGTCTTGCTTCACACTTACATTCTTATGCCACTCTTTCATTCATACGTATAATTACAATTTTCTAACATTACTCTTAAGTTTTGTATTTACCTTTACAATATCTTGACAATCTCAAAGAATATTCTTATTGTTCCAATAACATTACTACCAATATACAACACATAACGATACATTTTGTTTCATTTTATATATATATATTCTTTATCCCTTGCACATACTAGTTGGTAAACTGAATAAAAACTATCTTAGTTTTTAGATCAACATCAGCTTCTGTATTAATTGTACCATAATATTTTAAAGAAATGATTATTTTACATTCTATGCCCTATTGCCTATATACAATTTTTTTAAAAGTACTTTATTTAATCAGTCTTCCATGAAAGTTCAACAGAGATTCTTTATTCTTAAAGTACTCTACGTCAATCACTTTGTTTTATAATCTGTGTAATGAAATCGTCTTCGGCCATTCACTTATCATTCCAGACACGTAAACAATGAATCTGTTGACTTGCCATTGGCTTTAAACTCTATCTACCCTGTTTACCGTTTCAAATCACCTGATTAGAACATACGTTCCAGGCAAATTACATATTTGTTTTCCTTCTTTCTCGTTTATATTTGTACCCATTTATCTACACTTTTATCATTTTCAGTTACATTTCTACTTATGTTTTTCGTAGTTATGATTTCTTTCTTTTATGATCACCTAAGAGCATTCTCAAAGCGTTTTATATGGTCTTAGGAGTTGCTTATGCCATCTACCTACATATGTTGAAATCCTTACGTCCCTTAGTTCAAATGTGTGGTTCCCAAATTTGACAATAATTTCCATAGGGCCTTTGTATATTAACTCTATTCTTTTATTCCTACCTTTTAATGCACTGGATAATTTATTATATTTTACTAGGACATAATCCCCTAATTTAGGTTCCCATCTATGCTTACGAACCTTCTTTTTCAATTTTCTTTTCTCTGCCCTCTTTTTTATACTCTCAAATGCAATTTTAGCCTTTTTTCCCTCATTCAGTTCATCTTTACTTCCTATGGTCCCTGTTATTCCCTCGAAAATTGGTTCAGGCTTAACTCCTGGCATTAATGTTATGGGCGGAAATGCTGTTGTCGGGTTTATGGTATTATTCATATTTTCAATAAGGGGACAATATTTTACCCAATCTCGCTGATATTGGTGGGTCAGTATTGGGGAAAACATGCAAATGTCTCTAAGAACACGTTCTGTGAAATTCCCAGAGGATAAATATTATTAGCAATTATATACTTATACTTGAAATGATATATCCTAAAATTGTGTCGGTTTTACTAACAATGCACAGAGAATTTAGAAATTTGGAATGTGAAATTTCGACTACTTCATTTTGTACCATGGATTTTATGATCTCGTCTACTTCTTCTCTAATATCACGTAGAATGGGCCTTGTTTTATGATTAAAAGGTCTTATCGGTGTCATTTCAAAAGAATCAGTATATTGGTTACATCTACCAGGTTTCTCTCAAAATACCTCTTTATTTTTGACAAGGATTTTTTATAGTTGATCTTTCTGCTTTTGGTTCAATAAGGTTTCTTGATTTACTTTCTCTCTTAAAAAAATATTCTAAAATTTCAAGGTTTTCGCTATCTCAGCACCTACTTGTGTCTGTGCAATTCATAATTCTTAAGGGATTTCCTTGGGAAACACCTATTTCTTTCTCTTTATTGATTTCTATATCGTCGTCGTATCCCCAATCTATTTCATCTACATAATATTGTATATTATTTATTTTGGCTAGTTCCATAGCTGCTATCTCAATATGTTCGACGAAGAACGCTTCATTTTTAACTTCAGCCTCTGCATCATCCATTATTATTTTCTGAGAATTGTTATCTTTCACAAATGGTACAGTTATCACTTCACCTTTAATTGTTGGCTCCAAAAATCGATGTTCAACATTTATAAGATCATCCCATCTATACAATCACACCCTATGATTATGTCAGTCACTAACCCCATTACAACGAGAAACAAGATTTGGGTCGGTTTCCCTTTAATTTCTATATCTATCATCGCTTGTAACCTTACCCGTTCTTTTCTCTTACCGATGGCTAAGGAACTTTATACTCCACTCACTGGTAGTGTCATTATTTTCAATCCATTCCCCTTTAACTCGTCATAGAAATTCTTCAAACAAACCGTGCTATTAGCCCCTGTATCAATGATTGCATGATACCTTTGGTTATTTATGACTACCTCAATTTTAGGTGTATCCGCCATTTTCTCCTCTTGGAGCCCTGTGTTTGTGGGATTTCTGTCGCTCTGACTGTCTATGTTATACTCCGAGAAGCTGAATGACCTCCACCTAGGCGAGCTGGGTGATCTTGTCACGTATTCATAGCGATTATCATTGACCCACTATTCATTGTTGTTGTTTCTTTTATACGTAAAGTCCCTTTCCTTCCTTCTATTTTGGTTATATCTATCTGACCCTAAGTAATTCACTTGGACATCCCTAGCTCTCGAATGTTCGTGCTAACCCCTGTCTTTTCTCTGAAAGTGGTTCCTCCCTCGACTTTCCCAGTTATTTGCTTCAATTTTAGGCACGGGTCCACGATATCTTTCCCCAACTTCTTGGTTTCTATTCTGATAACCTGTTGCCCAATGCCCGAAAGGATTCTTAACTTCCCTTATGAACCGTTCGCGATTACGATTATTATATTCTATATGTTGTCTTTGTTTATTAGCTTCTAAAGTTAATAATAAATCTATCATAACTGCCACACTTTCTGGTCGAGCTATTATGAGGCAATGATGCATTTCTTCGGGAAAATGTGTGATAACTAAATTAATCACGTCTTTCTCACTCAAAGTTGGTTCCAACATTTTCGACCTACGTGCCAATTTCATGAAATAGTTTAACATGGATTGGTCTTTCCTACGGTCATATTTCCCGTTACTTAGTTTGAGTCTTATGTGAGCCTGTC